>CAXIVR010000003.1:123755837-124355837 GCA_964035755.1 Teleogryllus oceanicus | reverse complement strand
AACTGACTCTATCTGAGTCTGGGACAGTAACTGTTGGTGACGATGATTGTCTACAAAAGTGGCAATGATCATTGTCTGCAGTGCTGCCGGTATGGGTGAGAGTGTCAGGGACGGCAGAAGTAACTGACTCTATCTGAGTCTGGGACAGTAACTGTTGGTGACGAGATTGTCTACAAAAGTGGCAATGACCATTGTCTGCAGTGCTGCCGGTATGGGTGAGAGTGTCAGGGACGGCAGAAGTAAGACTCTATCTGAGTCTGGGACAGTAACTGTTGGTGACGATGATTGTCTACAAAAGTGGCAATGACCATTGTCTGCAGTGCTGCCGGTATGGGTGAGAATGTCAGGGACGGCAGAAGTAACTGACTCTATCTGAGTCTGGGACAGTAACTGTTGGTGACGATGATTGTCTACAAAAGTGGCAATGACCATTGTCTGCAGTGCTGCCGGTATGGGTGACAGTCGAAGGGGCTGTGACTGGAACGGCGACGGCGACTGCGGGTGGCGGTGACTGACACGATGACGAGAGATTGCAATGGCAGGCGAGGAGTTTCCGCAGTAACCGTCATCGTGGGTAGTTGTCAGAGATAGCTAGGAAAAAAGTGATAGGGATAAGAACTGGGGCGGTTTGACGCTCTAAGAAATGAAGTAGAAAGAGTGTCAGCCTGCCAAAATAAGATAGGTCTCCAGAAGGAAAGATGAAAGCGATGGCCAGAAAACTAACTGGAAAGGGAAAAAATACTGGCGCATCTGAAAAGAAAGAAAACGTGGAAACAAACATTTCCAAGACGTCAGAATTTTGACAAATCGGACACAGCCGCAGTAGTAGAAAGCACAATTGCAATGCCAAAATATCCGTTTAAGAAATTACGGTCTAAATAAAATGATCGGTGTCATAGAAACCACAAGTAACCTTAACGCCAGATAAATAATTTCCTTGGGTTTTAAATGCCACGGAAGGGGCTTGTGTGGTAGATATAACCAATTTGACCGGAGATATTAGTGGTGGCGTTAATGGTGATGGCGTCAGTCACAAAGGCCGAAGAAAGCGCAGCAGGCGCGCGGAAGAAAAGGAACAGCGGCAGCAAATACTCTACCTCGATGTGCTCACAGTATTATCGCTATCGAAAGTTATTGATATTGGGTATATCCATTTTCCACACACTTTTAGTTAGGAACCACCATCAACACAACCTGAATCAAATCCAAATTCCCCAAAGACAATTTTCGGCCATCTTAATGTAATTAACCGAAAAGTAAATAAATAAAAAAATAATTTTCCACCAACAATTGATCAAAATCACATATTCCTAGCTTTCTTTTAATAATTACACCATCTAGGAGATGCCTCATGAGGTTTCCTTATACAGATATAGATATTATAGAAAATATTTTATCATAAAATTCGCATGTATTGTTAAATATAATGTAACTTGTAAAGCATTTCGGTTCTGATCTTGAAAGTAATAAATGATTTTTTTTAACTTAAAAATTCGGTATATCGTTGAAAGCAGATTTGGATTATGTTCGTGAGATTTTTTATGCAAATAACAAGCTTTGAGAAAATTAACAAATAAGGTGACTATCTCAAAGCTGTGATAGATATTTTTTGATTTAAAAATGCACACGATGATTTTGTTCGATTGCAGTTATGTATTCCATCATTACAATAATGCATTGCGATGAATGATGTAAACTTGTACAGCAGTTGTGGTTTTGTTAAAGAAAAACGTTCCCGCATTATTCACTTCTTTCTTTCTAGGAATCGTGCGAAGTTACAAAGATACTGAGTCATTCATGAATAACGATTGAAAATGGATCAAGCAGTGAGTGGCATGAACGACAGTAATGAGCAATAAACCTCCCAGAAGGATTTGTCATCCTTTTATACTTGTGTTTCAATCAGGCATTCCAAGTAGATTTCGAATGTCGTTGTCCGGAGGAAGAAAGCGATCGTGTTCACCCTAGTTCCAAGAAATGACCAGCAATAAAATGCGGATAGCATTGAAAATGAATGTATTTCTCTGCATTCCCCATTTTTGTCAGCGTCCACATTACAATGGGCAAAGCAGTGTTGTAGATCACATACCAAGGCCCCACTGAAAAAGTTTCTTTAGCTTTCTAAACAAAGTCAACAACATCTGCGTATTCATATCTTATTTATTTAATGTAAATAATATGTGTTATACATATTGCTATTGTTACATAAACTTCTAATAAATACTAATATTTAAAATTTGTCAACTAATTGCATTCACAAAATCAAATACTTTTTTATTAAATCAAAATTTATAAAAAATAACAGTGAGGTTTACTGTACCATTTCTTCTAAATTATTCGTTCGTTATCAATATATTCTTTGCAAAAAAACTAAACATTTCTATAACATATCCATTTAACTATTTGAACGTCACGAATATTACAACTTTTCCGAATAAGTAATCATTTTGATATTATTCACATATTTCTTTTGAAATTCAGAGGCCCCTAATCCGCACCTACCAACCACATTTTATTCCCGAGTTCTGATTCCATTAGAACGCATGCCTCACTTGCAACTCGATGTTGCGGAATGAAATGCCACCGTGGCCTATTGAGCTGCCTCGGGCGCAGTCACGCACAAGGGCCAGCGTCTAGTGTGCTCACAAAATAATCGCAGTTGCGACCTCCGGAGGGGTCGCAGTTACCACACACCTTGTTCTCCTTTCCATTCGCAACACGACGCGTCGGTACAATATTACAATGTTCATGCTTCACTCCGGAACTCCACACGCAACGCTTGTACATGCAATTCCTTGACACATTCGGAATAACTTCCTATTTGCTGAACACGTCGTTCCACGTTCGCGACAGGAAGTCTTGTGGTTATGTTAATCTCATTTCTGATTTTGTTTATAGTATCACTCGCATTTCGGATGTTGGCACCGTTCCTGCCGACGAATACCTGTTATGAGAGTAACCGGTAACATAATCCCCTCGGCATACGGGCCCGGATTGCGAAAGACGGATTGCAACAGAAGTCTGTGCTTAGCGTGGCACGTTTTTAAGATGTTTTGCCTTTGACCTGGGATTAATCAGGGAAAGTGTCGATCAGTCGCTCTACGAACTGGATCACTGCAGGTACCATAAACTATTATCCATAAAAAGTAAATTTCTGGGAACCACCTGAGATTGAATACGCAATCTCCTCCCACTTTTGTTGGACAGGCTTTAAAATGGCAATCGTGAATATATCTCCGAAAACTTCAGCACACGCTTCTCTTTGTTTGAAACAGCAAGTATGAAATATTTCATACTGATTAAAATGTTTATTGAGTAACAAATAATTAACTGATTTCTATTATTGCGTTTGACCAGATTCATTTTATGGAGTAATATAAAAGAACAAAGCATTACTACTATTGCAACTATTCTGATGGTACCACAAGAGTCATACTTGATAAGAACGCTCGTAAAACATTGCGTTTATGTCACGCAATATTTCTTGAATTGGTAGCCCGTGCTAGTACTGTAGAAATATGAGTTTGCCCCGATTTATTTTCAAATATAAACATATTAGTGTATTCTAGTTTTATTCTAACCCATGGCCTCTTTGTTTGGTCCTTGCTTAATTATTTAATAATAATAATAATAAAATTGTCTTTATTAGTGGCGAGTTAGTTTATTATTTATACTGTAACATCACATATAAATCTAATTCGTACAAATATTTTATATAGCAACAGAAAAAGCCATCCTACTCAACGAACTATTTCTCCACAAAATTCTCCAGTAACAAATAAATCAGCAAACAGTGGCAAACGCAATTGGAATGGTGCGGCAATACAAACATTATTAAAGACTATGTTATTCCCTTAAGAGCAAAGGCCTCTAGACATCTAATAAAAACAGAGAACTGAAAAAAATATGAATGGAGAAGTGCGGAGACGTATAGGAGAAAAAGACGAGTCGGTGAAGAAACTGATTAGACAGAGAGAATGGCCGAGTAGAAACTGAATATGTTGGAAAAGGCAACAACTATAAAGTGTAAACATATTAGCAGCAAGGAAAGTATATTGAGTGTGTTTTCTCCCAGCCAACGCAACGAAGAATCGTTAAAACTGATTGGTGGAAGGAAACATAGAAATACGAGGTCTAGAAGATTCAGGGAGGCCAGAAACTCATACTGGAATCAAAGATAGAAGAAAGTAATGTTCACACTGATGACAGGGAAAGAAATGTCAGAGAGCATACAACAGAACACAGCAAACCTTTATGAATCAAAATAGGGTAACAAGTATGACGTGAATAACACGATGAAGGGTGCACCGCAATGCCCTGAGAGGAGAGCGTAGAGCGAGGTGAGACCAGATCCAATCCTCTGGCCAGAGGAGAATTTGAATGTATTGGAGGCCCCGCAAGCACAAAAACATCTTGAGACCCCCCCCCCCGCGACGCTTCGGAAAAGAAAATTCCTTCCAATGCATTAAAATACTCCTATTATAGTATAGAATAACTTTTGTACAAATACAAATAAAAATTAAGAAATTGCCTTTTTAATTGAATGTATGTACGACATTTTGGTTTACTGTCCGACTAACTGCTAGGAAAGTGTGTCCCCCAAGAGCCTAGTTTTATTTCCACGCTAGGGACGTAAGAGAGACGTGTGAAAAACATAACGTTTTCCCTTCACGTAACTAGCAAACTCCGTCTGCCTGAGCTTTTCTTCGTCACACAGACACATAGAAACTGAGATGATCTTAAAGGAAAGCTACAATTCCATTTTTTTCCCTGGTCTGGGTCCTGCTTAGTTTATTTATTATCCACGCCTGGGAGTGAGACATGACGTATTCCCATCACCATATCCAGCTTACTTCGCCTGCTTGTGATTTTTGTTTCGTCAAAGATCTGTAATAACTGATACGATGTAAATTAGAAAACAACAGATTCATTTTCTGCCATTCCACTCTTACATGCTTCGATTTCCGTAAGCAACTTGCTTGCACTGGCTAAACTCGACCGTCCCTGCGGAGGAGTCTGGCCCACCACCAAACAAGTGGACAGCGCCACCGCGTCAACACTCGGCAGTGGCTGCGCCACGCAAACACCTCAAGGCCGCGGGGCGCGTGACGAGGAGGCGCCCGCCGCGCCGCGCCACGCGGGATTCGATTATTGGCACGGCGCTAATGCTCTCCGGCGAGCGCCTTCCGCCGCCGCCGCCGCCGCCGACGTCACAGGCGCCGTGCGCGCCGCAACTGCCACCCAGGAGGCCAAAGACGGAGGCAGAATTTTATTTTTATTTTTTACTGATACGTTGTAGCTTGTTATTGCTTCCGATACGGAGCTCGATGTACACTGCAAAAGTTACCTGGATAGATCGTGGTTACGGGGGAAATATGAAAACAATTGAATGATGTTACGTTTTCGTATGGAGGGAATTATGAGGGGGAATTATGGGATGGCACTATGAGAGGGTATTGTGAGAGGGTTTTATGAGAGGGAATTATGAGAGGGAATTATGAGAGGGAATTATGGGAGGGAAATATGAAAGACAAATCGAGTCTAGTTAGCATCTAGTTAATTAGTAAATGAGTAAATATTCATCAATTAAATTATTAAACAATTTTCTTACACGCAGATTGGCCCTTTGCAAGAATGTTTTGACATTAACTATATATAGTAAACTTAGCGGCAACCTTAATAGGAGCGAATCCATTCCCTCTTGAAGTCCTCAAGCCGGGAGCGGTAGCTCAGTGCATTAACTGATGTCACTGCAGCGCCTCTGACCGGGAGGTCCTAGGTTCGAGTCCTGATGGCAGCAGGATTTTCGACACTAGCTTTCCAGCTAGGTCGAATTCTGTTACCGTCTGGAGGAGAATTCTAGCGGCCGGCTGCTCTGATCGGTAGTTTTCCGCGGTTTCTCCGATCAACTCCAGGCGAATACCGGAACAATACCCTTCCAAACGGGCCACGGACCGCGCGCAATCTGTCCTTCCTCTTCCCTGTCCTATCGTCTCCCCTTACACACACACTTACACTAACATGCACTACACTACCACATATTCCGGGAGACCGGTCGGGAGCTTAGAGTTTGTCCCGGCTGGGCGGTGCCCCGCTGGTGGGAGAGTCTTGGTTGGGGGAAACCCCACTAGCCGACGATAGGTCGGCGCCGGATCTCGCCATCCAGCGGGGGAAGATCACCGCCATTTCCCGAGAAAAAACATGCACTACACTAACGGGACTAATGATCAACCACGCGCCCGGAAATACGAAAAATCAATCAATTGAAGTCCTCAATTTCCATTTTCGGATTACGTGGTTGGGGCGATAATGAGGAACGGCAGAGGGCTGAGAATAATTACATGAGGTTAGAAGACGGATTTCCCACTGTAATAATTATTACATCGGCCTGGATAGCCGAGGTTGCTTCTTTGGCTTCAAGGATCGCGAGTTCGAATCCCGCCCCGAGAATGGATGTTGCTGCCTGTCCGTTGGTAATTTTCCGCTACCGATAGTCCCCCAAACATATAAAACCGATGGTAAATTACAGTGGTCGCTGTATATCCACAGTAGTTGAAAAGCAATCTGAAATAAGTAAAAAAATTGAAAATTATTTTATTAAAATGTAATTAAACACCAAATATAAAAGATAAATAAAATAAAATACTATTCAATCAATTTCAGTAAAAATAACATTTTGATTGAGTTTATGAATCATAATATCTATTTAATTCATACTCTACTTTCAATTTGTGAAATTTAATTTACAAACAGTTTCAAAACATGAAAGACCCTTAACCAACTATTCCTTCTGTAGCGTAGGTGACCCAGTGGTCCAGGCCCTACCTAGGACGATTTTCGACTCTAGCTAGAGAGCTAGGTCGAATTCAGTTTCCGTCTGGATGAGAATTTCAGCGTCACCCCAATCCCAGCGATATTCAGGCTAGAGGTTCTTATAAATCGTCAATCTGCGCCATGGGAAAACCGGCTTTACTTCTCTTCAGAGACACGTCGAATCCTTCAATTCACGATTCATCGGTTTTTAATCCGCGAACTCGGGTATAACAGTCTGATACCCCAACCGCTAAATTATCAAAACTGCAAATTTAATAATATTTTAAAAAATATGTCAACGGTTGTGCCATTAGAAAAAGTAAATATTAACATTAGCATTTATCTTTATTTGTAATTTCGATTATACGCACTCGTTGGTAGAAAAAATGCAACCTCCGGCTGCATGAGAGGATTCAATAGTTTTGTTAGAATCCCAGGAACTCGGGAAAAATTCAAAGACAACGAAACAGTTTTTCATTAAGATATAGGCCGAAAAATGCAAACGATTGTGTTAGTCCATCTATTCTCCCACTGAATTCTGATACTCTCTACCTAGCTGCTTGAAACAAAGCTGACGTCATGCAACAGCAAGTCTCAAAGCAAGAGGTCGCCCGCCTTTAAATAGTTACTATTCATCTGAGGAACAGCAACCTTTTAGATATTCTTGAAAAGATTGTTCTTTATGAATACTATGAATACATATTACTGCAGTATTTGTGAAGAGTAGTTTTGGTAAAATTATTTCTTTTGTTGCGGTGTTACACGAGAGTATTTTATAAGTTGTTGTTGACTATACCGGCAGATGTCACTGCAGAGCACGTCTTTGACCTAGACGTTCTAGGGTTCCAGTCCCGACGAGAGCAGGAATTTCTACACTACTACTACTTCACAACTAGATCGAATTAGGCCGCCTCGAAGAAAATTCTCGCGGCCGGCAGCTCTAGTAGTTGGTTATCGGCGTTTTCTCCGAATCAACGCCAGGTGAATGCCGGAGCCTTAGAATCGAACCACGACACGCGCGATCTTTCCTTCCTCTTCCTTGTCCTACCCTCACATTACTTAAACTCACTTACATTTACATGCACTGCACTACTACGCTACCACACATACCGGTCGGGAGCTTAGAGCTTGTCCCGGCTGGGGCGGTGCCTCGCTAGTGCGAGGTACCTGGTTGGGAGAAACTGCGCTAGCCTGCTGGTAAGTCGGCGCTAGATCTCGCCAGCCAGAGGGGAAGATCACCGCCACCTCCCGAAGAAAAATCATGCTCTGCACTTACAGAATTAATGACTTTAACAGTTGACGCGCTCGGAATCACCATCTATCAATCCATCAATCATCAACCGAAAGACATCTGTTATGCACGAAAAGGAGTTTCGCCTTGTAAACTTGGGACCCAGCCACTATTTCCCGCCGCCGCCAGCGTCTTGTCCCGGTTGGGGCGGTGCCCCGCTGGTGGGAGATTCCTGGCTGGAGGAAGAAAGCGCTGGTAGTAGACTCTCCCAAGACGCTGGTGAAAACTGATAGTAGCTCGTCTCTGGATCTCGCGAGCCAGCGAGGGAGGGTCCCCGCCACCGCCCGCAATAATACCATGCACTACTCTGACGGGACTAATGACCTTAGCAGTTGACGCGCCTGGAATCACTAAATTGATTGATTGATTGATTTTTTCGTGTTTCCGGGCGCGTCAACTGCTAAGGTCATTAGTCCCGTTAGTGTAGAGCATGTTTTTCTCGGGAGATGGCGGTGATCTTCCCCCCTTGGATGGCGAGATCCGGCGCCGACCTACCGTCGGCTAGCCGGGTTTCCCCCTAACCAGGACTCTCCCACCAGCGGGGCACCGCCCCAGCCCGGACAAGCTCTAAGCTCCCGACCGGTCTCCCGGAATATGTGATAGTGTAGTACATGTTAGTGTAAGTGGATAGGATAGGACAAGGAAGAGGAAGGACAGATCGCGCGCTGTTCGTGGCCCGTTTGTTAGGGTACTGCTCCGGCATTCGCCTAGTGTTGATCGGACAAACCACGAAAAACTACCGATCAGAGCAGCCGGCCGCTAGAATTCTCCTCCAGACAGCGATTGAATTCGACCTAGCTGAAAAGCTAGTGTCGAAAATCCTGCCGCCATCAGAACTCGAACCTAGGACCCCCCAGTCAGAGGCGCTGAAGTGACATCAGTTGATGCCCTGAGCTACCGCTCTCGGTCCGGAATCACTAAACCATAATCAAGAATCAATCAATAAAATTTCTTGAGCAGTGTGGGTGCTACTTTTGAGGAACCCATTTTGTGTGGTTTTGCTCAGCAGGCCTTCGTTTGAGTTGGAACTGAGCAGGGGGTTCCCCGACGAAGTCGCTCGCCGTGCCCGCCGGCCTCGCCCCTCCTCAACGCGCACCGCGGAGCCCGAGGCGCGGCGTGGGCGCGGCCGCGGTCAATGTCAGCGCTCTGTGACGTCCCGTGGGCGGGCCACAACGAGGTCGAGGCCTCGCCACCGATTGTCTCTCCACCTACGTGCTCCAGGTGCGCCGGATGAACGGCGCCGATCGGGGAGGCTGAATGAGCGAGAGGGGAAGGGGAAGGGTCCTGGGAGGTAGAGAAGGCCGACGAAAGTTTAACATGCATGCGTAATTATATTTAGGGTAGATAAGAAAGGGTGAGTGTGTGTGTGTGTGTGTGTGAGAGAGAGAGAGAGAGATGTACAGTGAAAGTAAAGTGTGATGAAAAGAGAGATGGAGAGAGAGACGAAAGAGTGATGGAGAGAAAGAGAGGGGAAAGAGTGATAAAGAGAGAGAGCAAGAGATTTGAACGATTGATTGAATGATTATTTTAATTTTCCGGTCACGTCAACGGTTACCCAGTAGTAGGTTAGTATCGAACGCGTGGTGCATATTATACCCGGGATGTGATAATGCTTCTCCTTACTAGATCGTGAGATCAGGCGCCGACCTACACCTCGTCCTGCGGGGATTTACCCTTCCAGATATCTCCGCCAAATCCGGGGCACCACGCCATCCGGGGCAAGCTCTAAATTTCCGTCTGAACTCGCAATATCAACAGTGTTGTAGTGAATATGTAAGTAATATGTGTGTAAGTAAGGAAGAGGATAGGACAAGGAAGAGGACGGAAAGATCGCGCACGGTCTATGGTCGGTGTTAGGATATTGCTTCGGCATTAGCCTGGGGTTGATAGGTGAAACCACGGAAAACTACCGATCAGAGCAGCCGGCAGCTAGAATTCTCTTCCGAATTCGAATGAATTCGTCCTAGCTGTGAAGCTGGGGTCGAAAATCCTGCTACCGTCGAAACTCAAACCCTAGGGGTCAAAGATGAGAAATGGAAGCTCATTCGAGGAGCGGAACTTCTCCAGCATTCGTCTGGAACAGATCGGAGAAACCACAGAAAACATGGAAGCTACCGATCACAGCAGCAAATCGCTTGAATTCTCCTACAGTTACTAAGGGCTGAATTCGACTATGAAGCTAGATTCGAAATTCGCCAACAACGGCACTCGAAAGTCGCTGATTCCCACTCAGAGAGTCGCTGCAGTGGCATTTCAGGCGGTGCATTTGATTACGAAACATAAGGTATTAGGGAGTTAGTCATCATACAAATAATACATATTTAAGGTGTTTAATTCCTGCGACTATAGCAAACTATTGGTTCCTATTGAAAGACGTTCCGATAAAATTGGAAAGTAAAAAGAGAAAAGTGAAATCGAGTGCAAGTAATTGAATGACCAAACAAGTGAGGTAGTTGAAAAGGGAAGCAAGAGAGGAAGCGACATTGAAAACTGGCACACAAAAATAATATGAGAAGGCATTATATGACTCAATATTTTGAATTCCATTTGACAAACGGATTTTCTCTAATCAATGGTATTTCGCTTTGTCGTTCTGTTGCAATGTTTCTTATGAGACCTTTAAGATATATTTTCCGGATGTACTCAAAATAAATTTCTTAAAGATTAAACAGAAAGGACATTTGAAGGAAAAAACATCTAAAATATGATCCTCAAATTTAAGGTTATCCTACTTTATTATGCAAGCATTTAAGAAATATCCTAAATACATAATATCAATACTTTGTGATCAACTATTATTTTCCCCGCCTTCACTGTGTGCTGTACCCTTCTGCATGTTTTGCACTTGCTGACGCACGAGCAACTGAGAAGGAGCGCGTGCTAGAGTAATCTTGCATGTGATCATGGGTGTGTTCTTGTTGTCGATTTGTGAGCCAGTATAAGTAGGTGACACTGAAGTTTTAATGCTTACGTCAATCTGTGACACTGCACATGCGAGAAATAATGTGACATGAAAAAAGTGTGTAACTGAAGAACAAACCGAAACTCGTCTCACACGTGCACTTTGTGTTCAAGTGAGCTCGTCTCTAAGAGATTCAAAGAGTATTGTCTTTGCATAGTGGTTTGCACACTTTTTCGACCCTAAACCTTGCACGGATTTCCTACGATTTTATGCGAATTAAATTAAAACACTGGGAAAATGCCACACTCTAAGACAACAAGTCAACCACACTGTTCAAATATTCGTTGTGAACATATATTAGAAGAGGGTATTTGATTAAATAAGAATACCAACTTGGCACAAAACGTTCGAGTCAATACAGACTTTTAAGTGATGAACTTCGTGTGCGACAAACCAATTTTGAAATGTAAAATGTTTTCTTTTCAGTGTTTCGTAAATAGGGAAAACAGGAAAGGATGTATTCACAAAGCCACTAGGATAAAAAAATTACAGTCTATAATTGATACAGTATTTATAAAAATATAAATAATAATTAAAAATAAACCAGTTGCAAAATATTGGAATATATAGTATATTAAGCCGAAAAGTTATCTGTTATTGAATCTATAACTTCACGGTGACATATTTCCCTGGCATATTCATAATTCGTTATTTTTTCACCTTTCTAATTCGGTAACTTGAATTACAGGAGAAACTTCATACGAATTTCTTATTTCATTTCATTCAAGAGATCGTTCACACGTTCTTATTCATCGAATCATATTAAGATCACTTTACAAAAAGTACGAATAACTGAAAAAATCAAAAACTCTTTGACTATTCAAGCCCTGTTGAAAAATTACACTTGAAAAATGTCTTCCGAGACACTGACTAAACAATGTAATGTGAATAAGTCAATTAACCCCAAAACGAATTTGTCAAATAATCACACAAGAACTTTGCTATTTGCCAGAGAATTTCGCCTCTGCGATTTTCGTTTTTTCTTTTGAAAGGTTTGATTTTTTGATTATTTTTTCGTGTTTCCGGGCGTGTCAACGTAGTCCCGTTAGTGTAGTTGGGATAAGGCGGTGATCTTCCCCCGCTGGATGGTGAGATCCGGCGCCGACCTACCGTCGGCTAGTGGAGATTCCCCCAACCAGGACTCTCCCACCAGCGGGGCACCGCCCCAGACGGGACAAGCTCTAAGCTCCCGACCGGTCTCCCGGAATATGTGGTAGTGTAGAGCAGGTTAGTGTAAGTGTGTGTAGGGGGAGAGGATATGACAAGGAAGAGGAAGGATAGATCTGGCGCGGTCCGTGGCCCGTTTGGTAGGGTACTGCTCCGGAATTCGCCTGGTGTTGATCGGAGAAACCACGAAAAACTACCGATCAGAGCAGCCGGCCGCTAAAGTCTCCTCCAGACAGCGACTGTATTCGACCTGGCTGAAAAGCTAGTGTCAAAAAATCCTGCCGCCGTCAGGATTCGAACCTAGGACCTTCCGGACAGAGGCGCTGCAGTGACATCAGTTGACGCACTGAGCTACTGTTCCCGGTTTGTAACGTTTGGTTTGGTTTCACTTGATTGAGCGAGCTCTTTTTCAAGTGTATTTTTTTCTCAATTCAAAAGTCTACACGGAAAGTGATTTCACCATCATTCTTGAACAGTTAGAATACACAGTACTCATTTTCTTAAATTTATCTTAGAACTAACATGTACCCTTATGAAAAAACTAATAGACAATTATGGTAGCGGATACTATTTCTCTCCGGAAATTTTATTGAAATTGCCGATTTAAATTTTCGTGATGTAGTACATTTTTGGCCACAACCTTTTCGTTGAATCGAGATTGCTATTTCTAATTTCACTTTATTATATTTGGTTGAGTTGATTTTTTGAGACTTCGCAGTTACGTTAATTGTAGATACTACATAATTTAATGAATAAGAAGAGTGATAAAATATAGATACTAAAATTATCTTCCCGTCAAACATGCAAAAACACATGATGAGACATTTGTGTGCTACAGGTTACTATGCAATGAGGTTGGCGATTTCATTAATGTCATTCGTGTCGCACATCACTAATTCGGGACTGCTAACAAACCGTAGTTAAAATCTGAAGAAAGAAACACAATTGATAATTAAATACAATGATAGAGGACATTTGTTACAAGTAATGTGGAAGAATTACAAGCAGATACCTACATCATATTAATCGCCCAGAGTTATCACCTCCTTCCTGAATGTTTATTCAGTATAATTTACGACCCACAACAACTGAAACACTTCACAATATGTTCCAGCAAAATGACTTTTCTACATCTACTTATTTTTACTTTTTTAAAATTAAATCTACTTTCTACATCTTTTGTGATGGTTGAACAATTCTAAATGAAAGTATTTAAAGACTACTACGTGCTGAGTGTGTGTACTTTTATTCCCTCAAAGATTCATTGTCAACATTTAGGAGTGACTGTTTCGTCAGTATCAACTTCACATTTGCTTGATGATTCTGAAAGAAAATATATACTGATCGACGCGAGGAATATTGCAGGAACAATCAGTAAAAGTAAGCTGCACAAACACGCTGTCAAAACACTACGATTATTAAATATTTTTAATGAGTGAGTTTTGATTATCATAGTTTTATTTCTAGTAATAACTTAAATGTAACGTTCAAATGATATGTTTTAACAAAAGAAAGAGCAAGATGAAAGAGAAGGATAACATGAAGAGAATGTCTAAATAACCAACGAAATGAGAATATTCAGTGCACGCCAAAAATGATTCGATGTTGCAAATGAAATGATTCAAGGCGTTGTCATTGCCAACAATACTGAATGTTGGCAATGACAATGTGTAATATAGTATTGTTGGTAATATAGTATTGTTGGCAATGACCACGCCTGGAATCATATACCAATTATGTACAAGCTAACGACAATTCTCCGCTAAACGAATATAGTTGTCACAAGTCCAATTCTGCATGTCTCAATGCAGAATCTTGCAAGTCGTCTTTCCCCGTCGCTTTTACATGCACACGGGACTTTCGCCGCGTCCCTCGCCGCCCTGTTTACCCTCGCGGAAGGTGACGTCACTCCCCCGCGCTTTATCGTCGGACTCCCCCAGCCAGGTCTATCGGCAAACACGCGCTGGCTCCCTCCGCCGCGGCTCCCACGGCCGCGATAGCGCTGGGCGGGCGGACCCCCAACGCTCACTCTCCTCGCAGCAATGCCACGTGCGCCCACCGCCTCCAGCGGCCACGCACACGCAGCCATGTAAGAATGTCTAGTGACATGTTAATACGAAATGTAATCCAATGAAAAGTGTCAAATGAATCAAACATGATTTGTTTGCGTTCTATTGGAACCGATGTATCTTCCCAAATCCTCCACAAAATGAAAGTGAAATAAGGTAATTGACCGAAAGAGATAATTAATTGTAAACGTCCATCCTTAGACGTGTAACACAGCTGAATTGAGTCAAGTTGCCTTTCATGTATTGTTTAACTTGGTTTTAAATAAAGGGTTATTTGCAATGTAAATCAATGGTTAAATTCAATAATTTGCATTAATCGATTAAAACAACGTACTGCTTTGGAAATAAGATAGACTGCGTAAAATCTGATCACCCACGATATTACTGCTACGAACTGTGCAGTGAACAGTATTTTATTTCAGAGGAGCTCTAAAAATAAGCCTCCCACTGAAGGTATTCAACATACGTTTATCTTTTCACATAACACTTCGCAAGAACTTGTTACGAAACGTTCACATGTTTGATTTTCAATGAGAGGTGCACTTGATATAATTTATGTTCTGCTAATGTAAATTAATTCACTTACCACTAGCAACTGTCAATAAATCTTAACTACGATACGAACTAGTAATCTTGATTAGGCATTTTATGTACATCGTTCGATATCAATTTCCGGGGAGTCATCAGAATCTTTATTTCCGAAGCCGTATATCTCAACAGGACTCTTGTCAGGCCGTCCAGTAACGCGTTTGTCGTGAGTAGTAATGATCATGAAGATAATAATAATGATTATAAAAATTAACGTGAAGATGGAGAAAATGAGGACTAAGAAGCAGGAGAAATGGGAGAATCCTAACAACACCTACCAAAAAAACTGTTTTTCCCATCACAAATTCTTCATGGATCAAACGGGAATCAAACCCCGGCTCCAGTAGTAAAATAGGATCATATAAGGCATATTAAATTTATCCCGAGAAGGACTGTGGCTCTGGTTTTCTTCTGCAATCTTGCCTGGCTAGGAGTACAACGCATGAGGGAATTCTCTCCTGAAGGAGATCGATATTTCTGAATCTGCCAGAAAATAGATACAGCAAATCTCATTCTAATGAAGACGATCTTGCATCCCTTCTTAGAATATTGAATTTAAACATCACCAAAAATTCCAGATAGAAACTGAATAAATGACAAAACCAATTAAAAACTGTAATTTTTGGGCATTCCAATGCATTGAAAGCAATACAGATATTTAGAAGAAAAATAAATGGCAGCCGTTTGTAGTGGCACATGGCGGGAGGAGGAAGCCATCGTCAGCAGAGAATCCTCGTAAGGAGAGACATTCTCTCCGCGTCCCGCGGCGTCCCGCGGCGTCCCGCGGCGTCCCGCGGCGCCCCGCGCCCGGGGGGGATACCGGCCTCCTCATCCTTCTCGCGACCTCCCCGCGACCGGTCCTCCTCGCGACGCGTCGGCCCCGTCCTCGCGTCCTCGCGTCCTCGCCGACTTGGCCGTGGGCACCTCGCGCACACGCTCGCCGCGCCCCGGAGCGCCGAGGTCCCGCCCTCGGCCCTCCGACAGGAAGGGCGGGGCGCGGTACAAATAGGTGGGTATGTGTCTGTCCCTACCGTCACTCTCAAACGCCTGGAACTCTCAAATTCCTGAAACTCTCAAACACCTGGAACTCTCAAATGGCTAAAACTCTCAAATTCCTGAAACTCTCAAACGCCTAGAACTGTGAAACCCGTCAAACGCCTAGAACTGTCAAACGCCTAGAACTGTCAAACGCCTAGAACTGTCAAACGCCTAGAACTGTCAAACGCCTAGAACTGTCAAACGCCTAGAACTGTCAAACGCCTGGAACGCTCAAATGCCTGCAACTCTCAAATTCCTGAAACTCTCAAACGCCTGAAGGGAGTGGAGGCGAGAAGGACAAAGGCAAGTGGAGCGGGATGTAGCGGGAATGACGGGCATGTAAATAAAATTTCTTCCATTTCACAATGAAGAGTGAAATTATCTAATAGATAATTGTGATAAATAAATATTCGATAGAAGACGGGGTGCTTCATATAGTATAACAATAAGGAGCTTAATATCACAACGGAATAGCACTAGTATATGTATTTGGCCTGTGTTTTTTGGGTCCTATACAAAATTTAGACGGTTGAAAAGAACTTTTCAAAGAGATTTCTTCACTACTCTCTCGCATCATCCGTTTTCTTATTTTTTCCAGCGCATCAATAGCAATTGTCTAATTTTCGCTTAGTTCTGTCTACGTATTCAGGCGGGAAGTAGGGCCGTCGAGCAGAAAATGCAGAGAGAAAATGACCGCCTAAACAAGACGGATTATATCTCTATTTCACGTATATATCCAAGGGGAGGGTTTAAGGTCTCAAGTGCCTCCCAAAACTGATAATAATCATGCCTAATATTGTTCAGAGCACTTTTTTGTACAGCGTGGAAATTGAAATTGTTAAATTAATTAATTACATTACTATCATTACATTTATGGTCGAATAAATCCCGAAAATAAAGCATATTAATGAACCAAATTTCATAGCTAATTTTCAATACTAAATATAAACAAATGCCAATAGTCTCCGTTTCGTGAAAATATTCGGATATCCAGCTCCCCCTACAAGAAAATTCTTGGTGCAGCATAATCCTCAGAAAACGTTAGCGACCAAATAGACTTTCTTTGGCTTTGGTATAGAAACACAAACACTGCATTTCAAGGCAATAATGAATATGAATAAGCAATAGTGTGCATGGACACGCGACGTACTGGAATCCACAACCCTCGCAGAGAATGATTGCAACCACAAGTGAAGAATGTCTCAGATATGAGAGTGATGATATCAGAGATCAATACATTTTACAATAATTTATTTCCAATTGCCCCCTCCCCATCAATTGGACCAATTGAAAGTCAACAACGGGTAATAAACCAAACCTGTGAAGCTTATCACAGTATTTGTCGTCTCTGTAGCTTAGTGTGAGCAAATAGTCCTAAACCGGGAGACCCAGATTCGATTACCCGTCGAAGCGAATTATTCGAACAATTTGAATTAATAATCTACTTGATTATCTCATTCAACATTAGTCAATAGTTTTACCAATTTGAATTCACGTAAAAGTGCAATCCGCTTATGAAGTCGCAAAATGTTATTCCAGCTACAAAATTACACACAGAACATAGTAACGTCATCGGCACTAGCCCAGATTTTCCTTTCCGTCGATCTCATTGGCAGTGAGTTCAAAAGCGAACAAGAAACAAGTCACCGCGTGACCGCCCGCTAACGAGTTCCTTCAATGTCAGAACCGAATCTTCGACAAAGCGCAAACACACGTTGTTGATCGCCATCTCTCGAAGAAAACAAGACCGCACTGCAGAGCGTTATGAGAGCTGTTACGCACCACCGAAGCGCACCCACGTAACGACTGCGGGTGAGCCCCTGCACATGCGCAAGTTACGACCTCCGTCAGAAATTTGTAAATGGTAAATTATGGAGTGTAAGTCACAATGAAGACACCATTTTAATGCTAATGTTTTGGTTTTTATTAAGCATTTCTCACCGGGAGCGGTAGCTCAGTGCATCAACTGATGTCACTGCACCGCCTCTGACCGGGAGGTCCTAGGTTCGAGTTCTGACGGCGGCAGGATTTTCGACACTAGCTTTTCAGCTATGTCGAATTCAGTCGCTGCCTGGAGGAGAATTCTAGCGGCCGGCTGCTCTTATCGGTAGTTTTCCGTGGTTTCTCCGATCAACACCAGGCGAATGCCGGAGCAGTACCCTACCAAACGGGCCACGACCGCGCGCGATCTGTCCTTCCCTTCCTTTTCTATCTTCTTCCCTTACACACACACTTACACTAACCTGCTCTACACTACCACATATTCCGGGAGACCGGTCGCGAGCTTAGAGCTTGTCCCGGCGGGGGCGGTGCCTCTTTGCGACTTTCTTCTGACAAACATGACATCTAAATTACAACGTAAACTTCAAGTAACACAGAACGCATGCGTACGGTTTATTTTTGATCTAAGAAAATACGACCATGTATCGCTAAATTTTACACGGTTCTCATGTAACACGTCTAATAAGTAATTTCAATCCTCTGAAATTAAACCGTTTTCCACTTCTAGCTTACTCTAGACAAAAGACGGTTACTTCACTCTCTACTTCTTCTCTATAAAATTTTACACGGTTCTCATGTAACACGTCTAATAAGTAATTTCAATCCTCTGAAATTAAACCGAGCTCGTAGTTCAGCTCTGCTCTGTGTACCACGTCACAGCACGACTTCTTTCAGTAAATCTTTCACCATTACAGCTATCCGAGCCTGGAATAAACTACCACCGAGTCTAAAACATTCGAATACTTTCCGTAAATTCAAAAACGAATTAAATACTTGGGTAAGGTATAACGACATATAGATTGGTATTAATGTCCTCTTCATCCTCCAGAATTTTCCCACTACCAAGTACCCGGTCACCGCCCCCCTAAACACCGCACTTTCCTCACTCTTTAAATTCAAAATTCCACCCCATACCTCACTACTCTATTCTCATTTTTCACTCCCTCTCACTCCATCTAAATTATTAACAACCCATATTTTCTGTGCATCCTAATAAAACTGTTCAAATAAATATTTAAAAGAGATTAGCCACGCTCCAAATAAATGCTAAAATACTTACAGCTATTTTTGTACTGTCATCATTGTCATATCTACAATATATAGGTCTTAATAATAATTACAATTGATGTTTATATCCTATTGTACTTTTACATTGTTTCTTAATACTGTTAATATTATATTATAAATTACTGGTACTATTAACTTAGAGCCTATTGTGCTTCTCTGCTGTTACAAATGTTTGTATATTTATGTAAAGTGCTAATGTATACCAAACGTAACATTTCTGTACCGCTTCTGGATAAATTTTACTTTTCCACCTACTTCTTCCTCCTTTTCTTCGCTATTTCTTCCTTCCTTTTCCTTCACAGTCTTCCCCATTTATGTCATTACGACCCTTTCCCTAAACGCCTCATCTCTTCACCTTCACTACTATCCATACCATATTCTTCTATATTAATGTTCGGCCATAAGCCGCCATCCTGATTGAGGTTTTCTGGGTTTACTCAATTGCTTAAGGCGTACGCCGGGATGGCCCCTTGCTTTGCACTCCCAGTCATAAATGTACAGTTTGTCCCCCCTTTAGTCTCTCTCCTTTCTTCTTTCTCGTTCGTATTTTCTACTTCATTTTCATTTATGATTCCCTTCTCTCATTTTCTCTTCTCTTCCATTTCTATATCATAATGCTGTTCGGCCCTAAGCCGCCATCCTGATTGAGGTTTTCTGGGTTTACTCAATCGCTTAAGGCGTATGCCGGGATGGTCCCTAGTTTTGCACTCCCAGACGTAAATGTACAGATTTCCCTCCCCTCTTATATGTTACTACTCTGTATAAATGTAAACTCAGTGGTTAGGCGGAAGAGCAGGCCCTATGGCCTGAGCCTCGCCATTAATAGACATTATTATTATTATTATTATTATTATTATTATTATTATTATTATTATTATTACTCAGGTTTTGGATGCTCATTGAGCACCTACGCTCAGTTTACATCGGAAAAAATTTGCAGGAAGGCATGTACGGGATGTCTATTACGGATTCGGGGCGGGAAATAGTTGTGAGTGGCTAGATTGTAGTGGGCTATTTGATTTACGGAGGATATATTTGAATAGAAGTTTTTCGAGAGATTAGCAATGTGGTGCTTGATGGATGGTAGATGTAGTTCTCTATGGAGTTTATCATTAGAAATGAACCATGGATCGTGAGTGGCTAATCTTAAGTATAAATCGTTATGATGAGCGTTCAGACGAGAGGAACGTGCAATTGGTCCGATTTTGTGTACCTAAGAATAAGTATCAACTCAAATAATTACTCAATAATTCAAATTCGTAAAAATGTATTAAATATAATCTCTAAAATATATAAATATCCGTTAACCCAATGGAACAATATGCAAAATTGTAGCAAGAAATACTAAAATCATAATATCAACTTTATATTCATGAAATTCATAATCATCATAAGAATTTTCCAGCAGACATTATAGCATTTACAATCGTGCTAAAAATACACCCAAAAGTATATTGCAAAGAGTGCCATATATATTTTTGAGCATAGGCGAAGAGCATTTTTAGGCATTATGCCTGTCCTTCTACAGTAATGCATGGCATGGCGATAACGAAGGACGAATGATCATGGTTGGTATGATATATGGAATTCGTGAAGATGTGAGTAGGGAGCACCGCCATGTCTTACGAACCACATTTTGTCTTACGTGGCTTAAGAAACCTTAGTCCTTAGTTCCGAGTTCTTACATACCCATCCTAGTCCTGCGCTACGAGTCAAATAGAATATTACTCCATTATATAACGAAATATGTGTATCACCGTAAATAATATTTTTTACAGAACAAGATTAATGAAATTGTTTTATTGAATCACTGTTTCATAAACTTTATTTTTAAAACACTAATGATAATAAACACATTAAGGTATTTAGTAATTCAACGTGCCAAAAATTGTTTAATACAGCCTTTGCAATTGGTGGAGAATTAACAAACTTTGCATGCCTACACTAATGACACAAGACTGGCGCCTAAACGTATATAACTACTTGTAATCATTTTTGTGATATACAAACCGGAAAATGTTGAAATGTTACTTAGAGATACGAACAGTGGGTGTTTTCGCTCTCTCGATATTTGCGAGTAATAGATATAATTCTGTTTTGCGACGTCCTTAGCGATACGAATATTCGGCGCTGTTGGCAGTTGTACACAGCACGATGGTTAGCTTGTTCGCGTTTACATAAATTACTGAAGACAATAATACTCCAAGGACATGCTCGTTGAAGGAAGTTGGTTGAATATGACTATTAACAGATAGAATAAATCAGTCTTAGTTTTGTTCATTCATTCGACTGCATTGCGGTTCAGCACTGTTTCCAGGAAGACCTGCAAAACACAATCCAGCTTCCTTAAATAGCTAGGAATTTCATTTTTCGATGCTTTGAAAGAAGTATTATCGGTAATAATGATGTTAAACAGTTTTAGGATACTATAAATTGATGAAAAATAATTCTTTATTGGTTTAGGAGATACGTGTCCCTAAATTTCATAGCTTCGTTGCTCAGTTGAACAAAACACTTCCTCAGTAGGTAATTGATTATTGTTCACTAAATCCATTAGACACCGACTGTTGTAAAACGTAACTTTTCGTTTAACTAGAAAAAATTAATAATAATAATAATAATAATAATAATAATAATAATAATAATAATAATAAAAACAATAGCCTCCTTAAAACCACTCGCTGCGTACGTTACAGCGTGCTACGTAATATCGTTTTAAATGACTCAGAACTTGCGCGTAACTTCTCAGTTCTTTGTCGATATACAATTTGAAAAGTAAATTAAGTTCCCAGCGATGTTTACACTTCCATGACTCACACGCAAAACAAACCTTTTAATTTCTATTTTAGAAGGATACTAATGGCTTTAAAAAAATAACAAAAACTGTAGTCATACATACTGCAATAACATATAGTTTATACGAACATACACTACAACAGTTCTTTGCATAACAAGAAAATAGAAAGTAATGAAGCTATACAACAGCACATACTTTCTCTCATTATTTCTAACTTTTGTAATTATCGAAAATTCAGAGTTGATCGATAATTAGTTGGTCGAAAATTACAATTCTTTTAAACGTCCCTTGTCCGTGAAAAAAAGCAATCAAGGAAAAATTTGGAGGATGTTTGAGAAAATGTTCTTTTTTATAATTTGCATTAAATTTAAGTGGGAATTGGGCGAAGACTATTCGTTTTTTCAAAAAATTATACATGATATTTTTTAAAGATCTGATGTTTAGAACAGATTTCATTCAAGTCAAATTTAAACCATTTGAGAGGGAAAAATATTTAAATATTGCCTGTATGTCACGTAAAATTACGCGAAAAATACTCATATTTTTTAATAACGTATCCATGATCATATTACAAGATCTGCCTTCCATTAAGGAAATTCCATTCCATTAAGTAAATAATCTATACCTTCAATATTCTAGTTACAGGAAGACGCCGAAAATTTCTGAACTTTTCAATTTTCAAAAAACATGTCAACAGCATTGAGACCGATTCCATTATTTTCAGCGCCCTTTACGATACCGTTCGGGCGTACCGTAAGTTTAGTTTTGGAGCCATTTTTTCAGAAATGTTTTGAAAGTGTTGTGACTATGAAACCTCAACAGTTTCCAAATTCTACGATTATAGTACTCCCAATAATCAAAGTATATGTTTGAAACTCCTCGTGTTCGTTCAGATCAATCCTGAAATATCAATTTTGAAGAAAAGTGTCTGAACGGTATAAGCACTAACGTTCACCACGTACAGACGGACAGATATACAGATGTACAGATGGCCAGACGAATAGACAGACGGACAAACAGACGTTTTGCCGCCGATCCATTTTGCGGTATCGACCCATAAATCATGGATTCTGACTACGAGTCAGAGAAAGTAATTTACTACATAAAGGAACAAGATTAGTCCACGCGGCACACATTTTTCCGGAGCACAATTACAATTCTTTCTCTTCTTACGAAGTAAAGCGGGAAGGTAAAATGAGCTGCTCCATAATGCTACATGTGAATAGCAAATATTTAAAGGCTGCCAAAATGTTAGTATTTGAATGGAGCCTTGCTGTCGCATGTCAGCAGTGTCTTAAGATGGCTTGCAAAGAGTATGAGAATTCTGTCGGTATGAGCAATATGAGAATAAACAGAATAACAAAATCAAGTATTTCGATTTTCACTCAAAATCGAAACTGTTTAATTTTTTATATTTTTTCAGTTCTTGGGTATATAACATAAAAGGGGAAACCTCGTAAATGGCAGGAAATTGCAAAGTTTTGTTTCAAGTGTTCACGGTTTTCTTTCAATTTCTGTGCACATTAGAAATTAGTAATTCAGATTTTTTTTGTATTTTTCACGAGTTTCTGAATATCTAACAAAACCATAGACAGCATCGAAGTGCCGGAAGTATCACAGTTTTTTTTCAATTTCTGTGCGCATAAACAATTAGTAAAACATATACTACAATACTTTAATTCACACTGTGACTAATACACTATTAACTGTCATCATTAAGAATCCATAGTTCGTAGATGGGGTTCTCCCCATACATCATAATTGTTTGTCTGTGCAAAAATAAATAAATAAATAGGTAAAAACGTATTAAAATATATTTAAATAAGCAAACTCCAAAAACATTGAAACAGAAATACTTGACCAACAAAAATGCGACGTACGTAATATTAAGAGAATTAGTCTATGAATTCTCAGTACAATTTTATGTCCATATAAGTAAGTATGTTATTTAATCATTGCCCATGGAATCGACACGGATAGACTACGTTGCCAGAATCGCTGGCAAGCAGTGCGTCATTTGAAGTACCTACTTTCTCCTATTTTCACCTACCCACTAACTTCACTTATACATTACGTTCACCCAATTCCTTTTGTTGCCAAGTATGAGGTGATGTTTGTAGAATACTCAGAACTTTATTTAGAGACGCAATGAAATTTAATTGAAACTAGAAATGGAAATAATGTATACATTTTATAAAGATTATAAGCGATTGTAATTTTGTAGGAATTCTGATTCGGTGTTGTTAACGTTCTTATATGAAGAAATAAAAGAGGTCATCTTCCTCAACATAGTATGTTGACAAGGATGACCTCTTTTATTTCTTCAGATTGTAATTTTCTTTGTCCGTGACACGAACATAAGCTTAATTACATTCCTGACGTCACATTATTACAAAGATCCTCGCCTATGCGTTACTGCATGTTATTCTCCAATTATATTCTGACAAATATGTTTTCAATACTTGTTAACATATATGAATAAATATATAAAGTTAATGACATGTCACGATACTGTTAACTGCACAGCTTTTTCAGGACGTTGAAATTTAAAGAATACTGGACTCTACATTTTTGTCAGGAGTTTATTCTGGTTTGCGTAGATATCAGAGTTGTCATTATTACGTTTTGATTTTAAATTACCTACCTTCTTACTTTAATTAATTACCTTCCCAATTGCTTACCTAAGAAGGACATTTATTTCTTGACCACTGTAGTTTGAATGAGAACTCGAAAACACATTTGGATATTGGGTCACGTTAAGTGATCTGCGAGCATATTAGGTACGTTTGTGATAAAGAATGGATTCCGGATAGGAACTCATTTCAGAAACTCGCAGGCACGTTTGAGCCAGAAAATCTCTTTGTCTACATCAGGTTTGTAGTAGTTAATAACGGTTTATAAAAGAACACTAAATATATTAAATATTGTTTCTTGAACATTACGCACGTATATATAAACAACGAAATTATTACAAATTGTCACGCATCTCGAAAATTATTTCGAAAATAGTGTTATTAATATCATTAGGCCAACAAACAGGAAATAACAGATGCGACCGACGTTTGTGAATAGAGGCGTCTGGCGAGGTTTATAACTAACAAGTCTGTTATTTCTGTTACGGGTCGAGTGTCGTTGAATTCTATCATCTCATAAAAAAAACAAGACAAGCAAGAAATACATTTTTTTAAATAAGTGCACCGCCATCTTCAGCACATTATTTTCGATTGTCTTTTAAGGGCGGCGGACCGTTAAATTCTTAATAGACCCCGGCCATTAAGAGTATCTTTTCGTTCTTCTGTTTGGTTGCATTATGATGCTGGCAAGTCACTTTTGAAACCCTCTGCAGCTCATAAGTGCTGTGAAGAATTTGAATGGCGTAAAGGTCGCCGCTGGTTATTGTCACCCAGCTGCCGTCGCCGCCGTCACCACCACCGCCGCCGCCGCCACCACCACCGCCGCCGCCGCCGCCGCCACCACCGCCGCCGCCGCCGCCGCCACTCGTCGGAGGAACCACGTGAAGGCGCGGCCACTCAATGACGCCACGGGCGGAAACTCACGGCAGCGCGGGGCAGCGGAGGAGAAGGTGAAGGAGGCAAAATAATTGTAAGAGGCAGAAGACACGGAAGCTGTGAAAGGAGGGGTGAAAGATGTGGAAGAGGTGGCTGAAGTGGTAGAGGTGAAGTTAAAGAGAGGAAAACACCAGAGGTAGACAGTAAAAAAAACGAGGGTTGAATTGGTATTCGTATAATTTGCATTGATATAAATGGTAGAAATTACAAGGCAAAGGTATAAAATTGGAAAAACAAAGCAGATGGACACGAAAAGGTAGAAGACAATCCCGTAATGAAAGCAACGCAGAAGACAGGACATGCAGCAGACGAGGTAAATACGAACACCAAACAGAAAGAGATAACAGCGCAGGAGTAGAAGATGGAAGGCCGTGAAAAGACCGAGGATGACGCGGCGGCGGCGGCGGCAGTGGGGGCGGCGGGGATCATATTCATATGCAAACAGCGCAAGCAGGCGGCGCCACCGTCGGCCCAGGGGCCACGCGCTCTCCATCGCCCCGACGCCTTCTGGCGGCTCCGAGCCTGGGCCACGGGGGGCTTGTTTTTCCTCCGGTCGGCACGGCGGTCTCGCTTCGGGGCAGGGCAACCCCGCACATAATCATCTCGAGTGCGCTTGATCGTGTTTCTCCACAAACCACTTCCCACAAACAACTTACGCTCTTTTCCGTTGAATGACATGCTGAATGAATGGGAAGTTCAAGTCGCGAAGTACAGTACAGTCGCGGACAATAACTATATCTATATAAATCCAATAGGTCTCAGAGAGAAGAATGTTAATCAAATATTAATTGTCAATAAAGAATCCTCCCTTACCAAATTAAGAGAGAGGAAAGAAACAAGTAACTCAAATCTAACAATGCAGCGTCGTTTTTAGTAAATATACAAATTATTTGTCTTTTGAAAGCGTCTGTAATGTTGAAGAAACGTAAATATGTATCATTAGTCCCAAGAAAACATTTGCGGCATCTCTTGTTTTCCAGTTAGTTTATAATGGCTATTGGATAATTGTATAGATAAACAAGAAAAACAATTAAAAAATATATCACTAATTAGTATACTTTGGACATGGACTTGATATTTCTATGTAGAAACAACTTTATATATTTTTCTATGTAAATCTGGAAGTATTACTCTGAGTTCCAGTATCTTTTCCTGAAGTACTGGAAATTGCAGTACATTTTATGTATCTCTACAATACAATCACGTTAAAGTAGGCAAGAGGTTATCAATGTTTTCTGACAGTCGTTCATTAAAGATGCCCTTGATCGCAAATACTAAAACGTCACTTTGACAATAAATTAGTTCAAAGATAACACAGGTATTTTCGTTTCACATTCAGAGTCCAGCATGGTTTTGAGTCTACGGTCACTCACAAGGAAGTAAAAGAGATGGTAAATCTTTATGCAATTTGCCTTCATTAACTACATTACACCAAAACCGATTTAATTAGTCCATTAAATCAAACATCATTCTTATAATGTTACCTCACAATCGTCCAATTTTATCTTGAATCTTGTATCAATTATCTAATTTTCTACGTTGTATCCGACTAAACATACTCACAAATGGATGTACTTATATTGTAAAATTTGAAATATTTTTCTGTACACTATATCAATACGTTTTATATTACTAGTCATACTCGTATATTTTTAATGTACACATTGGTAGATGTGTTAACCGAAGCAAGCACCTCTAAACATTGTATATCCAACTTGTACACATTCCAAATAATCGCGAAGGGGGAATACACTTCAATAAAAAATGGTATTACGTAAGGCATTATAATAGATTAATCTTTACTTTTTACAATACTTTTACAAAACTGTAACGGTATCTGATCCCGGAAGCTGATAACGACAGTATTTATGCTATCACACTCAGATATGTGGTAATATCTTTCTTATGTTATCAGATAATGCTCGCATCGCAACATTTCTCTTCATAACATATAACCCTAGACTAATTTGTTATTGACTCTACGCCTGAGCACTTGGCTGGGGTCCATTGGTTCACCAGTATCAGTCCTCTTAAATACATTTCTTAAGAGTCGTTAGTGAATGCTATGTAGCCAATCTCGCAATCTAATGCAGAAAAATTATATAAAGCTCTCAAGCTTACTTACCACAAACCTGCACTATTTTCTTAAACCTAACTCCACAGAATTCTCAAGAAAATCTTAGCATCTGAAGAATGAATCAGAAACACTACCAAACACCACATGAGTGCCAAGAATAGTTTTACGCCATGGACAGGGAAAAATGAAATTCCTAGTAAATACTACCTGGTAGTGAAAGAGACTGTTACCATTCGCGTACCTGACAGGGTCCTAACATTTACGAAGACTTACTTTCCTAACAACACCCAAACCGTTTCCCCTTTTAGACTTAATGGGTCAGTACAACGGTGTCCACTTAAGAGGTGCTTACTGCCAGCGGTGCAGAAGCTGCTCGGGCGGTGGGCGTGGTCGCAGAAGCACGCTCGCCTGTGCATACGTGCGACTTTTCACGAACTTCCCTCTCTGTTCGTGGAATGGATGGTGCGTTCGGAAAAAGAGCCCAAAGGAGACCAGCAAAGACGTCACAGGACGCGCGGATCGTCTCCTAACCACATGTACAATGAACGCACTCCGTCCTCGCCATTAAAGTCCATATTTGAAACCGTGCAGGGGTTTTCTGCGTGACTCATGGGCCCGGATTGCCATGCTGCAGCAAATTCTGACGTCATAGTGTCTGACGAGTTGAAATGAGTGTGTATGCTCTCTCAGCCAAAATGCTATAAAGAGTTATTTGCGGGCAGCAGCTAATTTCTATTGGTTTTCTAATATTCCACAAACTGTCGGTAAATAGTATACCTCTTTACTTCCACGTCTGCCAACTGTTTTTGTTTTTCATCTATATTTTAAAAAACAAGGGAGTTAAACCAAACTGCATAAACTAAAAGTTTCCTACCTAGACTACGAGTAGTGTTCACAGTTTGGATCAATGTATCATTATTATTATTATTATTATTATTATTATTATTATTATTATTATTATTATTATTATAAATGAATGTAAAGTCATCTCGTTGTCCAAACAAAAGATTCTCGAGTTTGTTATTAGAGGGAAAATCCTAAATCCGGCTGATAACTTAATCCTCATAGAGCTGTGTGCTTGCAAACCATTTCACAATGCTTGCAAACCATTCCAGAACATTTATCTAACTTGAAGAGTATGCTGGTACGTAACAAGAGTTTAAAACAAAATATAAGCAATGTCAAGACGCTTTAGGACGCAAGAAATGCAATACAAAAAATATCTTTTGTAGCTGGTGCATAATGCTCATTTAAAAGACTAAACATTTTTTCAGGAATCATTAATTCATTTTTTTAATTTATTATGTCAACAGACTAAAAATAGATATAGAAAACGGGATTTCAAAAATACAGTATTCCAAATTTAGCACATTTCTTATAATAATAAGCTAACTGGAAATTTATATCAATGATTTTTTTTAATAGTAACAACAATAGAAATTGGAGCAATGATTTTCACAAATCTAAAAAAGGCAATGAATTAGTTAATGCAGAAAGGGTGAACGTGACTTCGCCTTGGCACAAATTTTAATTTGGAATCTAGATTAAAAAATTATGAAATAAAAGCAAAACACATATCCTGCACGAATATAATGTTTGTCTCTCTTACCTCCAGAAATATTCCGGAAACAATTTCATAATTCCTTATTATTAAAGTCTAACATCGAAGATTATTTTCAATTACTTAACAAATTGACATTTATGTTTCAACGTTTCACATCATCATTGACATGGAGGAGTTCGAAAATTTATATAATATTAACTTCAAAATATCACTCTCACAATATTAATATTTAAATAGCTCTACCTATCAAAAAGAATAAATGATTCATTCGAAAAAATAACATCGAACAAATGATTATTCAAAAAAATCAAAATCCAGTTTTAACATTTAGCGATGAATTGTGGTAGGTCAAAAAAGAAAAAATAACAAAAGAACACTGCTGCTGGATCATTTCTAATTACAAAGTAATATAATCGTTATGAATGAAAACGAGGTAATCAGCAACTCGATTTATTAGAAGAGAAAAAAAATCACTTCATATCATATTGGAAAGATAAAAAAGACAGCAAATGAATTTCAAGAAATAGCTTCAGTGCAATACTGCCACAGGTGGTGATATGTATCTACCGATACCTGTGGCAGTATTGCACTGAAAACATACTTTACACAAAAATGACCCTTACAAAGTTTTCATTCTGAGCCTTTCAATAAAAACACGCACTCGTCCCTTTTTCCATTTCCCTCTCAACGATGAACAGAAGCCAAACAAGAAAAAATAAAATAAAAATAAACCTCCAACATCGGTCACGCGTTCTAGTCGTGATATGGGCGCGTCAAAAACCGCGGGAAAGCAGCAAAGGATTTCCCTCCCGGCATCGCGCCCACACACTCATCGTGATTGCGACTCACCGCTGCGCTTCCACTGCTGGAACTTGTGGTCGGGGAGGCGAGGCAGCGAGCCACCCACCCCCGCCCCCCGGCGAGGGTGTCGTAACCGTCATCGGCCACCTCGGCCACCAGCACGGTGAAGTTGTGGGAGGACGACGGCGGCCCCGTGAGGGCCATGAGTGAACGAAAGGGGGCGGGGCGGCCGGCCCTTGCTCGGCCCGCGGCGGCCGGCGGGGGCGCGAACCACACGGGCGACTGCTGGGAGGGAGAGCGGGCGCGGGCGCGGCCGGCAGGCGAGAGCAGTCAAGCAGGCGATCGGGCACGCTGCCTGGTCGCGACCAGACTGCCGCCGCCGCCACGCGCTGTTGACGGCGGCGGCGGCGGCGGTGGAGGAGGAGGAGGAAGAGGTGGCGGCGGCGGTGGAGCCCCGGCGTCACAAGGCCGCCCGCCGCCGCCGCCGGCCACGCCCCCTCCACCCTGCCGTTTAGTCGGCGCGGTCGCCAACCTCTCGTCAACCTGACTCCTTTTACTTAGGGGAACTTCCGACAGGTATACGGCCACACCGCAATACGCCTCATATATTTTGTTTACCTGCGGGCGTGGCCCTCACACTCCTTTCTTCCATGCCCCGCACATCGTGACTGAAATAACGCACACCACTACACTCCAAATCGAGATGTTAGGATGAAATGAGAAAAGTAGGTCTGAATGAAATTAAACTCGTGTTGTTGTTGTCTATAAAATTTATTCATCAGAAGTGTCGGGAAGAAAGAAGCTTACGTGTGACCACGATAAGGAAATGTGGTCACGTTTTCAGTCTTCATTTTCTATTCATGAATGTTATTACACTTTAAACAAAGTAGGTTTATGAAATACGTGTACAAAGTACGGAAATGATATGGTGAAATGGATGGAATGATAAACTATTTATTCGCACTATGAAACATACTTTGATAGCAAGTTAATCCTTGCGACTCATTGTTACAAGTAATTAACGCATTTTACTTTATCAGATCTATAAGAATTAAACATACAAAAATTCTAAAAACTTACTCTAAACGTTCAATCATTTTCATCAGTCTATATTACACAATTATAAAAATTAAGACAAAATATTGAAGTCGAAGTATGGGTATGTAGATGACATTTTTTCTCACAAATCTTTGTTTAATGGGTATGATGAAAAAATCGATGGTATATTTTTAGAGTAATAAATTTTCTACGTATCTCCTGCAGAATTATTCAAACCTGTTACTAAGTACATTAATATTTAAATACATAATAATTAAATCAATCATAATTAATAATTAAATAAACAATATACCGACGTTTATAATTTTCCTCTTTGAAGACGTATACCAGTGAAAAAGATCTGCTGTAGTATTCAGCGAGAGATGATCGGTTAAGATCAAGAAAGACGACATATCACTAATTAAGTATCTTAATGTTATATATTATTTTTACAAGCAATCCTAATACAAAGATGATTTGAAAGCTTTTAAAATCTTCAAGAACACCACAGAATTAAAAAAAGAATATCTTCCTCGAATAATTTTCAAAGTCGTTTACATCATGCTCACAACCACTACATGTAATTGCCTCCAGTTACGAATCTGCGCCTGTTACTTCGAATTCATGACGAGATTGGAAATGACAGTGCCACATCCTGCGGAGATAACATTTCTGCTTCCTCTAAACCTAATCAGGTGCACCAGCATGTGAGACTCGGCAACTTCGTAAATTAAGCTTCGGGATAGAGTTCGGATGGTGACATATTTTCGATACCTGGTGAGTACCTGGGTGCAACGCCGCGAGTATTTGTAGAGATCAACTGCGCTGATGGTAATTTCCGTGGCTTCCTCCAGTCAATTTCAGGCGCTTGCCGCAGCAACACCGTACACAACGAGCGACGGACCGTCCAGGATTCTTCCTTTCCAATCGTCTCCTCTCTCCATCCGTCGGGCCTGACAGCTATGACTCCATCCCCCGACGTCCTCGAAAGACTATGACAGTTCTACAAGTAATCAGTACGCAGAAATTACGTCAATGGAACTACAACAGCATATATTCTCGTATTATTGATAACGGTTCGTTTGTAATTGATCATAGTGCAAGCAATTCCTTTCTTACTAAAACATCAGCGATTACTTGATAAATCTAGATAAACTTGAATAAGATCTAATTTTGAAGTACATGGCTTTAATCGGAAAGTAGCGCCATCGAAAATAAACAAAATTTGAGTAGACTCTATTGAGGATGCAACCGCAGTTGGGTGCGCGAAACGTCTTGTGTTTGCTGCAGAAACTGTGAGGCTCCTAGGTAACAGAAATTCTGATATTCTCCAAAGAATTTCAGGTAGCTTCTTACACAAAGAGCCACGCACCCCCCCCATTTCTTATTAGCCACACATTCCAATCCTGAGGCTCGCGGAAAAGGTAGATCCCTCACCCACCATTGCCTTGATCTATTGAGAGTCTAGCAGCATCCGGACGGGAATACACAAATGTCTGGTCTACTTTCAAACTATGTTAGAGCGAATTCGGAATAAGAAGAAGAAACCGCTAGAGACTATAACGTTGCAGTAAATGATGACCATACATTATAGAAATAATTAAATATTAGTCGTTTATGCAATTTGTTTATAATATTAAGCTTTATTGCATGAGGAGAGGTTTTCAAAACGTTAGGAGCTAGATTTCAACGAATGCAATAAATGTGAGCAAGATTTGTACGAATGCAATAAAGCAGCATTAAAAACGAACTGCATACGCTATTTTTTGTATAATAGCATTCTAAATTTATAAGAGAATGAAACTTAATTTTGCGAAACGTTCTTGTGGAATCTCGGGTGTTTGACATCTGTGCGAGAAAACTGTGGTCAGCTGTTCCGTTTCCCGCTACCTCCCCAAGATTCTCTCGTTGCGATAGGCTGAATGTGTGATGACGCAACCATTCGTGCCGTAAAATGCTAATACGTCATCATTTATTCATTTTACGTCAAAAACAGTTAAAAACTGTGTGTGACGTGCTACGGGGAGAAGTGAATTCATCAAGAAGTTATGTGTGCCGTAACATGCCATTTTATGAACGATTTCTTGCAACAGTCGTTTATGATGCTGGTATACAAAAAAAGTACTATAACGTGGCCATTAATCGTGTTTTGGACGATTTCCTCCTGACATGTTAATAGACGTCGTCTTACATATACTGTTTTCGCAAAATTTCCATTTCATTTCTTTGGTTTTATTTTGCGTCTGCTTCATGAACAAGAGTATTTTATTTGCGGAGAGGCTTTCAGGGCATAGATTGATTGAGTTTGAGTGATTGAGTGTTTCCGGTCGCGTCATCTGCTAAAGTAATTAGTCCCGAAAGTGTAGTGAATGTTTTATCGCTGTAAGTATGGTAATGATCTTCCCCCGCTGGATGGCGCGATCCGGCGCCGACCACTTCGGCTTAAAGCTTGTCCCAGCTGAGCACCGCCCCAGCCGGGACAAGCGTTAAGCTTCCGACTGATGTCCCGACATGTGTGATAGTGAAGTGGATATAAGTGTAAGTGTTAGTAAGTAAGGGATAGGAGAAGGAAGGGGAAGGAAAGATCGCGCGCGGTCCGTGGTCCATTTGTTAGGGTACTACTTCGCCTGACGTTGATCGGAGAAACCACGGAAAACTACCGATCATAGCAGCGAGCCGCTAGAACTCGCCTCCAGCCAGTCTTCGACTGAATTCTACCTAGCTGACAAGCTAGTGTCGAAAATCCTGCCATCGTCGAGATTCGAACCCTACGACCTCCCGCTCAGAGGCACCGTACATATATTCATTGATGCCCTGAACCACCTGACGGTCTGCCAATATCGATTAATTTATATTCAAAATTCCAACTCGGTAAAAAGAAATTAAAAATCACAACATAACGCCATCCGCTGCAACAGCCAGCGCGAGAGGATTCGTCGTGTCGCAGGTCAGGGCCCTCGTCGCCTCAGGGGATCCTCGCTGGCTGTGGCAGGCAGCGGTCGCCAACCTCGCCTTAACGGCCCGTCAGAAGCCCTCTGCGTCACTCGTTCGAGGAAGTCTGGTTGCACCTGGTTGCGGCAGGATCCCTGGCTGATGAAACAGCTCCGGAGTCTGTCGGGGCGGCCTGCGGCGGCGTACTACAGCATGAAGCTCACCTGGCGGCTGCGCAAAATGACTCGACAAATGTGTGACTTCACGCCTCTGCTTGGGCTATGATACGTCGTGAAAAAGCACTTGGCGAGTCCATGTCTCAACATTTCGTCACTATTCTCTCCACAGGCAGATCCAACGGGGGATGGGTTCCATGTTCAATAATGCGAGAAAGTATGTGTTGTTCAGTACCACTAGTTTCCCTGTTTATCATTATGCGTACAACGTTCACAATTCATTTTGCGAAAAAGAAGTCGTTAAATTTTATTTATTTATTGGTTACATGTTCCAAAAAAATTTTTACATATAAAAATACTTCATGGTTTTATTTATGTAATATTTCCATGATTTCGGTATAGCTGGATGATATATTATACAGAAATGTGAAGCTCAGTGAAATTGAATCCACTGTAAGATGATGCATGCAGGAAATCATGATGACTCGTCATTTTAATTCTATACCGCATTTTAATCGCCTTCCAATTAATATGACCTTGAACTTTAGCTTTAAGCTTTCAAGTTTTAATTGGACGGTTAACTATTAATTTGGTATTTATAATACTATAAATATATTTTGCGGCCACTTTCTTTTAAGGAAAATACTTCAATTATACCATTTTAGTAAGTAATATGTATTAGTTTATTTTTATTTGTGCCTCAATAACATATTCTATAATTAACAGAAAACAACAGTTTTCATGAGGTCTGCACCGTACTTTCAATTCTTCAAATTCACTAAATTTGCATGAAGTTTCTTATACAAAAAATATTTTGGTCATTTAAACTTGCAATAACGTACAATTTTTTTACCCTTCTCGAAATCTTAAATTTTCTAATTGGGACAAGAATATGTGAAACTTTTTCTACTGTTTGTACTCTTGAAGAATATTCATTTCCAATTTACAAAATAAGAAATGACCAAGAATTATTAACATCCGCCTCCTAGTTATCAAGTTTTAGTATTCATTATATCATGAGAACATTTTTGTGGTGTACACAGCAATCACATTCGATTCATACAACGCGCTTCTCTAGGCACAGCGTGTTTCGAAAAGATATTTGTACATACGTGCAGTTCGAGGAAAGTGAATAAGTGTTGTCCTCGTTAACCTTGAGGCTCGCCACTTCTCGTAATAAGAAACACATCTCTCTCCTTGTCCATTTTATCCTCCCGCGAGGAATGTGTAAGTGACGACGCAGGAAACTCTGGCGCCACAAACAAAACAAAATATGTATGCCAATCTAGATGCACTGATAGGTAGAATGCAGGCCCGGTGGACAATGTGGGTATCGTGGGTAGGTATACCCACACGAAAAATTCCGAATTGGTAAAATATCCACTTGGAATTTGAGGTGAGAGAAATATTCCATAAACGTCAAATTCCATAAATGCCATATCCTGTAAACGTTAACGACACTTATTATACACCGGAATTTGACGACATGCATGTAGGGATAACAGTTCTGATAACGATCTTTTTAAGTACTTAAATACAAAACGTTGTTTTTCATGTTAAATCGTTTGAAAATAGTTGTTAATGTGTGTACTTTGGCGCATTAGCTAGCGTTGCTGCCTTGGGTTACGGGGTACGTGTGGTCAGCACGTATGCATCCCTATGCCATGTTCTGGTCACCTCAACCTGAGAAGCGAGTTTTCTCATCGTCATACAGCAACATATACTAGGATATTGCAAGGAAAATGCACATTATAATCTTGCCCGAATGGGAATCGAACCCAGAGTCGTGTCATGGAAAGGGAGAACGCTGACCAATGTGCTATCCGCAAGAACAACCTTTGCTAATGATTAAAGAAAATTTTTGTTACGTCTTGTAGCGACCCGTGACCGTGCGAGAGTTTCGCATCGTTACTTTCTCTGGTAGCCTATTGCCCGGCCAGGCATATATTATCATCAAAATTGTATCAAATTATGGTGAGGATCGTCTTCTGTATTATTTCAGTAGTATACATTCTTTTTGCGGCTCTCACACGCAACCATTCTTTACAAAAGAGGCCTCTAAAGAAAAAGAATTTCAGGAAACCTGACGAATTGCACGTTTACTTTAAATATATGAATGATTTGTTTAATGCGTCTAAATATGCATGTTAAATGCAACCCACAACACCCGGTAACATTTTTGAATCTAATAACTCCTAAACGTAGCGCTCCGGAGTCTTCAAAACTAAAATGTTAAGGTAAACGGCCTCAAAAAAAAACGTTTTTCACACCATAATCTTCATAAGATCATCCTGATCATTTTATTTCATTTTTGCAGGTCCAGCGCTTCTCGATATTACCCCGCCTGCTCAGAGACATGCAGAATCTGCAATTGAATGTGAAATTAAACTAATTACTTGATATAATACGAGATTGAATTACACGGGTGTACCGCTGTGCTCGGTAATAAAGTTAAAAAAGAATAGTTTGTATGGACAAGGGAGTATTATATTTTTATCAATTTCAAGTAGACATGTAGAACACGTGACGGAGAATAAAAAGGCCTCGAAAAACAGATATGTTACAGGCTTAATATGGAAATGGAAAAATAGGGAAGAGGGTGGGTACACACGAGAGTTCTCGCACGGGCACGCTAGTTATATGCGTCATTATTTATATTTTACAGATGGGTAGTACAACGGCCATCTCTAGTAAACGCCGTCTCTAGAGACGACCGTGGTATTATGCATAAAACCTCTGAAGACAGTAAGAGCAAATTACGCTCAGTTGATGCAGTTTCTCCACGATCGTTCGGTTGACAGTGTAGTGTCAGGGTTCTACGATTAAATGGAATCGTACAAGTGCACCTTGATGATTGAAATTTTCAATCGCGTTGAAATATTGAACAAGAGACTCCAGACGTCGAATTTGTGCGTTATGAAAAACCGGAAGCAGTGACTGGTGTGTCGGTTGCTTCTCGTGATACAAAATTTCAGATATGGCATAAAAGTGTTCAAGCTGTCGTTGAACTAGAACTTGACGAACCTAAAGTTCCGCGTCAGCCAAAGGTTCCTAAACGTCTTGATGCAGGAACAAGCAAAAACTGCAAATACCTAAAATACCCGTAAATTTCTCCAGAAATCGTATATTGAAGTTTTTGATCAATGACTCGTGTCCTTAAAAAGTCGATTTGATAACGAATCAGTATATTTTTTTAAATCGTTAGAACGATTCGGTCTGGAACCAAGACCTTAATTCGGTCTGATCTTTTACCACCGACGGCGATAAAATTGAAGTTTTGATGAAGATGATTGGTGAACGAGCGGGACATATTTCTGAAACTTTCGAAGAGACAATATGAATGGGCGAAAATCTTAGTGTAATACGTAAATTTTATGCAAAAATGTGAACGGATAAGAAGGTTTATCCCAGAGGTAGTATGTTCTGCTCACCTGCTGGTCACGATTCCTGGATCCTCCTGTTCAAATGAAGGAAGTTTCTCGGTATTGCATTGACTCAAATCGTATGTTTGATCGACAATGATGCAAGATAGGCACAATAGGCACAACAATATTACGTTTACAGCGACATGACCGACAAAATCGATTTGTAAAAATTGTTAAATGAGTTCTAATAAAACATGCAAAGTGAAAGCTATTTTCGCATTGCAAAAATTAACTCAACTGAAGTTATATAAAATAAAGGTTATGACAAATAAATGTGATAATAATTAATGATAAACATGACAATTAAAAAATCTGTTTCGTATTTTCCATTCATGTAAGTTTTCGGCGGAAATAGGGGTGGGGGTGGGGCGGGGGGAAGGAAGGGTGGTCTTCCACCTCGATCAAAAACCATTCGGACTTCACACCAACCGCCGGCCCTAGTAGTATGTTTCCCACTTAAAAATCTTTCTCTGAGTACTCTTCCACTCTATTATGCTTCTAACCATATGAAAATATTTAGTAAAACAGGCAACGAAAGAATAACAGGAAACCTAAGACATCGTTGACTCAGAAGAAGAGTAGGTAAAATTAATGCGTCGTTTCATAGTTGAGCTTTAAATTTATTAAGGAATCAGCGTACACTATTGTTATTCAATAAATGTAAAATAGCCCAGCGACAATTAACAGTTCCAATGAAGCTTTCAGAAAATGCAAACTTCATTTATTTACTGATTGATCTAGAAAACAAACTTTCTGCGTTAGTCAAAAAACTTAGCAGATATCAAATAACATAGTTATTTGATTTACAAAACAAAATGTAAAAATAATGGTAAATAAGTAAAAGACAGCGGGAGAACACAAATTACAAAACAAAACAAAACTAGTGGTGTTACAGAATGGCACTGGCTTTCTCGTATAATTTAGTTTCCTATTCTCTAGAGTTACAACTAGCTCACTTGTTTTGCCATACAAGTCTCCCAGCTCTTACCTATCAGCGCCTAAATGTGTTTCTCACGTAATGTACGGCTCCTCTGGGAACATGAACAGTGATGAGCATTTTCGCGGTCTCCGAACGCGGTCCTGTCCTTTACATACTTGCCCAGGGGAAAAATGGCTAGGCTTCTTCTCGGTGCTTTTGCCACTGAAGGGAGCCAGTTCATTAGTTTCACGCAGGCAGATTGCACGCCACTCATACACAGTTGCATGTGAGGTCAAAAGGTTATGAAATACGAAATAGACGTAATACACGAGGGACTCCGAATGCCTCATGCCACAAATCCCGCTTAAACATTGATTGATTGATTTCTTCGTGTTTCCGGGCGCGTCAACTGCTTTGGTCATTAGTCCCGTTAGTGTAGTGCATGTTCTTTTCTCGGGAGATGGCGGTAATCTTCCCCCGCTGGATGGCGAGATCCGGCGCCGACCTACCGTCGGCTAGTGAGGTTTCCCCTAACCAGAACTCTCCCACCAGCGGCGCACCGCCCCAGCCGGGACAAGCTCTAAGCTCCCGACCGGTCTCCCGGAATATGTGGTAGTGTAGTGAATGATAATGAAAGTGTGTGTGTGTGTGTGTGTGTGTGTGTAAGGGGAGAGGATACTCTCACTTGACCTTGCTGTTTGTAAATGTTTTACAGTTGTATAATACGAGGGAGAATCAAATGAAACCGCATTTAATTTTTCCCCTATTTTACTGTATAGATAATTTCCTTGTCCATTTTTTTCTACATAGTCCCTTCCACATTCAATACAATTTCGCTATCGGAAAGGAAGAGCTTCGCTATCGCGTAAGAAAACTTCATTTGGTTGACGTCGTAGACACTTGTGCACCGCCGATTGGACGTCTTCATCAGACTTGAACTTCTGCCCTCCAAGTTGCTCATTAATAAACTAAAGACGTAATCTGACGGTGCTAAATCTCGCGAGTATGGCGGATCTGAAAGGCACTTGAAGCGTAGCTCGACGATTGTTTTCATAGTTGCAAGAGCTGAATGCAGACGGGCGTTATCATGTTGAAAAAACCTGTACTTAGCACCCTCCTTTACTTCGTGCGTATTGCTGACTTCAAATGGTTCTTGAGAACGCTGGAGTAGTTGGCTTTGGTCCCTGTGGTATCTTGGGGCATGTACTGTTCGATCATTCTTAGAATAAAGTCATCATCACTTCCCCAGCAGAAGATGGTACAGATTCCTCTGTCACAACATAATGAGCCTGACCCGGACGTAGAGTATCGCTCAAAAAATCGTATTTTCTTACACCGCTCTTACACTTGCCGCTGTGACTGACAGGCGTCCCCATACTGTGTTTTCACCGGCGAATATCAGCCGATTTCACATCTTCACTCCATAAAAATCTAATACATTCACGGGGTTGCTCCTTGGTGCATCTACGTAATGGTGCCGCCATCTTGGGTCAGCGGTTGTTTTTTTCCAACCACATCTACTGATACTTCCTTGTACTATTACCAGCTTGGAGAAATGTCAAGGACTGTGTCTGCAAATTTTCAAACATCTAAAGAAAGAAAAATATTTTTAATTGCACTTTCGTTGTTTTTATTTAATTCTCCTATGTATAATAAATTGATAAAACTAGTAATATAACTAAAACTAACCTTTTAATTTACAAGCGTCCATTAATGTGCTTCGCCACATTGAATGTGTGTATTTCAATGACTTTGACACCATTTATTTCCATAACAACAATGCCAACAAAGCTACTTTAGTTAAATTTTTTTAATTTTAAAATTAAGACAATACTTTAGTTAACTTTTATACAACATTAATTACGATAAAAATGCGTTTTATGAAGAAAAAAAAACAAGTACGTTTCTCACAAAATTTGTCAGTTTTTCACTCCCGGAATAATATAATTGAAATATGTCATTATGACAATGAATAAAAGCCGTTTCTTTATGCAAATTTTTCGTTGATACATTTGGAGTCGTTTTAAAGAAAATTATGTTTCAGCATACTCAGAGCGCACTTATGAATTTTTCCTAGAAAACGTATAAGTTTTTGATTGATTGATTGATTGATTAGTGATTCCAAGCGCGACAACTGCCAATATCATTAGTCCCGTAAGTGTAATGCATGTTGCTTATCACATGAGGTGACGGTGATCCTTCCCCGCTGGATGGCAAAATCCGGAGCCGACCTACGCCGACTTGTCAGGATTTTCTTCAAGCAGATAAGAGTACCTTCCACCACCGACCCAGTCGGGACAAGCTCAAAGCTCCGGGTTGGTCTCCCAATAAGTATGGTAGTGAAGTGCATGTGGGTGTAAGTGTAATAAATAAGGGGTGGGGATAGGATAAGGAAGAGGAAGGAAAGATGGCGCGCGGTCCATGTCCCGTTTCTTAGAACACTGTTCGCCTGGTTTTGATCGGAGAAACCATGCAAAACTACCAATCCTCGCTGCCGGCCGCTAGAATTCTCTTCCAGACAGCGACTGAATTCGATCTAGCTATCTATCTCGCTAGGGTCGAAAATCTTGTCCCTGTCGGGACTCAAACCCTTGGACTTCCGGTTACAGTGACATCAGTTGATGCCCTGAGCCACCTTTGCCATTTTTTTCGTTCTACAGAAATTTCGTAAGACACCATTTGATTAATTCGTTCTCACAAATACAATGAATTACAATAAACGCATGTGATGTAAATATTAAAGTGAGATTTTAAGTCAATTAAAATATACGTAATTTTTTAAACAATCTGAAGTTTATATCAAAATTCTGTGGATGTCACGTGCTACAGCACGTTTGGCTCTATCTGTATAAAACGTTTAAGGAAATAATTCCAGCAGTTTTTTTAAAAAGTTATGTTTTTAAAATTGTCCATATTTCATTGAAAATTATGCGAAAACTTTTAATATTTTGAAGAAAATCTTCATAATATTATTTAAAAAATTATTGTATGGAACAAATTTAATTTGAAGGAAAAGCTAAATCGTCTATAATATACTACATTTAGAAATTATGATATACGAGGGGATCAAAAAAATTGAAACTTTTATTTCCGAATACTCAGGGGTAAGCATGAAAATCGGACCTGTGCCTTGTTTGTTAGTATATTTCACTCTATTCCAGTAATAAATTTAAAGAAGAAATTGGAGCTATGTTTAAGAAAATTTTGGAACAGAGGTGTCTTATGAAGTATCCCCAAAATTCAAAAAATTAGGTTTAAATTCGCAGGACCTCGAGTCGAGTCAAGTCAATCGGTGGATATTCACTTTTGGAAAAATCCGGTTAATTGTTTAGGCGCTGGCGTTCACAAAAGCGCAAACGGAGAGACAGACGGACGGACGTCTTGAAGAATCACTTTTCCGGTATTAGGCTTTTTCGGCATTATTCCAAAACAGTATTTTCAATAAAATCTAGAAATCGATTTTCCGCTTCATTACATAACTTTTGTTTATGCTACGTACATTTTCTTTCATTCGTTCATTTATTTTCTTGTATACGTACGTATACGGGAAAGTAAAATAAAATGGAATGTGTATTGTGTGCTAACTAGGATATGCTTTCTGACTGCTCACAAAACGGAAAAATAATATACAAAAATTGAATATTAGACAGCTAGTGAATGCGAGGGAGTGCAGTAAATAAGAAGTAATGTAAAGGGAAGTGTGTGAAGAAAGAGAATCAATTGTGACAGGCGTCACACAAGAAAGACGGAACCCCTTAAGTGGCAGGCGATGTTTGGGATGTAAAGAGCGTTAAAGTAGGTGTTGGCATCCGGATTGCGGAAGGACAGAATGGAAATGGGGTCCAATGAACTTAAATTATTGTTTAAAATTCTCCCAGAAACTATAATATGTTTCAATTCTGCTCCTCTCTAACTTTAGAAGTCGATTGTAAATTTTATCTTATTGTTAATTCCCTTCGATATCGGCGATCATAAATGAAACGTATGTATTGCCAACTTCGCTCATAATTGGTACTCGATGTTCAGTTGCATTACAGCGTCATATGGGGTGATCTGGAATGATAGAAGATCTCGATGTACAATCAACTATCTCGACGTATGCAGTGGGAAGCAAAAGGCGTGCCCTCGCTACTGTCACGTTTTCGTTGGCCGGCTATCTAGTAGGCGCACAGCCTCATGACCCTTTCAAGTGTTTTCGGAGGATTTTCGGGAGGACGAATCCTAATTATACATTTCCTGGGAAAATTATACTTTTCTAACATTTAAATTCGATTCTTTGGTCGGAAGAGTAATTCCAAAAATGGAAAAATCTACTTCGAAGTTAACATTTTGCCTATTTGTGGAGATTCTAGGGGATGTTACAAACGTAAGTATAAATTGGAAATAATAAAATACAAATTCAATGTCAAATGGCAATTTTATCCCGGGTAATTTCATCTGAACTATCACACATGAGATTTACTCATAAGACCAATATACATAATAATATTTCTCAAAAGACCATCGCATATAAATCTTTCATTCAGTCAAAATAAATTTCTGTCTCCTTCATAAATCGTTCATTTTTAAACGTTTCTACACAATACAAAAGTGTGTAAACTAATCAGAGTAATTTAATGATTTGTATGTAGAGCTAATATAAAACCACTTCACCTCATTTCTTAAAGTAAAAATTGTTTGAAAAAAATGTGTGAACGTATAGGTGTCCTCTTTAACCAAACTAATTATAGAGCAATAAAATATATATTGAAATAATCTCTTGTATACTATTGAAACCTACATTGTCTGGATATCCTAACCAAAATATCTTTTTGTCTGCTTGTCAACTGCAGGCGCGATATGTTAAATATAGCATTGACAATACGGAAACTTTCCGGATGCAGATAGTTATCTACAATATACGCACGATACACATATCTATAATATACGTCTGATTCAGCATAGATAACCAAATCACCAAAGAATATCAGAGTTGCTTTAAATTCTTCAGTGGTTATTTACAACAATTTCGCTTTTGGTTTTGCGTCTTGGAGAGCGAGACAATTGCTGACGTAATAGCTCATGCGTATGTTTTACGCAACGTTTCTTTTGCACAAGTTTTCTTTCGTTTTCAGCGACGTCAAGGACTTATCTTATTCTGTCTCTTAACACACAATCACTTTAACATCTTCTTTCAAGAATATTATCTTCTGTATAATCAATCCCGTTTCTCAAGAGGCCTCGAAAAGAACAATGTTGAGACCCACATTAAGTTGTAAGTCATTGATTTAATTTCAATTAGCTCTTCAATAAACAAACGTCAGTTCCGCATTTCAAACTCTGAACATTTAAACCTATATTACTTTCTTAATTACTACATACGTAGTTGAGAGAAAATTAATGAAATACGGAAGCGAAAAACGGTTATTTTTCCGCATAATGTTTTTATTGCAGGTCTAATACCGAAAAAGTAGAGGAAGATGCATAAACGTGGAAAAGGGGACTAATATCGAATACTGAATGATCTGGCTTCGCAACTGCTGCTATTTGGCGGAAGGCACTCGAAATGGTGCAGGGTATTCATTTCATCAATCCAACTTTGTCTGTTGCTACAGAAGACAGTAATTTACAAGCAGTACAAATGTTACGTATTGTGAGATGAATAAAACGTTTGTCGTTAAGAACGAACTATTGTAAGATACAAGTTGATATCTTTACGAATATGGAATATACTTTAGTTTGGAGCTGTCATTGCTGTTAACAACCGTGTATTTATTGCCTGATTTCTTTATATGCTCTGCCTGTTTTGAGATTCCGAGTGCGAATGTGGAGGTGTCACAAATATGGAATACATCGGAATTCAACAGATTGTAGCATTCCAGGAAAGACTGGACGTTGCAATCAAGATGCAGAACACCTGTTCCTCTCTGAAAAGTTTTCAGCAAATACTATAGGAAACAATGGATTATGTGTGAAATATGGGAGATATAGTCACATACAGTCTGTGCTGATTATGACCAAGGCCGTTACATTTGTGATTATTGCAAATGAAAATTCCTGTTCTCAAGTAGCATGCTATTTTTTCCATAGTTCTCAGATTTCAACCAAATAAAACACGTCAGTTGGTAATTTGGACTAATTCTTTAGCATTTATTGCATATTATCGGTGGTATCCCATATCTGCACACCACTTTCTAAACAAGAAAGAATGCACTTTCGTCAAAAAGACCGTTTTTTAAGCACTTTGAGTTGTATTATGCAGTTGGCGTCCACAAGATTTGAATTAATATGCCTTCTCTTTGGACAATTTTTTCACAATCATTCCTTTCTTTACGTAATTGCAAGTAAGAGAACCAATATTACATTAAACTAAATGGTGTTCCCTATTAGTACTTCTTCCACTACATAATTCTAGTTACTATATACAGTAAATTACTTACCCTAACGTGTTGTATAGTAAGAATACTCGTTTTGTGGTCCTTGATACGGAAAAATTCGTTTTCGGCAAAACATCTATCCGCAACGCTAGAGGATAAACCATAAGTAGTATTTTCACAAAAATTGATATTCACTGATTGATCAGGCTGAATTATGAGTATTTTTTCGTGTAATATTGCGCAAAATAAAGGTCATTTTCAAAATAAGATTTTCTCAAAAACGGCCCTTTTAATTTTAAACGGATATCTGTATTTTTCGGGGTTCTTGACATAAATCTTGAAGAAAATATTCATATCTTCTCAAAAATGCCTCCAAATTTTTTAATTATTTTTTTTCTCGGATAGAGCGAAGTACATGTATGAAAATGGCACGAATCCAATATTCGCTGAATTCTCTAAATTTTCGAAAATTACTCACGTTTAAAATTTATTTGGAAAAATACTGACTCAGAAATAGAGATTTCTCTTATAAATGAAGTATGTTCTTCAAACTTTGATCTTTAAATGAGTACAACTTTTTCAAATTATGAGCAGTTTATCGCTTAATTTGGCACGAAATAAAAGCAATATTAAAAACAAGATTTTCACAAGAATGTTTTTCTCCAAACGTTTCCTTGGAAATTTGCGTAACGGAATAGGTTTTACACTTCTATAATATTTTCAAAGTCATATTCAAAGTCTCGTACTATTAGGGGACCGAAATATGGAGAAAATGTGAAAAAATGTCGAGCGCAGATAGGTAGCGAATAGGAAGAGGATGGGAAAATACCGAAAATCTAGCATGGGATTAGAAAACGAACAAGTGCCAGAAAGTCTACATCATTCTGGAGCTCCACTATACCACTGTAGATCTTTATATCGGGTACAGACAGAAACCAGTTATGAGCAGTGGCAGAGAGTAAACAAATGTCCAGGACAAGCAAAATAAATATTACAAACGGCTGACAGAGACAAGGAACACGAGAGTCATGCCCCACCTCAGGCTTCAATAATGTTTCTGCATTTTTACTCAATTTATTCACAACAACTATCATATACAGATTGCTTCACATTCCAAATGAGTATTCTCAAACCGACCGAGCAAACATAATTTCAAGGAGAAATTTACATTGTAAAAATATACAATGCTTCAAGATATTTATGCGGGAGGGGCGAAAAATAATTGGCTTTCTCCTCAAATCTTTTCTGTAAAATGCCCTATCATAGAAAGATTATTTAACATTTTTCTTTCAAGCACGATAAACAACCGTGACAAATGAAGAAGTACCTCAACAATATTATCCCGAATGTGTTTTAACTATATCATTAAGTCGAGAAAGTGGAGTTTGTACCACTTTATTCACTATATAAGTCTTAATATTAACCTAAAAGTAGGTTTAAATGTAAAATTACCAAGTATTTCACATAAAAATTAAAATTTTGTATTATAATAATGTATAATATAAATAATTAGTAAACCATTCTATTAACTACTTGGTAAACTTGCTAACTTGGTAATAAATGACTTAATAAGCGCCCTGGTTGCTGATGTGGATGTTGCTGATTGGAAATCGCAGTCTTTTGTGTGCACGGAGTTTGTACTAATTCGCCTACCTGAGCAGAACGCGATGCGTTGAGTATGAACATGTAGTGTAAAATTGCATATAACTGAGTAATATGCCTAAATACACGATACTTTTGTCTCTGATCGGTAGGTAACGCTATGTGCACCCCCAAATGATGTGCGGCAAGTACTACATGAAACCTCATTCACGACGACAGAACGAGACATACCAAACGTCTGTGCATAATAAGTTGCGTAAAATCAGGGGCATATGTCACATACGTAACTCTATTTTCTCAGTTGATATGGTCAATATTCCTCTTCATCTATAACTACATAAATCTATCATCGCCTATATCATTTCAGTGGTATATATACCTTTTGCGGCTCTCAAACGCAACCGACGTTTATAAATATGATCTCCAAATAGAATTTCATGGAGATGTGACTAATTACACTTTGATTTTAAGAATATAAAGGATTTATTTAAAAAAACACCTCTAAATATTCATGTCAAATGCAACCCTCAAAACTCGGTCAGGTATATCGTTAAATAACTTCTAAACAAAGCGTTCTAGGGTCTTAAAAACTAAAATTTTGAGGCCGAAAGCCTCAAAGAAATGTTCTTCATATTTTAATCTAAAGGATGAGATTATCTTAGATATTCTATTAAATTTTCGTCGGATCGGTACTTGTGCGCTGTGTCCACCATGGTTTGCGAAGACTGACGAGGTTTATTTCCTTAATTATTCATTCAAGATTTGCTCACGTAGCAACAACTAGAATTACTATTGTTAGTTGCTTGATACCTATGAATATCGTTTCTTACGAGTGTAGTGCAACCATTCATTTAACGTTTTTGCGTGGTCTACAAGTGCTGTGTACCTAAGTGTGGAAAGAACTACAATAGAAACGAAGAACATGTTCCCATGTTCCAGTTTCACGATACTCTAAGGAAAAATGAGGGTAGGGTTTACCATGCGAGTACGCTAGTCATCTTAAATCATCCTTCCTCTCCTCCCCCTTCCAGAACACTTTTCTTTCCTCACATTGACGGACACGTTTACTTTCTTTGTCCATCCCCACATCCATGCGGGCTACTCATCAATGCTCCTTCTGGAACATTTTCTCAGAACAGGACGTGCAGAGAGGGAACCTCTGAACGTGTGTCCCCAGAGAGCGCGAGGCGATGCAAAATAAGGGCTATATAGTGTTATATTCGGAAATGAAAACAAATAACAGATAACAACACTTTATTTGTTCACAGTTTGCAATAACCAAAATCCAATTCGTACCAGATACAAGCCTGACTACCATTTACATACACGAAAATATCAACTCCTTAGCACAGTTGTCGTATCCATTAGATGTCGCAATTCGCAGCCCAGTTCAATACCACAAATGGTCTATATAACCAGGCACAGTTCGACGTAACCAGTAGGTAGTATAACTCCGATGAGAATCCTCTCGTCACACCCTCGCTCACTGATTGGCGTGCTGTTCCCTCGTCTTATGGACCCACCCAGGAGAACACTCAGTGAAGGAAAATGTGTGTACCTGCATGCATCATAACTGACTCGTCATAGACGATTGAAATTGTAAATGTGACTCAATAAATATTATTATTATTATTATTATTATTATTATTATTATTATTATTAATTTTACTCTATCAAATTCATCCTTTTGTGATAAACGAGTATTTTGAACATTCTTCTACTTGTACATCCATATATAATTGGCCTTAAGGCCAGTTCTTAAGGCCAAAGCGGTCGATGGCAGCTTGTAGCAGAACCAGGCGCGATTTCGTGAGATCCTCACGAATCGTGATACCAGAATGCTTCAGCAGCCGTTTCGAGCGAAACATTTCACTCCGTTTCCTATAACTAATAAATTTAACAATAATTGGCCTGTTTTTTCCGGGTACTTGACGACCTATCCGATGGCTCCTATCAATATCTTGCAATGTTAAGTTAACACTTATCTTTTTGGCGACTTCTTCGATGACCAGCTTGTCGGTGTCTTCATTATCATTTTCTTTCACACCGAATATCCGCAAGCAGTTTCGGCGTGAGTACATCTCGAGCTGGTCTGTCTTTTCTTCTAACTGAGATTTGAGATTTGAAATCTCACGGTCACGTTCAGCCAGTTTTTTCTCTAAACCTGCCACAAGATTAGCATTGAAATTCATTGAGTCTTCCAATTGCTTAGCTACTAGGTCAGTTAGTACAGATGCCAAAGAGCGTAAGAAAGTAGGCGAAGTTACTGCCTTATCCAGTGCCTCATTCACTTGCTCCGTAATTTTGGTTTCAAGATCAATATTGGCACTAGATGCGTTCTTGTTGCTCTTCGTCATCTTAAGAGAAGTAATTAAGCAGAAAGTCAGATCAGAAAAAGACACTAGGAGAATCATTATCTGGGCACGTCTTCTAGAATTCAGTGGGAAATATAGTTATTCAAATTATTGTTTCCATGTTGTCGCGGCAAGAAGTATTATTCCTTGACGAAGGACATCATGGATAAGAGCCCAAAATTTATTGCTTATTTATCCTTGAAAATAGATTTTATTAAATGGGAGCGTTTTTTTATTCGAAATTCAAGTAGCATATGACTTAGTGTAGGGATCACAGAATTTTGAAAATGTGCACAGAATTCACTTCTTCCCATAGCACGTCATAGACAGTTTTAACCGTTTTCGACGTAAAATAAAATAAAAAATAATGCAATTATTATTGATGTATGTATATCTACCGTAATAACAATCAGACTGCAAATTTAAAGGATTTTGACGCTTTTGTGTAATTTATTGTGAACGATCACTAACTGCGTATTTTTATCCAATTATTTCCATTTCTTGGTGTGTGGTTGTGAAGGTAAATAGTGTCTGGTTGTGTAGGATCTGTTTATTGGATCAAAAATATATAATAAATATTCCACTAATAGCAAGTACTACGCATAACCCATTCCTTTACCCGTCAACGCTCAGGAACTTGTAATACCAATAAGGAATGCTTAAGGCAACACGGACGGCTAACTTCTTCAACCAGTATAGCTCTGTACACCAACTCGGTAGGCCCGTTCCTTCTATCAGTATCGTCCGGATACATCATGACGGTAGGGTGGATCCAACCAGTGTTGCTCGCTTACGCCGAGTAGATAGCCAACTCTTCCGGCAATGTTGCTTGGGTTCGGCAGCTTCTACCCTTGCACATCTGACAAGCTGATTTCTGAGGGGTGCAACAAGGGACTCTTCACGATGCAACTTTCGTTCCAACAATCCCCGTCACGAAACAAGAACAGTGATCCTGGTTGGGCCTATATTGGAGTTGTGATCCCTTGTTACAGTATAACGGAGAAGATATACTGCAACTGTTCTTTTTTCTCCGTGTGACATCGATTTTACGTCCGCTTGACGTGTGCATTAATATGCCATTTAAAAGTCATCTTTGTTCTCTCTATGACGAGTTGATGTCTTCAAATGAGCACACTTCCACACCGTTCGACCACTCACACTTGAATAGTAATTCATTATCTCATTACGGTTGGTGTTAATACGAAAAGTTTCAAGAAAACGAAAATCAAACACATAGGATGAGACAGAAGATGACCTGACATGAAACGATGGAGACAACAGCGCCGATGAAGCTCAAGGTGATTGTTTTGAATTTACGGATAAAGAGGGCTCAATAGATGACGGTGATGACAATTGAACGAATGTTGCATATGGGGGTCGACAGTAGAAAGCGCACTGTAGGAAAACTGTAGTTGAAAAATAAAAGGCCATTTTTGGAAGAATGGCTCGTTTGATTTAGAGATACTCGCAAATTAGACCCCCACCACCATCAATTTGTTGCTGCTTATTTATTTAAAAAAGGGTAGCCTTATATTCGAGAAAACACGGTAGACTACTCTCCAGGACTTACTAAATGCTTGAACTTAATATTACATCCCACGATTAAGAAATTTTCATTATAAATCTCCAGATAAAATTACACACGAACTACAAGAGTCATTTAAAATTTGTTATGTGTGAAATATATTTAACTAGTAAACACTCGTACGTATTTCATATTTATGATACTTTTTATAATGCGATAGATTAATGAATATTGAAAATCAAACGCAAAATATTGAGTCTTGTAAAAATCATTGTATACGGGTTGATGCAGGGTAACAATGCTACATCAAATACTAAATCACTCAAGGTAATTTTGTCAGCTCAGTATCAAGCGACACATTTCTGAAGGAAAGAAAGTAACTACGAAGTAACCAAGACAAGCAAGTGAATCAAAAATTTGGAGAAAATATAATAAATTATGAGTTCAACTTCTATGTTTTATGAGTTCAACTTCTAAAATCAGAACTCTTGCATCACAAAGAACTTTTTTTAACTATTTCGTTGCATACACATATTTCGACCACGCCGTTCACTTGTGTCATAGTTTCAACTACTGAATAGAAGTCCTTGAAACACACCTGAATTATCTCACTGACAGGTTGGTCATTTGTTTCAGATAAGAATGATATCAACTTGCACGAACCATTTCACAGTTTCAAAACTATTTTAAAAAGAAAAATACTTTTTCAGTCATTTTATCGTACATTTGATTAATTATTTGTAACTCCTAGATACTGCATCATTATTGCGTTATCGACAGACGTTATGACATGTCAAAAATGTTTCATGTTCAAGATTAATTACACTAAGGAACAAAAAATAAACATTTTTGTCTCAGAAAGAAAAATGTGTGATTCCGATAGTATTTTTTTCTCCTGAATTCAATTACGATATCGGTTTGCCTCTATTACCCAAGGTTTCCAAGAGACAGGCATCTATAATTTCCAATATTTTAATACTTTTTGCATAATTTACTATACAATATTCAAACATACTACCCCGCGTACAACGTAACAAATGTCGATTTTGTGCTACATTTCACCTGTGGAGCATCCCCCTTAATGGTCCAACAATAATTGGTCAGTATAGTAGGATTCCATTTGCCTTGATATATCTTTTCCATACCTAAAATCTTCTGATGAAAATGTTCCCGGTGCTCATCACTCTCTGAGACAAGACTTTCTGGGAAGAAATCTTCATGAGTGTGCAGGGTCTGTACATTTAAGGACATATTATAATCCATATTTTTAAAAGATGTTATAAGAGAGTTGAGAATATCTAAGTAATTTTCCGCCTTTCGATTTCCCAAAACAATGTAATATTTTTGAATGCTTGCCAAGCTGCTTTCTCCAGTGGATACAACAGTACCTCAAACTTTTCATCATGCATTAATGATAGTATTTGTGAACCTACAAACATTCCTTTTATTTGTATCCATTACATAATTTTTGCATCACTAAGTTTAGGAATCTTCTGTTTTATGTACATAAAACCAGTATTGATCAACACTTTGACAAAAGTTTTCATTAATTCTAATTTTATACGTAACGGATGTACTTAAACCTTCTTAGAATTACATAATGGTTCTTTTTCACATTTTCTGACCAGAAATAAGAAATGAGTGATCAGCGTTTAGGCCGTTCTTTATATGTATAGTTTTTTTCTGTCTTTACTGTCCTATTCACGCTTTTGAAAAATATTCCATTATTTTAGCCGGAAACCAAGCATTTCAGTCTGTTTTTTAGATAACTTTAAATATCCTATGAGATCATTGATATCCTAAGTCAATAATGGCTCAGATTTGTTCAAAAGTTGTATGACCAGAAGAATGCGTTTATTTTTCTTCCTTCTCTCAGAATCTGAACTCTCTAAAACTATTGTCACGTGCTCTGGAGGCTTTGGTAAGCGCGAAATTTTGCAGTCTGAAACTCGTCTTATCACAGATTAGAAGTTAGAGTACACCACTGTATGTTCCGATTTTGACGTAATTACTTTCATGTTTGTTTAGAAGAAAGAGCTGACAGAGGAGTGATCTTTGAGTTCCCTCCAAATTATAAGTATTTGTATAGCAAATGGCATGTGGCGGGTGCCACTTTTCCATGCAGTGAGAAGCCTAGAACACGATAAACAACAGGTACAAGTATATAGGGCCCAGGACCTTGTTTTGTCCACCACTTCATAACACTTTATCACTAATGGAGTTAGATTTCGCCTTTGGGAGTTGAGTGCCACTTCACCACTCAAATTGTTTGGATGATTTAAACAAAAGCTATAAAGAAAGAAAAGAAAGAAAGAAAGAAAGAAAGAAAGAAAGAAAGAAAGAAAGAAAGAAAGAAAGAAAGAAAGAAAGAAAGAAAGAAAGAAAGAAAGAAAGAAAGAAAGAAAGAAAGAAAGAAAGAAAGAAAGAAAGAAAGAAAGAAAGAAAAAAAAAAAAAGAAAAAAGAAAGAAAGAAAGAAAGAAAGAAAGAAAGAAAGAAAGAAAGAAAGAAAGAAAGGTAAATATGAAATACACAATAATTCAGGCACACGAAGCACTCACAATGACGGTTCACTACTATCTCACTGCTATTTACTGGTTCACTACTATCTCACCTACACAACCGTAGCAGCGCTCCCATTTGATTTATCTCATTTGGTTCCATCATGTTTACAACGCTCTAGAAGATTTCACTTGACAATCGGCAAATGGACGAAGAACGTATACAAATATTAAAAGAAAATTGAAATAACACAAAACTGTGAGTAATGGAGAAATTCCGAATTCATATTTGAAAAAACAGATAAAACTGCATTAAGTACACTTATTGGTACTCCTAAGACAAAAATCATATTGACCAATGTTATCGACTTGTGTAAGAGTCAATATTGCAAATGCAAAGTCATTGAAAGTACTAATAAACATGATATTATGATTTGAATTGAATGATATTATGATTGATATTAATTGTATCTGATATTGAGGCCCAAGTGAGATGTTTTCTAACAGTCTACTATTCTCTTATTCAGACCGTCTTGATTTGAATGCACACTTGCTACGCACGGTGGAAAGCATTTGTCGTGAACATGGAGAAAGTCATCCTTGAGATTTTTTTAGATGGAATTGCTTACCTGATAATTTCGTGTTTTAAATTTCAATTTCTTTCGATTAACGTTAATATAAGTGATTATTATTTATCATGTTTAAATACTTGCCAATAAAAAATATTTCGTGCCTTTTTGTTTACATGACTTAAACTTCATACTTAAATCTACTTGTCTCATCCCATTTGAAAGGTTCGTACCTAGATTCAGCTGTTTATTTTTGTGTATATAATGTTGTGATTGTGTATTGTTGTGAACTGCTGACTGGTGATGCAAAGAAATTAATTTGGGAAATTTAAAATTAGGATTATAAAACCCATTAATTTGGAGGAAGAAATTATTTCTGCATAGATGTCTCAAAACAAATAACCAAGGCAACTTATCTTGCCACTACACGGAAAGAAATGTTTAGTTCATACAATTAATCACTTTGTAGATTGAACAACACGGTATAGCATATTTTGGAAGAATAAAGTGCTTCGTCACGTTCACGAAACTGCTGTTTAGTTAAACATACAGTAATGTTCACTAAAGAAATCCTATTATTTACTAAATATAATGCAGTGAAAATTACTATGGAAAGAGTTGCGTTTCATAAATTACTAAACGCTGATGAGCAAGTTCTACTAAACAGAAAAGTGAAATGGAATATTTTCTTTCTATCCCTCAGCCAGGTAGTTTCACAAATTGGGTTCCCTATCCGCCATCCATCCAATAGCCCTATGGGTTCGCACTTCCTTAACTTCGGTAACCTGAGATTGATTGATTTTTTCGTGTTTCCGGGCGCGTCAACTGATTTGGTCATTAGTCCCGTAAGTGTAGTGTATGTTCTTTTCTCGGGAGATGGCGGTGATCTTCCCCCGCGGCGAGATCCGGCGCCGACCTACCGTCGGTTAGTGGGGTTTCCCCCTAACCAGGACTCTCCCACCAGCGGGGCACCGCCCCAGCCGGGACAAGCTCTAAGCTCCCGAACGGTCTCCCGGAATATGTGGTAGTGTAGTGCATGTAAGTGTAAGTGTGTGTGTAAGGGGACAGGATAGGACAAGGAAGAGGAAGGACAGATCGCACGCGGTCCGTGGCCAGTTTCGTAGGGTACTGCTCCGGCATTCGCCTGGTGTTGATCGGAGAAACCACGGAAAACTACCGATCAGAGCTACCGGCCGCTAGAATTCTCCTCCAGACAGCTACTGAATTCGACCTAGCTGAAAATCTAGAGTCGAAAATCCTGTCGCGGTCAGGACTCGAACCTAGGACCTCCCGGTCAGAGGCGCTGCAGGGACATCAGTTGATGCACTGAGCTACCGCTCCCGGTGGTAACCTGAGAGATTCCAGGCAAGGAGAACAGTTACGTACGGAGTTTGCCGACTTTTGGCTACCGATTTCTACCATTAGTTTAGAATACAAAGCATGATTATTTAAAATCAATAAATTACTAAACAAAACTCTTATACAACGCGTAATACTATACACAGCGTTGATTTCTCACATTTCACACTGGCTCTATAACCATTCGAAGTGGTCAGATTTCTGAGAACGCGAGCATACTAAGCAGCGTGCATTGTAAGTGTGACTACATGAAACGTAGAACTCACCAAATGATTTTGCCTACGAGACAAGTATAGTATCACTGACAATTTTTTTTGCTCATTCACTTACGATTTTCAATTGTTTCATTTACTAAACGCACCTAAATCAGTTTAGAAAATCTTTTCCCACACATAATTCGATTTACAATATGATCGCTTACTACCCATGTTTAGTACATTGTACTACGACATTTCTCTCAGTGTGATGTTTGTCGGAATATATCCTACTGCTTCGGAAAGCGTACCTCACTAACACAAATGCACGATTAGTTATCTCCCAATCAGATGCGAATTTTACATGTGTAACTACGTTATATATTTCCCACCGCATGTTTATGGGCAAAGAGTGATGAACGTATATCCCCTATATGTGTATAACGTTTGTCCTGAGTCACCTGTAATACTCCAAGAAAATTGTTTCGTGGGATTGATGGTCGCCATCGCCACAAACTCAGTAAATGTGTTACAAATGATTAGAAAATTATGTCCCACGGATGTATCAATCAGATTTTGTTCGGAAAGTGGATTTTTGAAGTGTTTATACTATGAATGAAGCCGTAGACACATGCAATCCGCAAAACGCGTTACTCTGCAAAACACATTAACATCTTACATAACGCAAACACGGTGCGTTCTCGCCACATTTCGACGGTAGTTCTTGGTGCAGTTCCCAGGTCCTTACGGAGCTACGAGTTGTGTAACATAAACTAAAATATGACAGCATTCTGGGCCTTTTATTGCATTTTGGAATATTCAGCTTTTCTTAGTACCCCCACTCAGTAGCAAGGGTTGTCAGAAACGTACAGAATCTCCCAACTATGTAAAATTAAATTAAAGAATCCCCGTTGACAGCAGTAAGTTTATTTTATATTCTGTGAAATGTTATCGCATGGGTCTAAACCTTTCTGTTTTAATTAACGCTTACCTGTTTATGTTTATCCATGCACAGTACCGGGCGTATTGAACAACAGTTCAAGGCCTGGTAATTCCAAGTTGGCTTCCAATGTAAATTGGAATGATTGAAGGCGTTGTCATTGTCAACAATATTATTTATTTTACAAATAGCAGCTTTCGATGGCTTAGCCATCATCATCAGTTTTCTGCTGTCTGGGAGCCACAAACGGACTGCAGTCCGTTAATTAAACATTTCTGTTTTAATTAACGCTTACCTGTATATGTTTATCCATGCACGGACTGCAGTCCGTTTGTGGCTCCCAGACAGCAGAAAACTGATGATGATGGCTAAGCCATCGAAAGCTGCTATTTGTAAAATAAATAATATTGTTGACAATGACAACGCCTTCAATCATTCCAATTATGTAAATGTCAACTACACCTCACCACTGAATCAATATTCCAATGTAAAGCTAATTTCACTTTTAAAACAGTGATTTACAAAATGCAGATTGTCAGCAAGTGTTCAAACAATAGTACACAGAGTGTCTCACACTTTTCTAATGAGGGTACGGAGCGAAATCTTATAACGATGTTACGCATGTAATATTTGCTCCTGATTGTTAGGCAACTCATTTTACTCTAGTGTCTGGCTGGTACACGAAATCACCTATTCTGTGTCAGTACGTGTATCTACAAAACACAAATTCTCAATGAGTTTCCTTGAAATTAGGGATAAATCTCACATGTGAAACTTCTTTTTATGGTATACTAGGAAAATGCCCAGTATTTCCCGCACTTCGTTCATATCCAATCCTTGTGAAAGAGAAAAATGATCTTTTTTATAAACAACGGTGTTTACAATTATTTTTAAATGTATCTGGTTCACATTATATTAAAATACTATAATTTTTTATAATTATGCGTATATGGTCCTTTATATATTTATAGATAGTCAAATTTTCTGTAAGAAATTGAGAAAATCTCGTAAAATATTTTCATTATTATTACACATACATGCATAATTATATTATTAATAATAATACAGTCATAGCATAAGAAATTATAATTTTATTTTACAGTACATTGCATTTAGATTAAAAATGTATATCATACGCACTGCTACTGGCCTTCAGAGAAGTACCAGTAGCGGTACGAGCTTAGGTACTCTGTTACCCCGCTACTGATCTCTGACGGAATATATATGAGGAACCAAGCTATTATATACCATATCCGTCGCACCGCTACTGGCCTCTGGCGAAATAATGTTAGGAAACAATTTTCTCTTCGCTACAGATGAAAAAAGACCTTGATGCATCTACCACCATATTAATTAAATAATTTATTTTCCGTATTTTAGTTGTATTGGTCTTAACCAAATTTAACAAGGACTCTACGACAGTTCTGAAGAAGAACCTGTAAAAATTTCGTATCTATTCATATATTACTTTTTGTGATATCGATGTCGGTTATATGCCGTTGACTTCACTTTCATTAGTGTAGATTTTACCCCATGCTCATTGACTAAAAGTGATCATTTTCAACTCACTGCATGCTCTAGAAATGTGTAAAATTTATTCTGAGAAATTCTGAACAATAAAGATAAATGCATTAGTAGATATATATTGAAAAGAGTACCCTTCTCTTCCTTCTTTCTATACCCCTTAATTTCAATTCAGGTTTTTTTTTATTTTCTATCTAATTAAAATACTACTAAACACGCAATCACAATCCTCAAACATCTTAAGACTATTTTTTTTAATGTTTAAAAGAGTGGGCCTGGAAATCCACCGCTTATTATCAGTTCTCGGCAGATCGAATATTTATTTGGGGAACGTATGATCAGTGGATACCTATTTTAAATTCTTTCCAAAAATAACATTAAAATAGATACTAATTACAGCAACGCAACAATACATCCCCCCATTTATTTTCATATAATATATACCTTCTGGCAGCGTCACATTCGATCTGTATTTAAAAAGGACATGTAATTAGTCTTCAAATTAATTCCTATTATCTTTATAATAATAATAATAATAATTATTATTATTATTATACAATAAAACAAAATCACGTATATACTCTACAATAAACAAACATTCATATCGCTCGTGCTCATATCTGTACAATCTTTACATAATTTGAAAGTCATTAAATGGCCATTTGCTAACTAAATCTAATTTAATTTATAAATTTTTACTCTAGTCTTAGTCTTGACTCTGTGCATTGTCTTTTTCTCTACAAATCTTTTACTTCCCTTTTGAAGAATATTTGTAAGATGAGTTTTCATCAAAAACGTTCCTCGGTTACACCAAATCGACTCTATCCATCTTCTATCCACACACGTATGTGTTTGAAATTTTCATTTTTAGACAAGTGAATGTTCTATCTAATAACCCCTAAAATACGCTTTGTCTCTTGATCTCGACTATTTCAAAATATTATTTACATCAACGCAGTTCGAGCTAAAAATCGTTTCTTTTTTCACGCATCTTTTTTTGTTGTTGTTTTTTTTGTCAGTCTATCATGCTTTCCCATATGCAATAACCCTTCGCTGTTCTTTTCTTAAATTATTTATAGAAAAAAATATTTAACAAACAACTATCTTTACAATTGCTTAAAATTGAATTCATTTTGCCATTGAGATGACTTGGTTCATCTCAACTTATACAAATTACGTTGATCACACTACACGAACATTTTTATTATATTTACTGGGTGTTTTTTACAACAAGCCTCGAAAATTTCTGCCAGCCTTGCCTGGAAGATAAAGAAATATGGAAATGCCTCCAAGAAGGCAAACGTGCTTCAATGGCGCCATCGGCGCATGCAATAATGTCACGTCCACCCCGTCCGCACGTGTTTTCAAACAGCTGAAAAGATACCGTTACACCCACGTTCTGAGGCCGGAAGGGAAAATAACACAATTCATGGCCACGTGAAAATACATTAACTCAGTTAACCACTTGAAGTAAATTCGTGCTACATGAACGCCATCGCATTCAGCAATAATGTCTGAAAAATGTGTTCCGTGGAAGATCGGTTAACGAGTACGGTACGAAAACTCGAATTTTCCGCCATTGAAATTTTTATGATAAATTTGAATAATTGATCCCAGAGACCCAAAATATTATTAACCTAGTGAGTTAAAAGAACAATTGTATTCTTGGTGACGTTTACGTAATTCAAATGAGCAAATTTTCAAATATTTGTCGTTTTTGCGAGAATTTTTGCGAGATTTCTGCTAGAAATGTATGCAAAAAACATTTTCTCTAAAAACGCTTCAAAATGTTCTTATAAACGTAATTGTTTCCACCCAATATTTCCAACACACAATTTTCGAAAATTGTTTCTTTTTTGTTTCAAAAAGAGCTAAGTTTTTGGAACAGGTTTTAAAGTAAAAATCGCTATCTCTAATTCCGTAGTGTTTAAATGATAAAATTAAGCAATTTTCGAAAATACAGAGTTCGCCGGAATTGAGACTAGCACGAATTTACCGTCCTTTGATACACACATAAAGGAGAAATCTGAAGTGGTTTCTGAAAGAAAAAATCGTTTACAAAAATAAAAATTGCCTATATTTTACGGAAAATTATGCAAAAATTACTCATATTTTCGAAAAATTGTACAAGACATTATTTTAAGATATGTTTAAGGAACCGATTTCATTAAGGAAAGAAATCTGTATCTTCAATATTGTAGTTGAAGGATGACGGGGAAAAATGCAGTTTTTAATTTTTTTAATCAGGGATTTTATTAAAAACATTACGGATTTCTCTTGAACGTTTTTACACAATCATTTCTCCGCACGCACACCTAAACACACTCACTCGTTCGGGTCAGCCCGTATGGTTCCATCCACCGATTGGAAAGATAAAAGAAGAAAGTGAGCGAAGCCGTACACAACCAATTTATTATCATCATAATTATTGGAAAGCGTTTACATAACAAACATATTAACATTAATATTAACGTGTATGATAGAACATAGTATTTTATTGTTAATTACTGATAAGAAATACTTATCAATTAAATATATTCAAATTTGTTTTTATAATTTCGAAATACAGGAAAATTGGGACAGTATCGTAGCTGATAGTAACCTTCTTAACTTAACATCAAATTCATACTTATTTTAATCTTTATTTTGATCTATAATTATTGTCGACAACGATACGGACTGCTTATCGGATGGAATATTACAGAATGGAAACAGAGTCGCTCAAAAACAAAGTGAAATGAGGAGAGGCAAACATAACAAATGGAATCTCCCTATCTTATCTGCAAGGATCAAAATATGAGAAGCCAGAAGCAGTAGCAAATCCCTGAAAGACTTTTGAATTCACTACAGAAGTAGTCAAAACTCAATTTTTCCCTACGTTCGTTCATTGCACACCCTCACTTCACTGAATACGGCAATGAGGAGCAACTTCATCAGTATTCCTTGCCAAAGGAAAGTCGTTTGCGTCATGAAAACCGCCCACATTGGTGAAAGAGTCACGTGCAACCGACTATGACAGTAAGATGTGCGTTGACTGCTAACGTGACAAAGCTCTGTTTACGGGTGCGTCTGTTGAGCAACACAGGACTATTTGCCACAACCTTAAGGGATAAAGGATTTGAATCTAATAAGTGAGCTAAATAACATTTATACAATTTCGTATACTATACATACATCTAATTATTTAAATAACATTGGAGTGTTTGAGATTTATAAACAATTACCTTTTATAATCTCTTATTATTTACATGATATAATAGACCAACTATCCGAACCCACGAGATTTCATTCCATAAAAAGAAAAACTCAAAACAATAGCAAAGTTACAAACATGACAATTTTGTTATAACTACCGTCTCCATATTCTCCCCTTCAAATAAATTTAAATATGCACTCTTTCTAGGGGGATTTTTCGAATACATCAAAAACGATAAGAAAGTCTGCGTTTCTCAAACTGAATTCAGCGTATCTCAAATCCGATCTTTCAGCCTAGTTTCTTTCATTTCGTGACCGCAGTTTAGGCTTTGAGAAATTGAAGGTCGAATTTGATACACGATGTTTGTCAAAATGTCTGTTTGGCGTTTCTCACAGCACCATCACGGCATCATTGCAGGGCGGGACGCGGCGAGACGGCGGGGACAGGTATCGCGAGCGGTGGAGCGGAGAGACAAGAGCCGGGAAGGAGCTGGATTGCTGGGACGGCGAAGGGTCGTGGCTGGGCAAGGCGGGGCGGTGCAGAGTAGACCGGGAATGCACTGTAAATGAATATGAGAGAGTGGGAAGGGACTGGACGCAGGAGGTATGGGGTTGAAAATAACACGCAAACCCTTTGTAAAAGGACTGCCATTTGATCCCGAAAGTTGGCAATCTTGTTAGTTTATCTTTTATTTAAAAAATGGTAGATGAGAAGTATCGTTCATGAGAAATTAAAAAAAATTTTATTATGTTGTACGGGAGGATTTAAGTATTTAAAATATTTAGCTACTATAAACAATTTGTATGTTATCAAAAGAGAAAATATTTCTGTGATTGTTAAATATCAAGCATATCTTTGTCGGTTAGGATTTTATAGCACATTATGTCTAACAAGGACATTGCAAGAGGTTCGTTACATGGAAATACAAGAGGGATAGGACACAATTAAACAATACATGTTGGGTCTCTAATGCCCTATATGTACGTAAATAGTCCAATATTTAACATAAATTTATTTCCTATTCAGAGTGAAATGGAACGCCTTGGAATAAATAAAATCAGAATGAAGAAGACGACAAGATGACATTTAGCGTGGTATATCAATAAGAGAAATGTCAAATACACGGATTTTCGAAGTCATCTCTTCAGCGATACTGAAAAATAATAAAAAGTTTCTACTCTGTTACTGAATTGAAATCAGCTAGAACTTTTATACCTAAACAGATTTTTAACGAATAATAGGAAATTCTATTTAGAAGTATTTCAATAGGTCATCGGAATTATTATATGGCTTAACAAATAGCAAGCAAGTGTTTATCAATAAACAATCATTGTAAAAAAGCATTCCTGAAACCTGGCAAAAAGTTCAGACAACTGGAAGATATTGGCGTTTTGGCTTAATGTCAAGACAAAAAATTCTTTGAGAAACTAGAGAGCACTAGTCTAGTTATAGTAGTTTGCTTCAATCAGACAAATTTGAATAATTTATTTGATTATCTTTGACAATTATATCATAAGTATTGTTTCTTCCCAATAGTTACATCGAATGCATATGAAACAGAAGTAGCCAGTGTTCATGTCCACGCGAAGGTAATAGCCCCAAAGGGTTAAAACAATTGGGGCAGATTGCATCAGCAGAAAGAGGGAAACTAGTGACAACTTGCTTTTTCATCAATGTTTTGGGAATTGTGATGGCCCCATCATTATTTCTCTTTGAAAACTTTCAAATACGAAAAATTCAGTAGATATCTACTAATTCCTTTTTGATCCACATATGTATAAATATTACGTGTCCAAATAAAGTATTTCTTGCATTTGCAGTGTGGCCCACCCTACCTTCATGCTGGGAAGGTTGGGACATTTGACACATGCATGCTAGTCTCAAAGTAATTACGATTTCTGATTTACGTTATCTTTTATACTAATTATTTATATAATTTACACGCTATTGATTAATACAATTGATTAATATGACAACAGTACTAGCTCTTTCACTGCCTAGTAATGCAAGAATAAAATTAAACAATGAAATGTAAAAAATATCCCGTTCCACCACATTCTCTCCTACTCAGAATAAATGTTTCAAACTTCTAAGGCATGAAGAGGAGTCGATTGATTAATTAATCTATTAGTGATTCCGTGGACATCAATAGCTAAGGTAATGCATGCAAATCCCGTAAGTATAGTGCATGATTTTTCCTCGGGAGGTAGCTGTGATCTTCCCCCGCTGGATGGCGAGATCCGGTGCCGACTCACCCGTTACCTTGCGGGGGTTTCCCAAACCAGGTGTTGCCCACCAGCGAGGTCCCGCCACAGTAGGGACACACTCTAAGATTACGACTGGTCTCCGGCATGCGTGGTAGTGTAGTGTTTTTAAGTATAACTGTGTGTAAGTAAGGGGTGAGAAAAGGATTAAAAAGAGGAAAGAAAGATTGCGCGCGGTCCGTGGAACGTTTGTTAGAGAACTGATACGAAATACACCTGGTGTTAATCGGAGTAACCACGGAAAACTACCGGTCAGTGCCTGCGGGCGCTAGCATTCTCCTCCAGCCAGCGCCTGAATTCGACCTATCTGGCATACCAGGTAGCTAATGTCGAAAATCCTGCCACCGGCGGGACTCGAACCCTTATACCTCCCAGTCAGAAGCTCCGCAGTGACCTCAGTTGATGTTCTGAGCCACTTAGTTCGGTAAGAGGAGCTAAATATGATCACGTTTTACCAATAAACATAATGGTAATACTGTTGTTGGGGAAAATTTCATATAACCGAGTTACTCACGTGATATTTGCCTCTGAATGTTAGGCAACCACGTATTCATAGGTGTTCGGCAGGTGCACGAAATCTCCTTGACTGCGTCAGAGCGAGACCTGCAGCGCATAAGGAGTTGCCTGACAATCAGAAGCCCATTACACTCACGTAACTCCGATATTTGAAATTTCTCACTACATGTACTTCATTGGCAAAATATTGTAACGCTTAAAATCCTCAAAATATTTGAAACATTTACTATATTTTTTTTAGATTGATGCCTGGAACAAAAACTTGTTCTTTTCAAGGCCTCATATTAATATTTACAATATTTTATGTAAATATCGAAGACCGCAGTCTCCGAGCTACTTAGGAAATGCGTTCGAAATTATGCGTCGGACAAACTCAGGAATGTTTTATGTTAATCGCGTAGGCCAAAGGCCGGAGCCTAATTGTGAAATTCGACACGCGTAACAAAGCACAACTGCGCCTTACAAGTAATTATGTAAGTAAAGAACAATTCCTAAGTATGGCGCCTTTCCACAGGTGAGTATTCGTTGTTCACGTTTGCAAAATACTCTACTTCTGTTATGTTAGCTAAATCTATCCACACTTCATTTTTAAAATTCATGAAGCTGGTACTGTGACAGAGGACGACCAAATTCGACGTCTATTCCCGGTATGTAAACTATGCCTAACTTATTCCAAAGCCGACCAGCTTTAGAATCAATTATTTTATTGTTTACGAGTTCATTGTCATGTGTATTCCACGATGTAAGAAGAATCTTCGGCGGCGGTCACAGCGAAGCCGATTTTGGCCGAAATTTCGGACGACCGACGTCGAACATTTCCGTCCGATGTTGCCGATTCGTTCAAACGCATGCTAGTAAGTGGAAATGGGCATATTGAACCAGAATGACCACTTCCAACGGCGTCCTGAAGCATTGGCTGTCGGACGAAGATCTGATTCATTTGATTTTGTCGTTTCCATTCGCCCGAAATCAGCTGGAGAGCCAAGGTCATCTACAATACCAAGACTGCTATACATGTAGATGGTCTTCAGCGTGATTCTCGCAAATATTTCAAGCAATGAAATGCGGATTTTTTGGAGATATTTGGATTATTTCGAATGCAACATTCGGGTTCTTCGGATGAAATAAGTCGGACCATTTCGTTCATAGTCGTCCAGTAGCGACCGACCGATATTTCAGCTGCACTGTGACCGCAGCCTTACACCGTGGTGTCTATTGACCTGAAACAAAACACGTAACGGTAGTGTTAATATTCTTGCGGGCCTTCCTGACTCTTTATGCCCGCGCGAGTCTTTTGAATACTTTATGGTCCGCTCTAATACCAACAAAACAAAAACAACATTTTTATGAGTTCGATTTATTAAAGTTAAGATAGAAACAAATAAATGGCATAAAGCTCAAATAAGTTAAATAACTCGTCGTAAACCTTACTTTGCTTAATTGATATGAAAATTGCTGTTTTGAAATATTCCTGCGAATTTTTTATTGCCATCAGCCACTCATACTTCACTGTTATGTATCAGCAGTTTTTAGAGACATAAGCTTCTTGATTAGCAGTACTAGTAGTAGTAATAAGACGTATAAAGTACATCGGCTAACATCCTCAAAATGTTATTTTTTATGTTAGGAAATACTCTAAATAACTTTTGGCAAAAGAGGCAAAAAAACTGAAGTACAGTTTCATCGCCGCAATTCTCAGTCATTTTCCATATTACTCTCAAATACACTTATTTATTTTACGTCAAAAAAGCAGTTAAAAACTGCGTATGACGTGCTATGGGGAAAAGTGAATTGTGTGCACATTTTCAAAATTCTGTCATCCCTGCATTAAGTCATATATTACTTAAAATTGAAGAAAGAAAAAAAACTTCCATGTAATAAAATCAATTTTCAAAGATAAAAAGGCAATAAATGTTGGCTCTTATCCATGTTGTCCTTCGGAATAATACTTCCTGCCGCCACAACATGGAAACGATAATTTGAATAATTGTATTTCCCACTGAATTCTAGAAGACGTGCACAGAAAATGAAGTTACATTTATGTCCAGATGCAAAACAAGGGGCCATCTCAGCATTTGCTCAATGGATCAGGGAAACTGGACGAAAAACCTGATCGAGATGGGGGTCATTGACCCGGAGGCTGCAATACAATACTTGTTATATGTTGTTTATACACATTTATACAATTCAAATTTTAAATAATGCATTCTGTATAATTGTTAAAATTAATGTTACTTTTCTTGTGATGCTCAGTATAGTCTCTAATTGTATAGAATCAGCATCAGTAAAAATTTCACTTTGGGTTTAAACTTTTCTATCGAATTTAATCGTTTAATGTCATCTGGCAAAGTGTTGTAAAATAATGTACATGTATTGCATGTGAATTTTTTGTAATGAGCCGTTGATACTGTCACCTGATGAATATAATTTCTACGTCGAGTGTTATAGTAATAGACATCGGCATTTTTTGAAAATATATTACCGCCCTTAAGCAAGTCATTTTTTGACAAAAACCACTGATTCGTAAATAAACAGACAAGATAATGGTAAAATTCCTAGATTAATGAAGAGAGGCTTACATGAATCACGTGGGTGGGATTTGGTTATTATTCGTACAATTCGTTTTTGTAATCTAAAAGTCTGGGAGCTATAAGATGTATTTCCCCAGAATATTATGCCATATCTCAGGCGGGAATGAACATTCGCGAAATATACACAACGGGCAGTATGAAGGCTGACTGAATTTGCAAGAATTCTGAATACCATCATAATTTTCATGTATTTCTAGAGATAGCAGTGGAAACAAGTGTCCGTAGCTTTGTTAGCTTTCGCGAGAATTTCCGTAGGAACTTCATTCTTTCATTTTTTACGAACAAATTAGTTCAATAACGATTATGCAATAGTAATTAATACACACTCTCTTTTGTTTACATGACGTCAAAGAAACGAAGAGGTCCCGAGAAAGGCAAAGAAATGACATACGGAAACGACACCCGAAGTCTCAAGAATCAAAGAACTCCATAAAAAGCAAAATAAATATCATCGCTTTTACTATTCAATTTTTCTGACCGCTGAATGACAAAATCAGCTAAATTAAGACTCGAGCACTCAAGACTCAAAAGCAAACTTTTAAAACTTGAATATTAATTTACATAACCACATCACCTAATTTTAAAGTATCTGAAATGATTATTTGTAGGTGAGCAATATATCTTGCACAATTACTAGTATTTATTATTTAACTAATTTGATTTATAATTTTTTCTAAGTGGTGAAGACGAATCTCAATTTGCGACATACGAGTACATCATATTTTTTTTCCATCAGCTACAATTTGTGCCAATTTTGCTCTTATATCTCGTTTTAAGGCAGACTTGATGTGAGACCAGTCATTTTCGGTAGGATTAAACATTGGTCTTTGAGGACTTAGCTTTAGTGAGTGATAGTTGTAAATTCTTCTTCACAATAACCGATTAGTCTTTTTTTTTTCTCGATGTGAAATTACTTAATTTAAATTTGCAGGAATTGATCTCAGTATATATGTGTAGTGTTATTATGGACTTCTTTGGAATGAGTATTAATTTATTTCTGTTTCTTTTTGCGGATTCGGTGGTATAACGGTCAGCGTACCCGAGTTTGCGGGTTCAAACCCGATCGAAGCCGTGGATTTTTAAAGGCGAAAAAATCCTTCGTACGCCTTCCTTCGGAAGGGAAGTAAAGCCGGATGTCCCTTGTAGTAGATTTACTGCATGTAAAAGATCCTCAAGCCTAAAAGAAGCCTCTGAGCAAAATTTAGATCTGCCTGTTTCGTCGTCCAAGATAATACCTCCTTTCTCCGATAGGTGGTGAAAGGAGCGTAGCGAAATTTGCGTGGTTAGACGGGAGAGCGGGTCTGATAGCCCGAGTCACGCCACGTAAAATAAGGCTTTAACTAATTAACTAACTAACTTTCTTCTCAGTTTGAAGTTGAAAAAGTGCAGATAGCATTCCGCGTGAAGTTATAGTACTGAGACGCTGGGAAAGTCCACAATGTGAATAAAGGTTTGTGAAAATTTAATACGGATGTTTCCACGATCCATATTAAAGAGAACTCTAACTCATCCTTGAGCATTAATCTCGAAAATTTTCTTTATTAATGTGATTATATGTATATTTTTTTGAGAAATCGGAAAATCAATCACCTTTTATCCGTAACAGTTTTGCAATGTACTTTGAAAAATCTTTCTTGTCAAGCTCCGCGGTGGACTAGCTATTTGTGAAATTTTAGCACTAAATTATTAACTTCTTTCTTTCTGGGGTTTTTATCCAGCCGACAGCCTGTTACCCTTTGCGTCCCGATGGGACGCATATTCAACCCTACACTACACACCAACACACTTGCGGGCTCCTTGAATCTGGGGTCAGCAGAACGCGAGGCCCTCCGCGACAACACATACATTCAAAGACAAGGGACAAACAACCATGGCGGGACTCGAACCCGCGACCCTTCGGACCGAAGCGCTGAGTCGGTACTCGCTCTTAGCCACCTCGGCCATCCAGGTCGGCTAAATTATTAACTTTACTGCCAATTTAAGTATGGGTTCGACAAAAAACATATTACGCCTTACCTGTTGCATGTGGACGTATAATTTTATACAGAATCACGATTCCTGGAAGTGCTATTGATTGAAATCGATTAATAGATTGATAGCAACTACTATGAATTATCAGCCTCTTTCAACAATAAAAAGTTAACATTTATTCTTATAATCTATACATTACAATTTTATTAATTTTATGTGAATTACTTTTCATTATAAAACATTGCACCATACGGATTTGACTATAGTTCCTAAGTTTACTAAAATATCTTGATCGCTGGCTTCTCGGCTGACAAGCGGAAGGTTGTCCATGGAATCCTTGGTGAACCAATTCTCGCGTCCTTTTCTAAATAAAAAAATGTTCCAGAATGTCCTCAAAGATTGCTATTAATAGAACTTAATATTCCCACAAATTTAATACGCGGTCGCGACTTTCTTTATCTGTGTTTCGTATGAAACATCTACTCGCGACTATTTTCAGCTACTTATTAAAAAAACCTTCCATCTACGGAGCTACCCTAATATGCATATCGAAATATGGAGTCTGTTTAATTGAAACTTTCAACTATTACATTAATAAAATTCTCAATTACAATATAATATTACAATAATTTTCTAGAGAATGATCCCTTGCGTATTTCTAAAAGATCACGGGCATCCAATGACGTCTTCACAACTTCTGCACATAATGTGTTCGTAGCCGCGTCGATCTGCACAGCGTTATGACACCAACCATGGAATATTAAACTATGTTGATCGGTTATCCTAACATCGCGTATTCTTTGACATCCGAGTCTGAAAACAATGCCGTTATTCCAACGCTGTATGCTGATTTTATTATTTAAACTAAACCCAGGGTTCTTGGATTATCACAGTACCGTTGGCAACACAGTACCGTGTTGTTTCCATTTCGATATTTTCGCATGCTACGTAGTATAAAGAAAGTTACGTATTGCGAACGCCGATTTTTCGGCAGGAAAAGACGTTTCGTTGTTTCGCATGTTTAAATTGTAAATGTCAAAATTACCGGGAAGGAAATGGCCCACTCCATTTGCTTTTATTGCGTCAGCAGAACGAGGATTTTCCTCGCAAACTACGTGTTTGTGTGTCCTCTAGGATATTTCACTACTAAAATAACAACAAAAAGGCAGATTTTGCGTTTAGAATACATAGGGGTTAGTAAAAATCAAACTGTTGTTCTGCGGGAAATATTTAATTCAAGTTTTCTGTGAGAAAAACAATAAAAATACCAGGAAACAATCTTCGAATTTTTACAATGGGCTTACATATGGTATTTAATTGTTCCAGTTTAAAATGAAAAAATTCGTCACGCAGAACGATATTGCCTTCGTAATTTTTTTTAATTTGTTGCGTCTTTGTAATGACACAAAGCGCCCCAATAACCTCCTCGGGCGTTGCGCGCTTATTATTACTATGATAAGGCGTAATCCTCCCATACTTTTATATACGTCGTAAGTCGTTGTCAAGAGGACCGCCAGGTAGCAACTCCGCGTACGCGCCTCTCTCATACGTGCTCCTGCGTCACTACCCTGAATTGGGAAGGAATTAGGTTGGGGGAAGGGTTTAGAACACTTCACAGGGGTTGGACTAGCCCTTGTGAAGCAGCCAAACTTGTTTCGTTGGAACACATTTCACACGAGATTCGACGGGAATCGAACCCGGACCTCAGTGTTGAAAGTCTAGCGACTTCCCTATGAGCCACTAGCGACACTGTAAGTTTAACGAAGACTATCTAATTTTATCTAAGAGACCTCGCAACAACGTAATTTCCTCGAGTATAAAAACAACAACCAAACTCATTGAACTCAGGAACACGATTTTAAAAGTTTGAACAAAATTTTCGGATTGTGTATGAAAACAGAAGATGCTACACTTTCCATGACTTTCCTGAAACAATATTTCAAAATTTTCCTGAACCATTTGAAGATGAAGTTTTATCATGGTTTTATCGTTTATCGATTTAATTTTATTGCTTGGCGTGCATCCTGGAAGGAGTATATATTCTCTCACATCAATATTTTCAACTCTCTATTATTGTACCTCATGAAATAGTCTCAATAACGTCTACTTGTGCACGTGAAATTTCCGAATTTTTCTCGCTCCAGTTATGACGACTACATTGGTAATTTTCAATATCTTGGAATGCAATCATGGTATGATTTTTTAAAGCTTTTACTTTAAAGTCAGTCCACTCAGTCTACTTTTCAAAGCTCAGACAAAATTAGGGAGGCTGTCTAAAGGCAAATCGCAGATTATGTTATCAGGTAATTCCCCCGAAACTATCTAATGTCTTTTTCACGCGTAGTTTTGTGTAATTAATTTCTGCAACATAGTTACTTGAAAATTAGTCGTATATAATCTGAAAATTAGTGGCGTTCAGAAGCCAATGACATATTCACAATTACAGTTTTTTATATAAAAATATATTTTCAAAGCTAACGATAACACTGTTCAACACAAAATACTATGAAAATGAATGTAGCTAACTTTGATAATGACATAGAAATTTCTAGTGTAGCTACATTTTTCACTTTACAGACCTGCCGTGACCTCAAATTATAAAAGTCCCACCAATTATTTGATCCCACGTTTACACAGTGGGTAGCATTCACGTAGTGGTCGTGCAGTCGTGAGTGAATAGAAAAGGTTGCTACCTACAGTTTGCAATGCCCCACATTTGGAAAGAAATGAACAAACACAGTTGAACACAATTGAACAATACTTTTACGTTCAAATGTATTGCTTATAATTAGCTTAACCTGCTATCAAAGTGAGGGCGTGAGCTTCCGCGGCCGGAGTCTGAATGTTCTTAGCTGTCCGGGAGATGCCGCGTCCAAGGCACAGGTGCGGACGTTTCCAAAGCACGAGTCGTATTTAATAGGTCACGAACAAAGTTCCAAAATGCGCAAAATATTGAAAATAACTGAAAGCTATATTAAAACCAAAGATGTTATGTGATAGTACATAAGCGGTTTATTTAACATCCACATTGAGATCGATGATTACCGTCTCCGAAAGTACATGTGTCACAGATTAAAATACTGTAATTTCTGCCGTTCTAAAAACTCATTCACAGCTGGAAAAAGTCTAATTCAAACGAATCGCCTCTCATGCTTATCTGTATTTAGTTCCATTGTCTGGAAAAGTAGTCATTTCGTACTTTAAAAAATGAAATGAAAATGAAGTTAAATGTTACAGTATTTACAGAACATAATGCAGAAAAGGAAGAATAATTTTACACAAGCCAACCTTGATTACATTTGAAGTGAGCTTTCAATTTTTTAATACCATAATCAGCGAGTAAAATTTCTTAAAATACATAAGTGTGTTTGTTAGTTCTATTGTTAATTTGTTAGTTAAAATGTATTACATTCCTTCAATCTATTTCCTATAATAAAAATACTATCTACGTCATATAATCATGATCGACAACAAAGTGATAAATTCGAAAAATGTTGAAACATCTCTCTTTGCTATTATCTGACCTGGCAGCCCCTGAAACGAAGCACGCGAAATTCGAATTTACAATTCCGAACTTTTTTTGCAATTTCCGAAAACGCAGAATGCACTGAAAATAGGACCATCACCACTATCTTCACAGATTTTTGCTACATGCGAGGATACAAATGAAAGACAAAATTTGACATTCATTAGGTTCTTTGAAAATTGTTTCAAATGGTTTCAAAAGCGCCTATGTTTCATCTAAAATTACGCAAAAAATACTCATATTTATGAATTAATGAACATGATCACTTTTGAATAACTGGTTTTAACAAACACATTTGATTTTAAACAAGAGATGCCACAGAATGGCACAGACTTTCTCATAGTATAGTTTTATAATTTCATTGGTATTCTCTGGCCAGCTGCCATTTATCGTTGCCCAAATGTTTTTTAAACATTTTCTCAACTCAAGTACAATCGAAATATTACTTCACGAATATTAAATAAGAGTAAAATCTCGTCCTGAATATAAATTTTCATTGAAAAATTTGAAGCGGTTTTTAAGGAAATGGCGATTAAGCATTACTGTAAATGCAAAATTGGAAGCTCTATTTCACAGGAATCTATTGAGTTTTCGAATAAGTTCATTTCAAATCATTTGAATCACTTCCAATCACAAGTTTAATAATGCATACAAATCGATGAAAATGTCCATATTAACGGAGTGAATGGTATTTCAAAAAAATTTCATTGGTGTAATTTTTGAAAAAACAAATCAATACACCAAAAAATTAACTTTACGTCATATTAAACAGGCATATACAAACCAAGAAACAACAGCTCCAACTGCAAACAAGGAAACTCTACTGGCTTATTGGCTACAGATCCAAGCTGTCCCTGGAAAATAAACTGCTAATTTATAAAACCATCCTACTTCCTGTATGGACATATGAATCCAAATCTGGGGCACAGCCAGCAGAACAAACTTATCAATTCTTCAAAGATTCCAGTCAAAAATTTTAAGAGTCATCTCATCAGCACCTTGGTACATATCTAATGCAGCACTCCATCAAGACCTCAATATTCAAACAATTCAAGAGAAGATACAAGAAATTAGCCTAAACTACAATAAACGCCTGGAAACCCATCCAAACCATCTAGCCCTAAACCTTTTAGACAATAGCCAAGAAATATCTCGCCTCAATAGAACCTCCTCTTTGCAACTTCCTTACCGCTTTAGTACTTGACATTGACATACACAAAACAAAAATAATTCACCGTTTTTTGTTCTTATTATTCTAATTTTTTTCACTTTTATGTTATAGTCTTTGTATATTGATCCTGGAAAGTACCAATGGGGGACTTTTCTGTAATGTATTGTTTCATTGATCATTTATTTTTGAATTATCATATTTACTTATTATTTCGAATTGAAATAGATTGTAAATTTTCATTGTGTTAATAAAAAAAATATTAAACAGCGCACACAGCACTAACTACCTGAAAAGAAGAAATTTTGAAGAAAAAGTTTGGCGCCATTTTTTAGAAAATGGCATATAAGCGTTTCTGAAAATGCAAATTTTGAGCTCATTTGTACAGAAAACGATTGAGTTTTCGAGAGACTTTATTTGGCATTATTTAAAGTACATGTACTCATAAATATAATAATGTGAAGAAATTGCCTATAATGTAAATATTACCGACGTGACAGACAAGTCATAAAAAATTCATATTTAAAGAAAAAATTTGGAGTTGTTTTTGAGAAAGTCTTATTTTCTTAATTTTTTAAAATTGCAAATATTGCATACACCATTGCACGAAAACTACTAAAATTTCAGAAACTATGTACGTCCTTGTTGAAAGAACTATTTATAAGCAACAAGTTTCATTTGAAGCAAAAATCTGTCTTCCATTTTGTAGTTGTAGGAAGACGCCGAAAAATTCAAACTTTTGCAATTTTCGAAAATTCAGAGTTAAACGGCGCTTCGTAGCGTAGTGGTCAGAACACACGCCTTCCACCGTTGGCGCCCGGGTTCGAACCCAGGCGGTTCTCCCAAGTGGAATTTGTGGTGGACAAAGCGGGTTCGCGGCAAGTTTTCTCGGGGTACACCCGTTTTCTCTGCTACAATATGCATTTCACCGGATCGCTCCAACTATCACTGCCTCCTCTATCCCATCATTAACCACTATTGATCACAGTGACGTCAAGGTGATAACCGAGGAACTAGCAGAGAACGGCTGCGGCTACCTCAGAGGACTATTAATATGTCGTGTGCAGGGCCGGTGACACAGAGATAGGAGAAATGGTGATGGAGTGGGGGACGCCCCTTCCGATGACCGTACATATGGAAGGTAGAGCTTTGGGGTTCAGCTTGAAACTGATCCCTGAGGAGGGAAAACATTTTTTTAGTTCCCATTATATTCTCTGAATTGTTCTACATAAGTCTGATGAATTTCAACATGGGTCTCAGAGAGAATTCTGTAAAATGAAATATGATAGGAATTTTTACTTGCTGGGCTGCGGATGGTCTGCGGCATCTGTGAGAACATCACCCCCAATCACTCAATGAATATAAATATCTCCTCACATCTTTTTTTTTCATTTACTCGTATTTACTTCTTGTTTGGCCGTGAGGCCTTTCAAGGGCTTGAATACATGAATATTATCATTATTAGGAATGAGCATCCTTTTCAGCTTTACATCGCTGCTCCGTTTGTTAGGTGTTTGATTTTTGATGGATTTGGAGGAGTTTATTTAAAAATGTCTTGGTTTACTATTAGGCTATCTATTTGATTTTTTTTTCATATACCTACGGGAGGCGAATTTTGAGGTTTTGGAATTTGGATTTGATTCGGCAAGGTTAGACAGCATTTCCACCTAGGTTAAATTTATTGGTTAAGTGAGAAATTTTAAGTGAAGTATAGAAAATTTTTGAAATTTAAGCGATGTGATTTTTTATTAAATCCATACGTAGTTTTCTTTATAATCTGAGAATTGTGTATAAACCACGGTGCTTCTTCACATCTTGAAGTGTGCCGAACTGTACTGATGACCTTCATTGTCGGTTAAATTCAAATTAAAACGTATCAAACGAATTCAATTTAGTAATGAAAGAACGAAATAATTATACGAATAAGAAAATGTTTTAATTAATTAAATTGACATTTATTTTGCTTCACTCTACAGAGAATATCGTTTACTGACTGATTTATAAAGAAATGTAACTGTGTTTTCTTTATGCCTTCTACAGAATTGTTATTGTCGTATCACTGTTGCAACAGATATCCTTCTAAGTTGTATTCTACGTAGCAAGAAAATTTAATGTTCTTCACTTTATCACCAGCCTACTCAAATAACTTCCTGGGTAAGTTAATAGGTTCGTGCAGGATTGAAGGTTAGCTTTAATAATAATGCTTTAGTTGTTCTTTCACTCCATCGCACTTGTCCCCTTCCATAAAATATTGCAAAGCAAAGGAAGTCATTGAACTTGTAAACTGAGTCATATTTGTGTAAGCCTAAATTCAATTTTTTCAAATTTTTGTTCTACTAGGCGCTGATCCCGTAGCAGAGAAATATGTGTTTCTTAACACTGTTATCAGCTTTTTTGAGAAATGTTTTGAGTTAACGTTGAAACAGGGGAACTGAATGTGTCGTGTTTCATGCATCCAGAAGAAGCAATTCGGCAATTTCGTTATTTTCTCTTAAATATAGCTCAAAAGAATGCAGGATAACGCATTCATTAATTCGGTGCACTCTCTTAATTGCATCTGAAAGTACGAAAGAATAATTTTCTAGAAAATCACATTGGTCAATTAAAACTCCCGACGTACAATTTTATTTTTGTCTCATGTTAGCAGGTGACTGGTGAAGACAGCAGAAGAAACAGAAAACGAACTACTCGGTTTCTTTATTGTCGTATGATACATTAGGGTGAGTATGCTAAACCAGGACCAGCTCTGCATGTGTTTTCATCACTGTCACTGTCCGATATAATTGCGATATTCCCAAGTTTGAACGATTCTCACTTCTTATAAAAACTTTACTTGACTCGTCACAGGAAGGACTTGTGGAAACCTGTATTTCCGATAAATATGACACATTTAAATTTTTAACGGTAAACATAATTTTCAACTTCTCGAGAAGGCTACGTAAACTTACACTTCTGTAACTGTACGTTCGTATATTAAGATGATGGAAATGACTAATGTATTAATATTTTGTTGTTATTAATTTCATGTTCATTTCGTGTTCATTAATTTCACAGAAAGCGCATGTGTTTCTCGGATACCGTTGTTAACACAAGCGACTCAGTATATCTGAGAAAGAAGGCTGCGCCCTGTTTTGAGGAGACCCTTGCAGAAACAGTTTTTAAAAAATACACCCAAGAGAATAATTTCGTCTAAAGCCTTTCCTTGGTGACCGCGTGCGTGGAAACGCTGAAACTCCATTTTCTCAAAAACGGCTACAATTTCTTCTTTACATTTTTTGAACGAATAGAACTATGTGGACTAAATCGCATGGCAATAATTTCATTTTCATGTATTCTCTTGTTGTTGTTTTTTAAAATTACACATATGTATTTTTTCAATATATCTCATGTCGTTAATGTTTATATAGCCAAGGATTTGTATATATTTTTGAATTTGTAAGAGGAAGTGCTTCAAATTATTTCCAATGAAGTTTCTCAAAAACCCAAGTTTTCTGTGAAAAAGAGCTTGAAATTTTGCGTTTAAAGTAACGCTAAACATTTTTTTCAAAAATGGCTCCAAATTTTTGAACGAGCATTTCCATAAAGGACAAGATTTTACTCTTCTGTATATTCTTTACAGGTCACATGCGCCTTAAATTCCTGTTAACATGCAACACTGAAGGTTTGTTAAGTGCACTTGTACCTACCTGTATGGTAAGAAATTTAACATCCTTAGCAAAGGGTTTTAACATCCTTAGCAACGTAAACAACCACCGATTCATCGCCAGTCGATGTTTGTTAAGAAACAACATAGCGCTGTACAAAACAAATCACATTCAAACGTTCAGAAGTAATTCGCATTGGTTTGATTATAATAGTATTACTAATACAATTAGAAAAATGTATATTAGGTAAATTGATCTCATTTTCCTCACATACCACCAAATGCAACTCTACTCCGGTAATCATATTTACTGACGAAGTGAAGATGTTGCCACTGGAAGTCAACGCGCCAATTTCCTAGCCGAACATTGTTTCTTTAGGTATCTTTAGGTTCAGAAGAACTATTTGCATCTTTCTCGAACCACGGTATTCGAATATTGTTTATATAAATATATCGTAAACAACACCTCACAATATCGTACTAACGTGCCGCAACAACAGAATTCACATTATTATCGCAATAATGTAAATTTACGCATAATTCATGAGATTTTATGGTGACCGATAAAATGCTGAACATACCCCGAAATGTTACAGTGTTATTACATTTCTAGGTATGTTAATAGCTATAAAGTCACATTTCAGTTCTATCAATAGGGGACAGATAAATTGAGAAAATGTAAAAAAAAATGTACTTAGGGCGGCGATAGATGACCGCTAGGAAGGAGTGGAGCAAAACCGAAAAGTTAGCACAGGACAAAAAAAATAACGAAAACTAACGATTACGAGAAATCCTAAGCCATTCTGTAACACCACTAGTTGAACGTTATTTCATTGAGTTTCATTTTGAAATTTGGCAGATAGAACATAAGCGTAAAAATATGTGAGTATTTTTATGTAATTTAAGTGGTGACCCTAAATTTGTATCGTGTCGGTGAAAATGTGTATTTTTAAACATTAAAATATATTTAAATGCTTTAGTAATATGTTTGCAAAAGTTATATTTACATCATTTAAAAGTGCATCTTTCGAAGTTTAATTTCAATGTAGTTACATTCTTTGTACAAAAAGTTAGATGCGTGAAAATGTTTTAGCATTATCACGCGCAGAATATTTTCAAAAAAATCATTGGTAATATTTCTGAAAGCAGTCGGATTGGAGAAAAAAATATCATCTATTTTCATTCCTAGATCTCATAAAAATCTTCAAGTTACTAGGAAATATGAGTCTGCGAGTGTATGATGAGGTTTTATGATTTTGCATTTTAACGTGGAATGGCTTTTTTGCCGCAGCATTACAATACGTTCTCTTTACTGCGTAAGTACGCAATAGGCGATAAACTAAACACATCAATCCTAATTATAGTATCGAAATGGGAAAAGTAATTCGAAGGGCACTCTGTTGATAGAGGCATCTCCTCCATTGGGGCTCCGCCCGAGTTGAGAGAAGCTCTACGCTTCCGACTGGACTCCCGAAATACAATGCAGCACATGTAAGTGTGTGGGTATGAGTAAAGAGAGAGGAGGGGATAAATATGAGGAAGTAAATATTGTGTGTAAGGGAGTCTATGAACGTGTTAAGCTATGGCATGAACAGGCCTCCCGGCATCGTCCAGCCAAGTGGATCACCGTTTCTTCACCTCCACACTCGATGTTACAAGCAATACAATTAAGTTCATTACATCAGTTGACAGTCAGCAACATCAGCAAATTTAGCAACATCTTTGCACGGTTCATTTGCTACCAATTCTCTATCAAATCAACTCTTGTCTCAGCCAGTCTTGGAGGAACAGCAACTTACACACATGACCAATATCACATTTTTCCCTGCATCTAAGTAAGCCAACAATCCAAGATCACGTGATTCTCGAGACTTGCATTTTTATTTTCAGAACTACAAGGAAGATTTGCAGGTTCCGAACTACCAAATTCATTTCATCGTGTCCATCATACGTACGAACAAAACTTTGGTCAAGATTATACCAAGAAAATTGGAAACTTTTCCACAGCAAACTTCCTTACACTAATGAGAGACTGATTAGTTTTTTAAGAAATTTTGAAGCCTTTCTCGTAAGAAACGTAATTCAATTCGACAGAGTAGAAGACTGCGATTTCTTCACAAATTTAGAGCTCCGCAGATCTATTACGAGTGTGATACGCTTTTTGTCATTTAAGTCAGTAATTCGAACCGTCACGTTCCACTGAACTTTTCTCTCCAAAAATTGCGTCACGCCCACGTCATAGATCTTACACAACAGCTTGGCTGCAAATCGTTGTCAAACAAGCTTCGAAACCACGAGTTCATCCAAGGTCAGAGAGAGAGAGAGAGAGAGAGAGAGAGAGAGAGAGAGAGAGAGAGAGAGTTAAAACAAAGAATTCACTTAGCGGGAAGGAGAATTATATTTGCTTAATAGTTACTCAAATATTAACAAAAACAAGAAATGCAGTACTGTGATAACACATAAATATATATAATATGAAACAAAATTCAATTAAACATCAAAATCAGCCATTATCCACGAATAGTTGTTTAATAAAGGACGGAAATTTAAGGCAAATGAAATTAAAGAAACAAATGCAACGATAAACAAACTAATATAATGATAAAAGGTCTATACCTCTAATGAACACACTGCTATATCGTTACTATAATGTTATTTCAATTTTTTCATAAATGTGCATTAGAAATTTTTCGATTAAAGCATATTTTGAATGATTACGAGTAATGAATCGTAGTTTTCTAAAAAATGGATGACTTCAGGTGCTATTGCTTGGGAATCTTATTATCAGTGGCGAAGCGTGACAAAATCAAATGAGTAGGCAGCACCCCGAAGACAAGAATTCTTGAGGGGTGTTTCTCTGTTACAGTTTTCCCTGCCCTTAGTAAGGTTCTTGGACTTGATATAAATAATTTCTAATGATTTCTCAATAGATTAATTATTTTTAAAAAAAATGAAGCATAACACACTCCCCTCAAATGCAGAATATCGATCACAGATTTCTGAAACGCCTCTGACTGATAAAGATACGTCCATCACAGAGGTTGAAGTGGAGACCTTCCGCACATGACGTGGCCCCTCATTTGACATTCTTCCTTTGGCTGCTTAACTGCTATGGGCGCGGAAAATTTCCTTACAGAAAATAATAAAGCCTGGAAAGATAGTTCGGGATCTGTCTACCCTGAGGCATTTCGCTTGTGAATTTGTTGATTTTGTGAATTTGTTGATCTGTTGTTATGTGATTGAAAAGTTATAATATGTACTGTGTGTTCCCTTCTGATCTCCTCGTATCATTTTCATTATCATCTCTTCCTTTTCTCCTCTTGTCCACACTCATCAATTCTTTTTTTCCCCTTTCCTTTTATTTTTCACTCTTAACTTTGATATATTTTGTTCCCAATATTCGGCCTGTTAACAACAGATAAGGTTTGATTGATTGAGGACATATACAATACATAATCTCTAAACAAAAAACTGGAAAATTACCTCATTAATCATTTAGTAAAGGCAATCACAAAAGGAATGTTACGGTACAAAATACACAAAGTGTTAGTAAAATAATGCTGTGGCAATACTGGTTTTCTTTGTAACAATAATAGCAAGAAAGAATAATAAAAACGACATACATCACGATTTGAGAAAGTTCTATGTTAATATATAACATAAAAGTTTCTTATTTTACACTAGAAAATCTATTACATATGGAATAAGGTTTTCATATGCTATGGGGAAAGAAGTGGGAAGAAAAATATTTGGAAATATGACTTTAAAAAGGTCTAACACGGAGGATGATTGCTAATAAGGGCAGTATGGTTATTGTTTTAAAAAATGCGAATAGAAAAGAGGGCGTATGTAAACTTACTATATAACCTTTTTTTATTCAGACACCAAGTTGAGTTTTAAGTTGCTAATTCGCTTAAGATACGTAGGTACTGAGTTCCAGTTTCGAATTAGTGACAGTATCGGACTTACAGTATAACAGTGTTGTGTCAAGGTATGCACAGCAATAATACAGAACATGGTCGCTCTAGCGAAAGCATTTTGACAAGAATTTATGGAGTTATTGGACAAGAATTTATGGAGAAGTGGCTATGCAATATTTTTCTTTTTTCGATAAAGATATTTTTGTGTTTGTAATACGCAGATACGTGATCGAACACGAAACGAATGCATGCATTTTTTGCGGTTTGCAACTTCCGTTGTTGCTTACTCAGTGAGCAAAGAAATCACAGTAATCGAAATGAGGCATAAGCAGTGAATTGATGGGGTTCATACGTGCGTTTTAAAGTAGTGGTTCTCCTACGAGTTTTAGAAAATGGATGCCTTTAAAGAATTTTTGACAAATCTTACCCACATGCGTAGTCCAGATAAGAGTGCTGTCTGTGTGAATTCCCAGGTTCTTTCCGATGTTACACCAGGGAAGAAGGGAACTATTTATACTGATTGTCGGAAAGGTTGTTTTATCTAATTTGCTGACGACGTTGCGAGAGCCTATCAATAAATTTTGAGACTTAATTAGTGTTGCAGTCCATTTATTGAGAGCATTTAGATCTTCGATTATTCGCCTTGTCTTCCACTCACGAATCACATTCAGAAATGAATGAAGGATGTGTTGTGTAATAGGCATAAAGAATGTCTCAGAATAGACAAGGATATATAGGGAAGCCAAAGATGAACAATTTTTGCCGATGAATGCATGATGGTAAATCTAACACAGTGCGACAATTTTATTAGTGTGCCGACGTGGCGAATTTTGCTCGACCGACAGGCCGTCACTCGCCGGGGAACGGTTCGATCAACTTCTCAAGGTCTAGCCTTGCAAAAGGGTTTTTTTTTCAGTCTTCTTGACTTGCTCGAAATTCACTCTAAAAAAGGGGGGTTGAGAATGTTACGTATGACACATACGTAAAATGCAGGGTGAGGAAATTGTTGGCAGAAATTTATTAGGGCGTTCATAACTACACATGGGAGTAGGATTGAAAAGCTGGCGAAAAATCAAGGAGTAAGCACCACTTAATCGAAGAGAAATTACGAAGAATTATCACACGTAGTTTGTGGTCTGCACTCTCTCCTCACCTGACTCCGTGAGATTTCTTTCTGTGGGGATTTTTGAAAGACATATATATTCATGACATCCTTTACCGAGAGAACCACGACGACGGTGAGGAGTTCCAGCATCTACTATCACGTGAGTATAATTTAAACTTTCAGGTAGCGAAAAGCCACCTTTCTCTTCGGCGATTCTACCGACCACCCTGACTCGATTTCCGCGGCATCTAGGGCCTCGTTCGCCGAGGCAAAATTCCCGTACAACCGTACCCCATCTCGATCGGGTTTTTGTCCAGTTTCCCTGATCCATTGAGCAAATGCTGAGATGGCCCCTTGATTTCTAGACGTAAATGTAGCTTCATTATGCGCACGTTTTCTTGAACTTTCCTTTTGATGTAGTGGTAGTAGAGCTTAGGGTGAGTTTCTATTTGTAAACAATACAGAAAATTCAAATCTGTTTGTTCCTTTACCGTTAAAAGTAGGTTTCAATAATTGGCAACGAAAATATCTAGTTTTTGAAATGTTAATCCCTCGCTTTTTAAAATTTGTTTATTATTATTATTATTATTATTATTATTATTATTATTATTATTATTTTATTTTCTTTCATCTTTCAACTATTAATAGTTAAATTGTTGGGAAGGGACTCTGAAACTCAAGAAAGCGTGCGCAGATGATTTTCTCCCCCATACGTCACATACAGTTTTTGACTTTTTTTTTACTAAATAAATAAATAAATAAATAAACAACCAGCACATTTAAAATGGTCGCACTGTATAATGAATCAGTTTTCAGTTATCGGATGACATTTGCATCATATGACATGGTAGGCAACGCTTCGGTCACCGATGTTTGACAGGCACGGTCTCTCACAGAGATTTCGTATACCTGCGGAATATCCGTTCACGATGACTTGCCTACCAACCAGGTACAAATGTCATTTGTGTAACTGCTTTATATGATATTTCTCACATGTTTGTTGGCAAAAACTGATAATCTTCCACCCCCTACATGCCCTAGAAGAGTATAACATTTAATCTGAAACATCTTAATATCTGCTTGATTATATTGATTTTTCCACTACTTGTATTTTTCTTGATTGGGTAGCCTGTGTCTACGATGTCTCTCGTGATGTTACATTACTGTTCACGACATCGTAGTCACATCTGTGTTATGTGACTTTTTTTTAATTATAAGCTGAACCTGGGCAATTACATCGCAAAAAAATAAGGACCTATAGTAAAGTTACAAAAGAAGAGTATTGCATGGCCTGAAAACTGAAAACCCCAAAAATACTTTTCATGTTTATTTTCCAAGGTTAATGAATTGAGAGATTTACAAATTCTGGAACAATATAATCACTACTCACTGTGAACACTGAGTTACACAAATATGTTTCTGAATATGTAATTTAAATGTTTTATATTTACCGAGATCTTTACATGTTGTATGATGTGTTCCACAGCAAAAAATCCTACTGTGTAATTTAAAAACGTAATCCATTGCATATAATTATAATAATTGAACATGTTTTGTAACGACACATATTAGGGAATTGCTTAACATTGCACTCGCTAATATTAGCGCTTATACACACTCACTAATCTCACCATTTAAAAACGCTCACTAATCTTTGAACTTACAAAAACTCGCTAACAAACATTGCCTTCTATCGATAGAAGTATTGCAACTCGCGAAATGACCATAACAACAAACTATAGTACATGGAATGTAGTAGGGTTTGAAAATGACTTAATAAACAAAATACAACAGGTAAGTTTTCATTCTATTAATTTTATGATTTATGGAATTCTGTATATATCCCCTACTATATTACCTGTTAATATCCTTTCATTTAAAGTTAAAATGACAAAATCTGGTTCACTCGAAAGCTCTGTCTTTCTTTCCTTAGCCCTTTAAATAAATAGATGAGTTTTTAACTGTTTTTGTTTCATAGTTAAAGTTTTGATAAACAGTTTTATCAGTTAAAAATACACAAATAGATCGGCTTCTTCCATTTTTTTAACTATCTCATGTTCCATAACACGAGTCAATCACAAGTTACATGAGAATGACACGTACAGTTGCTCCCGTTCAATTGCAGAAGGCAACTGATAATACTCAGCTTCTGTTTCGTCAGAATGCAATGTTTTCACCGCGTGGCAAACGTGTTTACCATTCGATTTTCAACGACATGTTTATCGTAAAACACAAGTCTTCTCTCAGTAAGAGTAAGTATTCTATTAATATGTATGCTTCGAATCCACGGAGAAAGAGAATAAGAAATGTTCTGTTTTTTTACTTTCTCACCCATTACAAACTTACGAAGTCAAGAGAAAATATTGTATTTCTGCGACGGAACATTACAATTTTTCCTCACAAACACTCGTATTGAGGAAATTCGCCCTGCTAAAGTGGAAGCCTCGTGTTCCTATCTGTAGCACACTCCAACACGTTATGTAGTGAGGATCCACTTTTTGGGGGTCCTTGGTGCCGAAAAATTGGTTTACGTCTGATCGTCTGTCCGTCTGTAATCAATGCAAGTGCTTAAAGCGTTCAGACAATTTTTCCAAAATAGTTATTTCCTCATCGATCTGGCCGAATTTGAAGCCCTGCGAATTTGAAACGGATATTTTGATTTGGGGGGTTCTTTAGATAAAACTTCAACGTTTTCAAAATTTACACAAAAATGGCTCCAATTTTTTCATTGAAATTTTTTCCTGGGATAGAACAATGGGTGCTTAAAAATGGCAATGTCTCATTTTCGCTTCTGTATTTTTCGAAAGTCGCGAAAGTTACAAATAATGCGAAAAAGTATGTGCTTTTAGACCCGCTAGAATTGCTTTGAAGAACTGCCATAGAATTTTCTGGCAATATAATTATAGCCAACTTATCACTTGCACTTTTTTGTGCCTTCTGAAAAAATACTTCATGATATTTTCTTTGGAAGGTTAAATCTCAAGAATAAAGTAGTAGATTTTTTGGTTCAGTGCGTGTGTGCGCGCGCGCGCGCGCGAGCGAGAGAGAGAGAGAGGGGGGGGGGAGGGAGGGAGAGAAAGTAGAGAGAGAGATATAAATATAGGAGACAAACTAACATCATTTATTTCATCAAGAAACTTTGCAATAAAAAATAAAAGGAAATTTAAAACATCTATTAAAGATAAACATATGAATGCAGAAAGGATGTTTCTCCACTGGACACAACATATCCACGTCAGCGATTGGATAAAAATTCCAATTGGTGATCATGGAGAAAAGAACGACAAATCACGCTGTTTCAAAAACCAAATGATACTCGTTGGACATAATCCCAAGGCCCAGATTCTTTTCAGCGGCTACACATCTGCCGACCAGAACGTTCTCTCCCCTGCTTTTCGACTCCTACACCGCTATGCAGTCATGAAAATCTTGAATAAGAGCCACACAATGCCATTGATTACAGAGACTTATTCGTAACCGAAACCACGACATCCTCTTCTGGTATCGCCATTGAAGTGTTGGAGGACAGCCTTGGGGCCGCGGCCCTACTCGCTCATCACGGTGTTAACGATCTTTTAACGGCACCCCGCTTTGATGGCCTACTACCTTCCGGGACTCGACCGACATCTCTGAATACAGTTGGCCCCCAACTTACAAGAATTTGAAGGTACAAGCGCGGTCATCACTTCAATAAAAATCAAACCAACGACATATTTTACCACGCCGCAAACACTGTTCTAGTAGAGTCCAAATGCACCCAACTCATCCACTTGCAAAACCTTATCTTACCCAGCTAACAGGTTCCGAGGGTGGCGAAGTTGTTGTTGGTAACCCGACAGAAATATCGTCGAATTCTCTCCTCACCTACCTCCCAATAGCACTGCATAATGCATCGGAGTAAACTTCACATTATGACAATTAAATGCATTATTCTTATTTAATTGTATGAGTAATTTATTATTAATTAATTATTGCTAGCAATGCACATTGCATTTAGTTACATTAAAAGAATTCAAGCACACTCTTGAAAGAGCGAAACTCGATGAACTGATAGTTTCGGACATTTGAAAGTAATACTTGTGAAGATAGATTCGATCAATAACATCAGTTTTATAACAGGAGAAAATGCAAATAATGTACTTTTCACCGAAAGTGGGGGCAGTTGGACTACAAACTCGCTGGTGATTTTTGTGAGTGCACAATCGAAATTTTGAAATGTTTGGACCAAAATAATAATGCATAAGAGAATAATTGTTTAAGGTCTAAGATATTAAATTTCTTTTCAATAAAATAATTATTATGAATGCGATGTATACAATCGATCTTCTAAACAACTTTACCAAAAAATTCTTATACTTAGATAATAGCTCAAGAAATTGAGAAGTGTAAAATAGTAATTGACAATTATCCAAATTTGCTCATTACATTGCGTTTTCTAGTTCGTCCGATGTAATTAAAAATTGTTAAATATATTTAATTGGTTCAATTTGCTTCATTCAAATAATTGCATTTATTCACTTGATTTAATTTTTTTAAGACTGCATTGTTCAATAATATACTAATTTTGCTATATTTAAGAACAAAAATATTGGCAGACAATTGCACAAAAGCACACCATAAACTGGTGTGCCTTCAGAACAAGATTTCGAAATGCTTGCATGTAGCTCTCATAAGGATGACGATCTTTATTCATTTTTACTTTCTCGTATACGTACGTGTATACGGAGTATAATACTTAGTATAGAGAAAGTTATGAAATGCTGTGCGAAAAAACGGCGAATTTTCAACAGAAAAAAATTCATTGCCGGACCCTGAAAATAAGAAAGTGAATAAATCCAGTTCCTAAATTATGAGAAAAAAACTCTAACACGTGGTGGAGCCAGTATCCCATTTATGTGGGTTTCTGATGCCAAAAAAATGAAAGTAAAACGTCCGTCCGTGCGTCCGTCAGCGAACGCTACTACCGCCATTACCATTCGTACGATCTTTTCCCAATTTAAGAATCCCTTGTCGAACTGGTTCTAGTTGAAGCTTTGAAATTTTGAAAAACATTCTTTAAAATTTGGGGGTACTTTACAAGAAGTTCCCCGGACATTTTCAAAATTTTCTCAAAAACGCCTCCAATTTTTTCTAGCAATTTCTTGTAGAATAGAGTTAAATTCACTTATAAATGTGGCACAGGTCCGATTTTCACGGTTATCTCTTAATTTTCAAAAATTGCAAAAGTTTGAATTTTTTCGGTGTCTTCCTACAACTACAAAATTGAAGATAGATATTTTTCCTTCAAATGAAATTTGTTGTCCATAAATAGTTCTTTCATTAAGATCATGTAGACTTTCTTGAACATTTTAATAGTTTTCGTGTAATAGTGCTGGCAATATTTGCCATTTTAAAAATTACAAAAACAAGATTTACTCAAAAACGGCTACATTTGTTTTAAAAGTGGCACAGGGCTGATTTTCACTGTTAACTCTGAATTTTCGAAAATTGCAAAAGTTTGAATTTTTTCGGTGTCTTCCTACAACTTCAAAATTGAAGACAGATTTTTCATTCAAATTAAATTTGTGGCCCGTAATTATTTCTTTCATCAAGGTCACGTACATTTTTTTAAATTCTAGTAGTTTTCGTGCAATATTTGCAATTTTAAAAAAATTCAAAAACAAGATTTTCTCAAAAACGGCCACAATTTTTTTTCTTTAACCTTTTAGTATGGATAGTTCTAATACACTCTATGAGATGACCTGAGCACATAATTGCTGTATTTGTTTTGTCAAAAATTCCAAAATTGTAACTTTTTTATGGGTCTCTCAGCGTTAATATTTACACAAGTGGCAATTTGTTTACACTATTGTATTTATGAGTACAGGTGCTTTAAATGATGTTCTGTAAAGTTTCTCGAAAAGTCAACATTGTTTGTGAAAATGAGTTTAAAATTCCGCATTTTCAGAAACGCTGAAATGCCAGTTTCTCAAAAATGGTGCCATTTTTTTCTTAAACGTTCCAAGGAATAATTTTTTTGAAATATCTCTCACGCTGTTAATATGCACATTTCCAGCGATTTGTATACATTATTGCATTTGTGAGTGGATGTGCTTCAAAAGACTTCAAATTAAGTTTTTCGAAAACGCAATTTCCTATGGACAGACCTTCAAATTTCGCATTTACAATACAGCATAACCCCATTTTCTTTAAAACGGCTCTAAATTTTTAATGAAAATTGCTATTTAGGACGAGGTTCTACTCTTCGTTAATATTCTTAAAGTAATATTTCTGTTGTACTATTAGGAAACAGAAAAGTTGGGAATATTTCAAAAAAACATGTACCTGGGGCGGCGATAGATGGTAGCTGGCAAGAGAATGGGGAATACCGAAAAGCCAGTCCGCACCAAAGAAATTAGAAAACTTTACTACGAGAAAGTATGAGCCATTCTGTAGCACAACTAGTTTTATTTCCTTGGGCTTTGACATACGACTTCCAGACCCAAAGAAAACGCCATTGCTCCCTGCACCCATTTGGATGGGGAGACGTTGACGATGATGAGAAAGAACGATCGCGCGCGGTTCGTGCCCCACTGCAGGCCCCTGTTAACGCACGGGCCCGAAGGTCCCGGGCCCAGGGCTCCCAACGTTGAAGAGGCCCCGTTGGTTCTTACAAAAAATTCTTTTTTTTTTTTTTTTTAAAAAATATAAAAAAAGGGATTTATGAATAAATGATACGTACGAAATTGGCATAAGGAAGAGATGTGTCGCGCATCATTGGATAATATTAATATTACGGAATGTTGCTGGTTGATGCGAGAATGGCACTCAGGGATGAGTTTAGCTTTTTTAACAAAACTTGTCTTTAAATTGGTAGGGGGGATCGGTGAAAGTGAGAATAGGGGGCTCCCAAATTAACGTAGGCCCAAAGACCCCCAAAACTTTTAAATCGGCCCTGCCCCATTGTATAGGGTACTGTTTCGGTACCCGCCTGGAAGTGATCATGGAAGCCACTGGCACTACGAACTCTCCAATATTAATCACATCAAATAAATGTTTTGGGCACCTTGTCGGAATCCAAACCGCGACCTGGTACGCTCGAGCCTTAAGGCGCGGCTGTTACGATCGCCGCTACCGAATCGGTTACCGAACGTTTTCCAATCAATTTCTTAAAATCTGGGCACCCGCATTACCAAACTCTTGTTCATGACTAATGGCTAGAGCTGACAGGCGATCACCGTCCTTAAGAAACTAAAAAACCTTATGGACTGTCCACAAATTACGTAACGCGCCGAAGGATGTAAAGGCGGCATAACATTAAAATAAAACGGGCTACCTCTAAAAACGTTCCCTTTGGGCGGTCAGCTACCCTATCGTACCGGATTGGCTAGGTATATATTTGTATATACAGACTCAATTTCCATGGAATCAAAACCGGTTTTAGAAAATCAATATCTACGGAAACTGCCATTTTTATCTTTTGTTAAAGATGTTGCTTCATCAATGAACCAAAATGAAACGCCCATTGAAATATTTTTAAATCTTTCGGATGCTTTTGACGTACTTGACAATAACATCATGCTCTCAAAATTACCTTCATATGGAATTTAGAGTATTGCCCTAGATTGAAAAAATTCGTACCTTAAAAATCGATCTCGAAGAATAGAAATTCCGTACTGGCACGAACGTTATTGACTTATCTTTCCAAATCTTTGCCAATTGAGTACAGGGTCCCGCGAGGTTCAATCTTAGGTCCAATACTCTTTTTGTTATAAGTGAACGATATTCTTAATATGAATGTACGTTCTTTGTGCGTCCGTTTTGTTGAGCTCTTTTTTCTTGTAGTGGTAACAGTAGATCTGGGGGTGAGTTACTATTTGGTTAGCAATGCAGAAAAATCAAATCTCCAATTCGTTCACAGACGCAAATAAATTTTCTATTACTCGGGAATGAAAATGTCTAGTGTTTTCAAATGTTGCTAATCTGGCGATTTTTTAATTTTTTTGTTTTATTTTTTAAACTTTTATTCATCTTTCAACTATTTACAGATAAAATGATGGGAAGGGATTCTGGAACTCAAGAAAACGTGCGCAGATCTTCTACTCTACACATAACATACAGTTTTTACTGTATATATTGAGCTTGATTTCTGGCAGAACGCAACGGAATATTAGAAATATATAACTATTTCTATTAATTTAATAATCAATTTTATATATATATGGCAGACTGGCAGAGAGACAGACAGACAGATAGATAGATCTCTCGAACCGAATATATTGTTCGGTTTTCAAATTCATTGTAATTTCGTGGTCCTCCTCAGTTGCCTTGTTTCGAAAAGAAGCCAAAGTGAAAAATGTATATTCACTTTGTAACCTATAGAAAGACTTTTCTATGCAGATGTATATTGAAGTTATTACGAAATAGCTCTCTAAGCAGTTCTGGTCAGACAGTTAAGGCATTAGAGCAAGTTGAATTAGGTGCGGGAAAAAATTCCCCAATCGTCAGTTGTGTCTTTCCGCAAATAACTAAAACAAGTCGCTTTCACAAAAAAAATATATCTTGTGCAAAAGTAAAATGCATTAAATATCGTATCATGCACGCACACACACACGCGCGCGCACACGCACGCGCGCGCGCACACACACACACACAGAACTTTTCCATAACACCAAGGTGTACGCATTAGGACGTATTGAAATAAAGGGCACAAAGGACTAAAGCGGCTATGCCAAGACCAACTCATTTCTCGCGGCGACAATCATTTTATAAGGAATTTTATTAAATAATCATATTGAAAAAATAGATGTCACCATCCAGATGTTTTCTTCAAAACGAAATATTTTATAACCTTTCATTATATTTTTTAGGATTTGGATCGTCTGTATTCCGCCACACTGTGTAAGAGTGGGGCGTGCAGTAATTAACCCTCTAATGCTTAAGGCAATTTTGTGTGCTTAGTAGATCGTCCATTGCCGCGTTCGTGCGTGCAGTCATTGTTGGAACCTTCTAGCAGCATGGTTTTGCAACATTTAGTGCTAACCAAGTGTGTTGCTAAATACTGTTTGAAAATGTTTGGAACCATTTTTAAGAACATTTTGAAAACTCACCATTGACTCCATGTAGAGTACCCTCAAAATTTAAAGAATGTTTTTCTATATCCCAGAGCTTCGAGTGGGGTCAGATTGACAACAGAATATTCGTTTTGGAAAAAATCCTAACATAGTTTAGATGCTAGTGTTGTTCACAGATGGACAGAGAGATAATGGGAGAGAGAGACAGGTGAACGAAAGTTTAATGGAATACACACACACTTTTTTTGGCTTCGGGGCACCCCAAAACGTGTATTTCCGTTGAAATTTCGAAATCAATTTTCAGCAGCATTAGATAATATTCTCTGTACAGCACATATAGCTTCGAATATACGTACGTATAGGAGAAAGTTGCAATATAAGGGCTTCTCTGAAAAACAGCATTAGTTCAAAAATCCAATTTGTGGGAAATAAGAAAAAAAAATGTCCAGCTTCGTAACGCAGCAAGGTATATGAAATTGTATATTGCACGGGAATACTTGAACACGATATGAAACACAAAATGCAGGTGTGAGTAAATAAAATTATATATTTCACAAGAAAAATATGTTCATTTCGGAAAATCTATTTCGAGATTTCAACGAAAATACACGTTTTGAGATCCCCTGATACCGAAAAGTGTTCTCCCCCCCTTCAAAAAAAAACTTCGGTCTGTCTGGAGTATGAGAACAATAGCGCCTAAAACATGCGTACGACTTTTTCCAAACTGAACAAATCCCTATCGATCTGGCCCTAGTCGAAGCTCTGTGATTTTGAAAAACATTCATGAAGCTTTACATGAAGCCCCTGCGACATTTTCTCAAGAACGGCTCGAAAATTTTTCTTTACATTTTTAGTAAGGATAAAGTACAACACACTTATTAAGGTGGCATAGGTCCGATTTTTACGGCTTATCTGAATTTCGGAGAATTGCAAAAGTTTGATTTTTTTTCGGCGACTTCCTACAACTACAAAATTGAAGATAGGAGGTTTTTCCTTGCAATGAAATCTGTAGTTCATAATTAGTTCTTTCATTAAGGTCATGTAGATTTTTTTAAAAATTTTAGTAGTTTTCGTGAAATAGTGCGTGCAATATTCGCAATTTAAAAAAATAAGATTTTCTCAAAAACTGCCGCAAATTTTTTCTTTAAACTTTTGATAGGGATAGAGCTAAATGCACTCTATAAGATGATAAACGCCCATTCCTTCGTTGTTTCAAAAATTACACAAATGTATGTTTTTTTAAATATCTCTCATGTCATTAATAAGCACTTTTGCAGTGATCTGTATACATTATTGCATTTGTGAGTGGAAGTGCTTCAAATGAAGTTTTTGAAAAACTCAATAGATTCCTAAGAAAAAGCACTTCAAATTTCCCATTCACAGTAACGTTCACACGTCATTTTCCTAAAAACAGCTCTCAATTCTTCAACAAAAACTTCCATACAGGACGAGGTTTTACACATCTTTAACATTCATAAAGTAATATTTCGGTTCTACTATTAGAAAACTGAAAAATTGCAACATTTTTTTAAAAACCACTCTATATATATACGGCAAAAACCAGTCCACATAAGGAAATTAAATTTTGCTAAACGTAACCAAAGCGATTTTAACATATTCTAAGATTAACTATGAGCTGCAATTTAAATACTGGAAAGAACTGCTGGAAGCTACGCACTCAAAACACCCAATTATTATCTTTACTGTCAATACCAAAATCTTTAGTGACCTGGACATACCATACCAACTAGTGCATAAAATTCAGTTTCGTATTTGCTCAAATATTTGTCAGTTTTTCAACATCAGAAATCTTGGTGAGTGGTATTGGTAACCACTGCGCACTGTATACGTTAGTTCAATTTCCTGTGGAAATGGACCTCTATTTTAAATCCCGTTAGCCCACTGTGGACCTGTATATGTAGCTCTGATTTCACTCCATGTCAGAGTTCATGACTTCAACTCTCCAACAAACAACACTACCCAAAACAGCAGCACTTCTTTAAGAAAAGAAAGTCTGTGTTTACAAGATCAGTTTCACAGCTAACCACTGATTTGCAGTTCCATGCCCTTCGAAGCAAAAAACAGCATTTGTCCCATGACTAATGCTGTTTTTACAGGAAGCACATTGGACACAATGTTCTTCCAGAATCGCCTATATTTCTTCTCTTATTATCTTTGCGACTCATGCACTACAGACCTGAATCAATGTTATCCTCAGATGGATAAAAGTTTACACTACAATACAGCAGTATCAATTCCATTTTTTCAATTTTGAACTAATGCTGATTTTCCAAGAAAGCCTTCAATTGTAAACTTGTCATTATCTGTGCAAGAATTTTTTTTAATGCTTGTATACCTAAATGGAAGTTCATCATAAATAAGAAAAAGGTATAAAGGTGGAAAATGTTTCTGGAAGAGGAAATATTAAAATTTTCAGTTTTGAATAAAAAACATTTTCATTAGCTACACATTTATTAATATATCTAGGGTTAAAAAAACTTAATTTTAAAATAATGCTCCTCAACAGTCATCGACAATATGGCAGGATGACTTGCTTACATGGAATACACTTATATCTGTCGATGCAAGTGGAAGAGAGTGGATTTTAAATAATGTGAATCAAGTCTATGAGACACAATCAGGACAGATGTATCCAGTGTTGAACATCACATTCAGAGGAGAAACTGTAACTTTGCTGAAGAGACATCAGTCATGGCAATTCATTCAAAATTGCATTCATAAAATAACATCCACACAAGTCTCACAGACCAATTGCATGTCAAATGGATATTGTACAGGACTTGACGAAAATATGATACACAATTTAAATACAGATATATACAAGAGATGCTTCTGAATTCTATGACCAGCATTTATACAATTGCTGTTTTGATGCATGGAAAACTACATTATGTGAGTGTATGTGCAACACTTATTGACATCACAGTTCACAAAGTGCATAGACTCACAAGCAGAGATGCATACTTTCCTTATCGACATAGGAAGAGACTACCTGTAAGCCACCACACCCTTCACACTGCTTTAAATTAAAACCTGACAATGAGCTCTGGGACATTGTTACCAGCTTGGTCCCCCACTCGCTCCCCCAACCATGTGGCACTGGAAATTTCTCTCCACAGCAAAATATATCAGCACCTACTTTTATGCTGGCTACAGTGGAAACAATTTCATATCCTTAAATCCCAGACTTGTACCTGACTGGTAAATTACAATAAAAGTTTGCTTAACAAACAGTGCAATAAAACCATCTAAAAATACAATGTATCAGAACACATTGATCTTGGTTCTTTTAATTTTGATGTACAAAAACCTTCAGAAATTAAACATACATTATGAAGAGTATGAAATTCTTCTTAATAATCATCAGCTCTGAGCAAATATAAAACCTAAAATCACTCTTTATAGAAGACTGAGGAACCCAACTTTCCATTCCTAAAATAAAAATTTGAATGCAATATCAAAATCCCCACGGTCAATCCAAGAAAATCAATTAGCAGTTTGGTGCTGGTATCAAAGCTTGGTGTACAAGCTAACATGCCTAAAATGGTGGCAGAAGACAAAGCCGTTTGTCTCTTCAATCAAAATAATCAACAAATACTTTCATTTAAATTTGTACACATTTCCAATAATCAGGCTGCTACAACAGTCTGCTGTCACAAACACTCGGGTTTCTTTTGTACTGGGTTCTCAAAAATTACCATCAAAAACCACTATAATTGTAAGTACATATATCAACACTGGTTGACATGGTCTGATACTGGAAAACCAAGACTAGGAACTGCAAAACTAGCACATTCAGATTTTCTGTAATGTTCCCAAAATTTCTGAACAGATACACTTACAATACATGTAGTGGCCAGTGAGCCAATTAATTGACTAAGTTAAATATTACTACTCAAACAACTACTACAACTGGCTTCACCCTTGGCATTGGAGCCCACAGCATTTGGTGCAACGTTTTAAAACAACATTTACCCTTTTCTAGTAGTTGCCTCGCATATCCAAACTCTATTTGCATATGTACTGAAACCATAACAACTGATAAAATATTTTCAAAAATTAAGGAAATAATTCCTGGTGGTCAAGTACAACCATTATCTGTAACAACCCCAATGTAAATGAACTTATACTTTCACCTTTTCCATACACTATGTGGCAACACTCCTCTACTGCACCACAGGGGAGCCAAACAGTCAACTCTGGAACCAAGGACACTTGTCGACATGACCAGCCTACAGGGCACCCAACTGTCCTGCATTTTCCCATCAATCTATATTTGTAGTATTACTTATGACAAAAGCACTTATTTTATAGGCTTGTTCACAAAAAAATGGTGATTACAAAAAAGGCAACATTTTAAATGATATAACAATTGTCTCTTGATTTAAGATATCTATATTCTCCATTACTAAATCAGACACAAAGTTCTACCTCTAAGAGAGGCAAGTTGTTCCTGCTATGCATTCACAATATAACAAACATAGCTCAATAAGAATATAAAGATCATACAAACTACACACTTTTCATAACACAGGGCAAGTACAACCCTTCAGATTTGGCAAACAAATGTAACATCAGTTCTTTTTTTATATTCTTGGCAAAATATAACAGCCAAGGGAATGAATCAATTAATCCACTTTCATACATAGCAGCAAAAAGAATAAATAAATAAGTTCTAAGATGAGAATGAAGCAAATCACAAAGGTGCAATCGTAAAGAGATCTATAAGCCTTAAGAGTTGCTTTGGAGTTCATCCAAAAATGTATACATGTAAATAATCACCCCACTGGAATTAAGATCCCATCTACTACAGGTTTCTAATGTCACTCATACCCAGGACAACACACTTAATGTAACCAAAATATCAATATCATTACATGACTGAAAGAATATTTACATATAAAAACGTGTATTGACTAACAAAACATCACTGTCACTGTATCAACCTGATTCATAACATGGTATAAAGAAACATCACAGGAGCTATAACAGCATTAAATAAGTATTAACACGATGCTATTTTTAGTACGCCTACTCACAAATGTCAGACGCCACTATCAAAAGCAGGAGGTACGGAGAGGCCCATGGGCTGGGCACCATCAACAAGTGTAGACTTCAGCCCTGAAGGCTGACCGTCCCGTGAGGCAGTCGCAACAGTTGCGTTGGTCCGCATCTCTTCTTGCGATGCCCTGCAAATTCAGATGAATATGTAAAATTCCTTTACGAATAATGAAGAAGAGCTAAAAGAAGAATGTGCCCAACTGAACAATGTTGTATAACATTTTGAAACAGAGAATGAAAACAAGACAAAGAAACTCAACAAATAACATAGCATCTCAAAAACTTTTATCAGAGAAAAATGCTGTAAACAAATTTTTTTAGTCATGGAAATTCATGTATTTACCCTTTCACAACCAATCTGGAAAAGAGGATGGCTAATATAAAACTTCCAATTACCACAGGAAAGTATAATCATTAAAAAATTTGAATGTAGTTATAATACAGTTACAATGTACAACATAAAAAGCACAAAATCATTCAAGCTTTTCCTTTCACAGATCAAAAGATCAGAGCGTGTCCAGCATGCTACAGTAAAATTTTAGTCATGACAACCAAAATTATGAAGTTGCAAATAGTTGAGTAAACAGAGCAGCAAAGACACAATGTGAACTGTGAGCAAGAATGAAATTACAATACCACAGTCCCTTCAATATTGCATCACATCTAATACAGTTTTCAGAAAAATAAAAAAGATAGTATGCCAATTATTTGGATGCAAGTTTATCCAATCTTAATTTTTTTTAAAAAAATTTTTATCTTAAATCAATGACTTAATATTTTTTTAAATTAAAATGTTCATAACAGAATTCAGCAAAATACTTTTTTGAATAAAACTACCATTCAATATGAATTTTAAAAACACATGCCTAAATTTATTATGGATTAAACAGTGAAACCTCTCCGTGTTTGCACAATACAAAACTCTCTCAAGCAGACTCTTCATCATAGCAGACAATTTTCTACATCCAGGATAAATATTTATTTAGTCAAAAGCCCTTTAGAGCAGGCAGCTCTCAGGTAGACAAGCCTTACAGCCTTAAGAATGTCTGTTAAAGAGAAGCTTCACTGTATTTTTAAAAAAAGTAGTAAAAAAGGACTGCAAGAAATAAAGTAGGCCTTTGAAGAATCTTACCAGAAACGTCTATTAGGATTAGAAAAGTAGAGATCATTGTATATTTGATAAATAACAAAACTTGCTAATGTAAGAAAATTTACCAACTGCTTAAAAATCACACTAAGTAAGATAAAATACATGATCAAAAATACAATGTACAAGCAATGCATTTTATACATCTGATCAAGGCATCCTAACTAAAGTGAAGCAGAACATGCACATTTTGCAATGGGGGTCATGCGTATCTGCAAAATTAAAAACCACAACTGAAAACAATTCAATGGAATTAAGTAAAAATCTATTTAAGATAAAAGATCAATATTAAATAATGGGAGTTGAATAATGGATATTTTCCTACTTCTGTGACACAAAAGATACCCTCCTAAGTTTTGTTCATTCATATTAATATATTAATATTTTTAACATTTTAAAGAGTTTTCCTGCATCAAATTACACAAAAAACCTACATGTGCTGTTACATACCTTCCCCTACCCTTTTTTATTTTCTTTCTTTTTCGGTTTTCTTTTCTAAGTACCACATTGTAATTTTATATTTCTTTCTTTTTTATGTGTATCTTTGTTTTAGCGTGAACATTATCAGGATTGTCCTGCCCGTTTCCATATTTTGAAAATAAATAAATAAATGATTTTATTTTGGTGGAGGTTATTTTCTTTTAGCAATATGGACACTTCCTTCACAAGTGTTGGGAAAGAACATGCAGTAAAACCATACTGAAAATACTGGTACAAACACGCAATACTTTACAGATTAGTTATATCAACAAGTACAGCAAGTCACTCGGCTATTAATCAACAAAAATTAAGGTGTTGCAACTTAATAATATTAATATTTGTATTAAATTTCAAAAGCTTCTGAATGATCAAAACCAAAATCCACATCATTAAATATTTTGCTATCATGACGAAGAGTTGATGCACATGAAACTGTAAGTAGTCAGCAAATTTGAGGACTAAGCAAAAGGCACAACTATTATAAACTGGTGTTGAAGTAGGGTCTACACTTGAAAGCAAATGAAGGTCTACAAGCTATGGTTATATTAAAAACAATGCTGCTACATTAACACTCCAGGGCATGCTGCACATGAAAAAGAACCGACAAAATCAAAAAATGCAATCAGCATACATCATGCGAATTACACCACTACAAGACGATTAGAAGAGTTATTGCCTCCAAAGTTAGTGCATCTAGGTGGGACGCCAAACATCAGGATCCTCCATTAGAGTAGTGTTGTGATCAGCCTGAGGGGTGGAGGCAGGTGGAGACGCCATTGCTGCCATATCCTGACGTGATCCTCTGCGATAACAAGTCAGAATTACCCACTTAAGCACATACATTCCCAAACATCCAATAAAACCTAACAGAACAAACCTGCTCTCACTTCGCAGATAACTTATATCAATAAATATTAAAAGAATGTTTTCAAAAATCAATTCATGAAATCAAGGGATATAAACTGGCTTGTTTAACGGTATTTATTCACAATATGAAAATTCAATTAAGAAAGTGTAGCTCAATATAATTTTGCCATTTTCAAAATCAGTATTATTCAGAGGTGCTCACAGCATGGGGGCTACAGGTATAGTGTCCAGTCAACTGTATGTTCTTAAATTATTTTTTTATTTTGCTGAATATAAAATTTATTTATATTTGTTGATTTATTGTTTTACACAGTTTTCAGTAGTTATTTAATGACTTGCATTACAATAGAAAATTAGTAAAAGCTGTGTTTTTTAATATGCCAATGGCTTCTAGGAAGGGCTGAAGCTCCATGAGCCCCCCCCACCACCACCATCGAAGTGCACCACTATTATTGGACAATAAAATTTTCAAATTAAGGGTACTGCATTGAAAAAAAAATCTCACACACACACACACACACCCTGCCCGTTGAAAGAGAAAAGCACACCACACAAACACTTCAACACATTATGTGTTATTGTGTTAAAGATACAAATAATAATAACATTTCTAATTTGAAGAATTAATATTACTTTTTAAGCATTAGTATCAAATTGTGTAACTACTACACAGAGAACACATCAGCCACCACAATTTTTGTCATGTTTTCCTCCAAAGCATTAATACATATATAAAACATCTTTGAATGAAATGTTTCAATGAACAAAATAGACTCTTTCGATAAGAGCCGAGGTGAACAGATGCACTTAAGATACACAACAATTGCACTATTATTCTTCAACATATCCTTTTCCATTTCATTTGAAAACTGATCTTGCACCATACACTCATTCTATGAACATCATCTGCTTAAAAGAAAAAACCAAAGTATAATGAAATTTACCAGATTTAATATTGAAAATATGACATCAATTAGTTTTTAGAAAGAATTCAAGGTAAATAAAACACTTCAGCAAGCAGTTTAAGAGCACTGATCTACTTAAAATTCAGAGCTAGCACAAACAGAACATTAATATGAACTATCATAAGTCATCAATTTCCATTTTGTCCTATATTCAAGGTTTTCAATGAACTGATATCTTTCAGGATTGGATTTGATAAACCTTTTACTACGTTTTTCCTAAATTTTCTTCACTGACTAGTAAAGCAAGTGCAGCAGCCATCTTCTCCTGTAACTTTCGTATTAATATTTTTTTTATTTTATCAGTACAATTCAAACACATTCCAAACCATGAATTCTTCTGGATTAAAAAGGTGGTAATAATAATAATAATAATAAAATAAATAACAAATCATTCTACCACACTGCCTGCAAGAGATTTCTGGTGATTAACAAAACTTTCAGGAGAAGCATCAGTGAGAGAAAAGGAGATGGAAGAGGAAATACGTTCAAGCTAAATAATTTTCTAGTATTTTCAGCAAGAATTTCCTCCAAAAAATATGAGCCAAGTAAAAAAAAAAAAGTTGGTGGCCGCATTTGTACTGAAGGCACAGTTTCAAGATACACTTTTTGATTTAAGTAAGTACAGCAGTAAAATTCTATCGCAACAATGGTTAACACAAATATTAGGCCACTATTGAGTGGGTATTATCATGAAAATTTTAGCTGAACAATATGAATTTCAATTTGAAACAATTATTGAGCTTTGAAGATTTACTATAGAGAACTGTTTACTAAAGATATCTACACCAAAAACATTGAATAAAATAAAGTTTAATGGATCATAATTTTTTTATGAAATTTGATCCACTTACAACACAATTTGTCAACTTTGAAGTTTGATTTAGCGTTTATGTTTGTGTGTTTGTTGTGTTTTTCTTGTTCCCTAAAAAGTTCCAAAACTTGTAATGATCACAGAAGAGAATAATAATAAAACTTTGTTCAATTTATTTCCTAATATGAGACAAAAAAATTTCACAATAAATATTTTTATAGAAGTTCAATTAAACTTACTTTTTCCCTAAGGCCATCAGTCCATAAATTACTCCTGTTGTAAATATCAATCCACTACCAAATATACTGGTGAGTGATGGACACAAGAAAATTGCAGGAAGAGCAATTCTGAAACAACAACAAAAAGATTGAAACAATGACGTTCTTTGAAACATTTTTAATGAATTGGTCTTAACATTGATAAAGTTGTACAAAATATATTTTAATATTAAAAAATTGTCTTTCTCAGAAATAATATTCAAGAATGCACGAAAAATCTTTACATAACATAAAGGGCTCCTCTATTCCAGTAGGGCCGTCTATCAGCAAATTCTGCCATATTCTGAACAAAATCGATGAAAAAGCAACAACAAGGTGCTTCCACAAGAATAACTAGAAAACCCGCAACCCTGTAAAATTTAAAAAACACACTTGTCACAAACAGAGCATTAAATTATTAATAGCCACAATTAAATGTCTAGTGCACACTAGCTTAGAATATGTTCCAATGATTCACTTACATTTGCCATAATCCTCCAATTAGACAGTCTACGTGTCCTACAATAATACTTGTACAATTCATAACACCCAAAGCTATTGCAACTAGAAAGAGAGAAAAATTGTTAAAATGATTAATACTTTGGCTCATATTCCATTTCATGGCACAAATAATAAAAGGTATGAACATACCAAAACCACCTACACAGCCTAACCCTCTCCCAGCATATTTCATCCACCAAGGTACATCATCTTTGGCCACGGGATCTTGCCCGGGCCGTTGCATTATTGCTGTCAATTTCTCTGCGAAAGACTAAAACAAAATATGACGTTTTAAGCAAATTAAGAATGTCATATGTTAAACGTGTAAATTTAACTGACGCAATGCAAATTGACAAAAATGTAATATCTCTCTTCAAAAATATTTTCAGCAGTAGCTTACTTACCATTTCTTTGTTATCTGAGCGCGATGAGAGATTAGATTTCTAACAATCTCCCGTAAACAGCCAACAGATACGACTTCCCTTCTACGCTGCTGCGCCGACACTGACCCTTCAGGAAACCAAATTGCACTATCAATATGAGTTGAGATATACACTCTTTGACATACAAAAGATCGATCTCTTTAATAGTACCACCCACAGCTGATTTCCTTATCTTATAAATTTTCTTCAGTGAAATATGGAGCACGTTCTAACCTCAGCTAAATTGTGAAACATCAGTTCGGTCCACCATCGGTCAATAACCAGCGGCCATAAAAATTAGTGCCGCCCCTTCCATTATGTACCGTCATATGACTGACCGTGACTGACGAAGTAGCCAGTCGTTTGTTTCCGGACTGGTTCGGATCGAACAAGTAGTACATACGCTCTCGAACTTGCATATATTTTGGACAAAGGTCCAAACGGTACTTGTTTTTCAAAAGAAAAATAGATTGTTGGTATTTACGAAGATAACTTCGAAAAATGGCACCCGTTCATTGTTCTATAAAAATGTGTGGATTCATTTCTGAAACAACTGTAAAAAAGAGCGATTTCATGTTCTTCTCAAATCAAAATTATTTTATTTCTGCATCAAAGGTGAATTGCCTATTTTTAAAATTACAGTATATAAAAATATAATATTAATTTACGCGTGATCTTGCTGCTTTGTAATTTGTGGCAATCCCAGCCGTTTTCGACTGCACCTATGAAACGTTTTATACTAGTTCTTTACACAGCATTTTAATCGTTTGTGTGTGCGTGTGTGTCCAAATGTGTGTCCGTGTGTGTGTGGTGTGTATGTGGTGTGTGTGTGGTGTGTGTGTGTGTGGTGTGTATGTGGTGTGTGTGTGTGGTGTGTGTGGTGTGTGTGTGGGTGTGTGTGTATGTGGTGTGTGTTGTGGTGGTGTGTATGTGATGTGCGTGTGTGTATGTGATGTGCGTGTGTGTATGTGATGTGCGTGTCGTGTGTGGTGTGGTGTGTGTGTGTATATATGTGTGTGTGTGTGTGTGATTTGGCTAGAAGATATAAAGGCCACTGTCTGTAGTGGAGCCTTAGAGCTCACATTAGTGAGGTGTAGAACGAAGATAATTTATTTTCCCTGAAATTTAACACAGCATTGGTCGTGGTAGATACTGTAACGCAGTTGGTTGCGGCTCAGACAGAATTGTAGCTATACTAAGGTTTTTCTAACCTGACAGTTGACGTAAATCAGCTGTTACGGTGTCATCCAATCGAGAGCTAGAACGTCATCATGGTGACGTCACTGTGGTGACGCTTAAGCTTCCAATTGGACGAAACCGTCAACAGCTGATTTAAGTCAATCGCCAGGTAAAAAAAAAAAAAAAAAAAACAAGTATAGGGGTGCAACCCTCAGGTGGGTGCACTTGGCAGACCCACAGCCTGCGGGTCGCTGGGGCACAGGCACACAAAATTAAAACATGATGCTGACTCGCATAAAAAATTACTTGCACTTGTTTACGATAGGCGCCCACACAGAATAGAAATGGCACCCCCCATGTTAACACAAATTTGTTACAGAACCCTAAATAAAAGATTTGAAAAATTGTGACCGTCATTTAATTTTTCGTCACAAAGGGCTTCGTCGCGAATTTGGTCAGTCACATCTAGACGGTGTCTGGCGACTTAAAAAGGTTTTATTTTGGAAGATAAAAGATTTTTCTAAGAAATTTAAAAGAAACAATTAATAACTCAAAACAAAGTTAACAGATTATATATGTATTAACAATTATTTTTTCCCATTACTATCAAAATGCTGGAGGATCAAATTAAAGTACTTAATAAGATTGATTTTATTAAAAAAATAGAAATTCGTAAATATCAAGATTGAGTGCAATTTTCTATTTGTTAACAAATCATTTTTCAGAACGTTTTAAAAAAGAAACATTAGTTACTCTAACATAAAGTCATGAATACATTATACATGTATAATTTTTTTTTTCGCTGACGCTTATGCAGTAGAGAGAAAGTTATGTAATGCTGCAGGAAAAAAACGTTGAGCCCTGGTAAAGAAAGGTGGATAATGCAGTTGCTAAATTTAGGGAAAAGAAATCCCTTAACACGTGGTGCAGCCAGAATCCATGTTTTGTGAGTCCTTGATACCGAAAAATCAATTGACGGCAATATGTTCATCCGTCTGTGAACAAATGCTAGCGATTAAACCGTTTAGCTGATTTTCTCCAAAATTGATATTCTCCAATCGATCTGGCTGATATGATGGGTCTTTGAATTCAAAACAGATATTTTAATTTTTTTGGGGGGGACTTTACATGAAGCCCCTGGAGCATTTTCAAAAAAAACGGCTACAAATTTTTTGATGAAGTTTTGTTGTGGGATAGCGTGAAGGATGTTTAAGACAATAATGCAGGTCTCATCTTCGTTGAGAATTCTAACTTTTCGAAAATTGCAAACATTCAAATGTTTTCGGCGTCTTCTTACAACTTCAATTATGGTTGTTTTTTTTCATGATAAAGTGTTCAATCAAAAACATCTTCAAGTAATGGCATGTTCAATTTTGCGAAAATTTTATTTTTTTGGCGAAATTTTGTGTCAAACGTAGGCAATTTTTTTTTATTTAAAACATTTTTCTTAAAAACCGGCACATTTTTTATTAAATTTTAACCTCAGGTAGCGAAAAGAAAGCTTAAGAGAATGGTGCAGATCTCATGTTCGTTGAAATTCCTGATTTTTCGAAAATTACAAAAATTTTAAAATTTTTCAGTCTTCCTACAACTAAAATTGTGAGGAATTTTTTTTCTGACTGAAATGTGTTCATCAACAACATATTTCCAAATAAGGTATGTTCATTTTTTCGAAAATATAAGTATTTGTATAATTTGGCGTCATAGTCTCCCGCTTCGAATTTTTCGCGCTTTGTGAACGCAATTTGAGAGTGCTTACAGGCTGTTCAAAGCCTTCGTTAAAACGAAGCTTTGAGCAGTTGGATGTTACGTAGGTCAGAATTCGTATATTATTTCATATTTCTTTATTCGTTTCTTACATTCGAGCTTTTGTTATATGTTTACACATTAGCGGTTTAGAAATGATTTAAAACCTATTTGATAATCCATATTTTTTGTCCGCGTTGCGAGGAATATATTTGTATTCTTAATGTATTGATGTGCTTTCTTTCAAGCAATCCGCAAACCTTAATTGAAATTAGCTCAATTAAGTTTTGTCTCTAAAAATTCGATTTAAATGTAACATGAAAAAAAAATTGAATACCATAAATAACCATAAATTGGAACGAACTTTTATTTAACATTAATTTTATATTGTCACCGTATGCTGCCTTGGGCATCATTGCAGCGATGGAAATTTGAGATGTCCATTGTTGAACGGTGACAAGATATGTGGCGTACCTCAATATCTATTAAAAAGTTCCTAACAAACAGGCAATTCTGTGTAAAAATACAATGTTTTATCAAATCCGAAGTCAATAAATGTAGGAGTACCACAAGGCTAAGTACTTTCCCCTGTATTGTTTAATGAATACATGTATGTTATGCCAACATTTAGCTATACCAAAACAGCGCTACAGTGCGTTTTTATAACTCTGCGCCTCAAGACCCATCTCCACGGTGGCATTAAAACACAGTATTTTGCGACTTTCTGTCGTGCCTCTAGATGTCATACAATCACGACCTATCAAGCACTGCTTGAGACGGGCCTTGCAGCGCAGAGTTATAAAAGCCGCGTGCTGATGACCCATCTTTGTTTACTTCGCATGATATAAATCCAGCTTTTAATAATATACAAAGCAGTTTGTATAAATTTTAAAACTGGATCCAAAAATGACGAATAAAAATTAACACTGACAAATTGCTAGCTAAAATATTTACTTTACGCCGATATAAATTTCCTCCCCCCTTAAAACTCAATGGCTGCGATGTGACTTGAACAAAACGTAATATTCCATTAAAATATCTGGGTGTTCTCTTAGATAAAAACTTGCATGGTCATCTCATATTCAGGCAATAGCTAATAAAACTTGCACTAATATTTCAAAATTATATCCGTTAATAAATATCAAATCTTCCATTAAAATAGAATGTTAATAATTTATAAATCAATAATTCGACCTTCTCTGACTTATGTCTCCCCAAACTGGTGCAACGCTGCCCCCAACTCATTTGAAACTAGTGTTTCTACAACAGCACATACTTTCTCGTGTCATTAAGAACAGCTAGTTAATATTGAAATATTGCATTTTCTGAGTTATTAACGCCTCAGTTATTACTTGAAAATGTCCAAGTCAACCAAGAAGCGAGCAACGCACTGTTCCCAGCGCAGCCTTGTCAAAATTATGTATATTCGCTTGTCGAATAATATAAATTCTCGGCAAAAAAGCTTATTTTCATCTGTATTTAGATTTCAACTTGTTTATCGGGTAGTCATAGTACATTGTACACAGTTGATAAATAACTCTAGTACTAATAACATAATTAAATACCTAATATTTTACGATTTATAATATTAAGTTAATTTATTACCGCATTTTTATAAATTGACACCGCCTCAAACGAAACGCACGAAATTAAAACTTGAAGGTAGTATGTTCGTTAGATCGATCACGATGAAGTACCCCCAAAAATACTTTAAATGAAAGTAAAATCTCTGTTCTTCAATAGGGTAAGAAACAATTTGGCCCTTACTGGCCTAATTTTTTAACAAAAGAAGTTTAAATTAGTACAGGCTATTATGGAAAAACTTTCGCGGGCATTGGTTTCTGTAGGTTATTGAAGTTATATGGTTAATGTACGTACCATTTTTTCTTTTATTCAATACACGGCAATTGCAATTTTTTTGGGAATCAGTTGATATTAAATGTAATATATCTCACCGGACATTCTGAGGAGTAATTTATAAAAAACTGCTGGAAATTCATCGCAAATAGAAATAATGGGTCTCGGACTACTAGTAATGTCAACTACAACAATCATGCTATTCTCAGCACTGTTTCTCTTAGGACACGAGAGAAAACTGCGACAAAAAATATGGATTATCAAATAGGTTTCAAATCATTTCTAAAAGGTTAATTCGGAAACACAATCTCGACTAAATAACAGCTGTACCTCATCACCGCCACCATCCCGACGTTCAACAATGAGTTTCTCAAATATCGCTTGTGGCATTGTTGCGGAAATTTCAATGAAGCTCTGCGGATTGCTTGAAAAAAATACATCAATACACTGAGAATTCAAGTAGAAAAGTAGAATTTCAATTGAAAAATGAAAATGCGAGGAAGTAAAAATAGAATTGATATTGGCATTTTCAATAGTAAATTATAATTAAAATAAAGTATTGTTTTGGTTCAGGCACAAGTTCAAATCATCTGTTATCACGAGAAGAAAGAATTGAAGCGAAAGATACAGTAGTTCTAAAGTTATGATGTCGCAGCTCAGAACCTACTCAAAAGTCTACCCAATTTCCTTACCCAAAATTTCATTATATTCCAAAATAAATTTTGAAATGTTTTCTTAATGTTTTTTTTTTCGTTGTAGACGTATTTATTCAATAAATATATGAAATAAGTTTTAAAAATATTTAAAATTTTTCATGTTTGGGGTATAATGTACTTTTTAAAATAAAATTAAAAATAATATTAAAATTCATTGAATTATTAAAATCAAAATTACTTAGTTAATTTAATTCGTTACATCTCATAGATGAAGGTTGCCTGGCGGATCGTCCCAAAATACTACGAAATATTATATTGAAACTCTCTGAAAAACATTAATATTGGACAGGAAAAATAAAGATTTGAAAAAAAGGAGGTGTTATTTATTTTTCCAAATTCCGTCTCATTTTTGGCTCATGATTTACCAACGAAACGTAGTTTTAATTAACGGATTTGTGTTGATATTTGCTTGAAAATATTTAGTTTTCGCACCTAATGTTCTAAGAATTTATAATGGAGATTTACAAAAACTGATGACCTAAATGTGTTCATTCAGACAGGAATTCCTGTAAAAATAGTATTAAGTAAGTGTTACTACGGGCGAAAAAGTATATGCTGTTTTAGCACCACAAATTTTAATTGTTATCAACATGGTTGAAGATAAATTAATATTTAATAACTATTGAAATATATAATTTATAAGATTTAATTTAAATTAAGACAAAGTAATCAGGTCAATAAAGCAAACAATGCTCATAAAAGGGGTCGATGGAAGAAAAAGGTTGGAAAACCTTACTCTGAATCAATATTGTGACAATTTCAGTTTCAATTGATATCATTTGCTGGTTCTGTTAATTTTTTCTGACATGCTAGATAATAGAAGTTTTTAATAATTTTTAATTTTGAAAATGATCCTTCCCCGATGACTACTGTAACTGGCAATGTTAATAAAATTTGTACCATCACGATAACATTAGGAAATGACCAAGTTATTTTATTTTGATACATAAATTCTAATACTTCTATTGGTGAAGATTTTGATTTTACAAATTTCGTGATTACATTTAGTTTCTTTTAATTAGTTCATTGGCAAGTTCTAATGCTTTTATATCTTTTGGACTATCTGTTTCAGTTTCATCGGCAAGTTTAAATTCTAGATCCACACAATTTTTTAATGTCTCATATCTTCTAGTTTTTAGAAGTCATAGAATCAATTAAACGCATCGCATTTCTTTTTAAGCAATTGAAACTTTTCCTCTGTAGATGAAACTGTAGGGTCAATAATAGTATTTAAAAATATATGCGGAAATTGTCTTTTGGATCATTTGTACTCTCAACATCATGTCCCTAAAAGAACATAGTTTTCTTTTTTCGCCTGCGTGTAGATAGGGGGGGGGGAGAGAATATCTACATCGGAAGAATTAGAAAGCTCAACTACGGTGCTTAGCATTTCATCATAATAGTATTATTACGACATGTCTGAAAGTTCGTTTAAAGAGCAGCTAAATTTTCATATATGATGAGATAGGTAAATCAGGACTTTGCAACATTTTCAAGACGATGTTCACTGACGGCAAGATTTCATACCAAATAACAAGGGAACAAATAAATTGAAAATTTTGTAGCTTTTCCAACAAGCATTCGGCTTTGTATCTAATTGATATATCGTAATTATGGTCCTCGCGGATTCCTGATAAGATTTGGCAGACTTTGCATAAACCAAATCGTAATGTGAGTGAAAGTTTCCGGGCTGGTAGACCGTGGTCCACCAGTTAGTTTTGAAGAGCCAAACGTTTCGTTCACGTCTGCGGTGAAACTAACACGACTACCCCGACGACGCTGTCGCCACTGAAGATGTCCACCGCAGAAGTGGACGAAACGTTTGGCTCTTCAATACCAACTCGACCACGGCCTACCATCCCGGAAACTTTCACTCATATTGACTCCGGCCGTGAAACGATGCTATGCAAATCGTAATGGTTTGACGGCTTCAATACGTCTTACCCATCGAGTAGTACGAAATGAATTTCAGAGTAAATTGAACGGTAATTTTTGTTAGAACATCCCACCTTTAAGTTGACGATAGAAAAATACAAATAGTTTTTGAGTTATATAAAAGAAATCAACTACATGAAAATTTAATTTTGCTGCATCATTAATTACTAAATTGAGAGTACGAGCGCAAGAAGGAACAAAAATGGCTCTGGGATTTACATTTAAAATATGAGCCTGGAGACCGATATTTTTCCTGTTATATTTGCCTAGATCACGTACAATATGTTTTTTATATTTAAATTCAGATCAGTTAAATGATCAATCACGAAATTTGTTAGTCCAGCACCTGATGAATCGATATAATTTTACAGAAACGTAAAACCTGTTCTTTAATTTCAACTTTTGTGTTTCACTATTTGACAAAACGAAACTTATAATTATGGTTATCTGTCCCTGATGGCTCGTCAGGAGTGAATTATTGAAAAATATGTTCTATTTCGTATCAGTTGTAATTCAATAAATAATATACAATTAATGAAGTAAATAAAACGACACAGAGAACAGTTTCTACAAAACGATCGATAGAAAATCATTGGAAAAACTCTGGTTACCGCCCTACAAACTTTTCTGCTTATTTGATGTGGCCAGTGAAATGTGATATTTGATATGATATGACTTATGATATTTATGGTTATACTTCAACGTATTTTACTAACTCACATGGCTGAAAGTGAATTGCTTTATGGCATGTATTACAAATTTTGTTTTGTTTCATTGAGCGTTGTAAATAAATATCCTAATTTTTTGCCGCCCTCGTTCAATGCACTTCTCGAACCAGGGTCACAACAACGCTGCAACCTGGCACTCACAGTCAGAGGAGTCGAACAAATAGGAAACGGTAACTTTGGTATATTTTTGAGGTCTGTAGAACTTTTGGCCAAACACAATCCACAAATGAAACACGTGTTCTCTTTTACAAAAGGAAGTCTTTCGTATTTCTCACCAACTACCCAAAACAAAATAATTTCCGCACTAGGATGAGCAGTCAAAATTAAAATAGTGCCGAAAATCCTGCAAGCAAAATATTACAGTGTCTCATTTGATTGTACTTTAGATAACAGGCACTAGGAACAAATGTCAGAAGTTGTATGCCATGTAGATACAAATAATGGAAAGTGTACGGTTGAAGAATTTTTTAGTTGTACAAAAATGGATTTTAAAACAACGGTAGTGGACTTACGGACGAAATTGTAAATACGTCAAGCCAACATGGTCTTATACTATCAGACTGTTGGGGGACATGGCACTAACACGACAGGTAAATATGAAGGTGTTCACTGTTCAAGCGCGAATCTTCCAACTGAATGAACACACCAGATTTTTACCATGAAATGTTCGCTCACTGAATTTGGTTCGCGTTCATGCGTCTTTTAACACCAGAAATGACTACGTTTTTTGACACAATGCAAAATATTTTAAATTATTTTTCCTGATCGATTGAACGTTGGTAAGTTTTATCAAATTTAAAATTGACTTTGAAAGGTCTTTCTGATATGAGATTGTCATCCACATATACCGTAATATACAATTCACGCATTGTATACTCAACAATCGCAAATAATGAAAATATTACATACCACTGCAGAAGGAATTGATGAAGGGAGAACATATACAGCCGACTCTGTATCTTCAGCTAATATCAGTTTAAAAACGATTAATTTTGACTTTGTTTGTTTACTTGGTGAAGAACTTTTGAGTAATCTCGCTATACTGTCGATTGAAAATGACATTGCAAAAAGTATTAATGTAGACCATGTTATTGACAAATTGGCCTCAGAAAACGTCAAAGAAGTACACTTTTAAGAGATAATGTAATATCTAAATAAACGAAATCCTATTGAATTGTTTCCCTAATTGCTAATAATAATTAATTTTATGCTTAAATTTATACATAACTTAAATATACATTAGACTTACAAAGTTATTGTGTTGTTTCTCTTCCTTGAAAATAAGTCTATGCACTCACCAGATACGTTTGTAGCTGCTCCTCGAGCACATTCGTTGAAAATTAATCGATAGTTTCCCATCGTTTAAAGAATTCATATATAAAATCAAGAATAGGAATATCATTTTGAAGTATGTATTTTCTTATCACAATAATTATTTAAATAATTAATCATTGATAAAGATACAACATTAATTCAAAAGTAAACGAATGTTCGTTCTTCAAGCTTGAATGATTTTCGAACACTATTTACATCTTCTCTCAACCTTCGCTTTCTTCTACCTGTAGATGGCATTGTTGACATATTGTTACTGTGTTCTCCCCACAAAGAGTAGACGACAGTACATTGTGCACATTTAGCAAAATGAGATGTCTTCCTGGGTCAGTTAGGAACTCTTGCCTCTTCTACTGTCTCACTGTTTATTGTTTTACTCCTAAAACGCAAAAAAAGATGCGAACCATCACTATAATTTCCTTGTTCGATTATGTCAAGATCATTGGTTGAAACTTCACTTCCACTATTATGGTCATTGTTTGCGGCATCAGCGGCAGTATAATCACTGTCTATATCTTCTAGATTACAATTCTCATGTTCTTCGTCAGTATCTTCTTGCAGCCACCTACGAATATCTTTTTCCATCTTTCCGAATAATTAAAATTCTGTGTTTACAATATGACGGACGCACTTGCTTCGTATACGAAAAATGGTCACACGGATGGTTGCGGGAGAGCGACGCGCTCGGCGTCTCGGACTCGAATGAACGCACTTGATAAAACGGAAACGATTACTCAGATTTCCGATGAAAGTTTACCTTATCGAACAAAGAACCTCTTTCAGCGAGGCAGGTGAGAGCTTGGCCCATAGCTTCAACTGCGTGCCTGTGACAAAGTTTCGAAATCTGAAGTGAGAGCCGCAGTCACCTGCGACCAACGGCGAATTAAAGCATGTTGAAAATATAAAAAATAATAATAATAATAATAATAATAATAATAATAATAATAATAATATTTATTGAGTCACAAATACAATTTCAATCGTATATGACGAGTGAGATATGGCAGAGTGAAGTTACATTTACTGTCCAGAAATCAAAACAAGGGGACCATCTCAGGATTTGCTCAAAGGATCAAGGGAAACTGGACAAAAACTCTGATCAAATTGGTCATTGATCTTACAATACTCAATAATAATAATAATAATAATAATAATAATAATAATAATAATAATAATAATAATAATAATAATAATAGTAATATCAATTGTAATAGTAATACTAATAATAAAATACTATTCATTCAGAAATGATTTAACGATATTAATGATGCCGAGTGCATTTAGCAAATTCAGGATGAAAGAAATAGAATTTTGGTTTGGCATTCTCCTTCTACATCAGTCCAACTGCAATTTAACACAGGCAGGATGGGATATGCCAGTTCTTTTTTCTTTGCTTCAACTTGAACAGTCAACATGAAACAGAGAATCAATGGGATTAGAATGTTCTTGTTTTTTAAGGGAGGTAGTGATGTGATTTGTGTATTCCTTCACACTGTAGAACATGTTGTTAAGCAGGAAAGCTTTCAATTTACTTTTAAATCTATGTATTGTATTAATATCTTTAATATGATGGCTCAATTTGTTGTAAAGTGTAATGCCCTCTATTGGGGTACTTTTTTGATAAAGTAGGAACATTGACTGATGTTTCCTAGCACGTCAGCTGCTATGTCTTCAGAGTAGTGAAACCGCGAAAATATTCTAAGATCACGTCCCAGATCACTCATGAAAATATTATAAGTTTGCAATGGTACAACAAGTAAATTTTACAAGTTCCACTTGCACACCAAATGCGGAAATATTCTAAGTTCAAGTTCAATGTTCACTCTCACGGAATATCACAAGTCCCGATTTAATAATTAACCTCAAGAAAAACCGCACAAGTGATCCGCTCACCACCACGACACGAGTCGGAAGGCTCCAATTCCCAATCTGACCCGCTCTTCAAAGCTCGCTGTGTTTTTCTCTCTATTGCTTTTTCGCGTTTCTATGGTGTACCCTCTGCGTATCTGCACCATAGAAACCCCCGTCTCAGGACGAACTCGCGTTGCTACGGTGTCAACTGCGTATCTACACCATAGAAACCTACGTCTTTTGCAATATCTACAAATTTTACCTTTATTTGCCTAAACAAAAATGTACGTCATTTTTGGTATGTCACAATATATATACTTTAAATTTTATTATGATTCTTATTATAATCAAAATATTACACAATACTTGTTTACTTTCTTGCGCTTAAGAAGGAACTTCTTACGAAGACAACGTTCTGTAATGCTGCGCGAAAGAAACGGCGAATTTTAGGCCGATTATTATTATTATTTTTTTTTTTTTTTCACGGTTCTGGCACCCAGAATGTGGATAAAGCCAGTTGCTAAATTTAGAAAAAAAGACCTCTAACACACCGGTGTAGCCAAAATCCCTGTTTTGTGGGTTCTTGATACTTAGAAATCGATTGACGGCAGAACGATGGCCTGTCCGTCTGAGAACAACGCTAGCGACAAAACCGTTCAGCTGATAGTCTCCGAAATGCCTCTGTCCGGAAGGCCCTAGAGTTTCAGTCCCAACAGTGTTTTTTCGACATTAGCTACAATGCTAGGACGAATTCAGCTGTTGTCTTGAGGAGAATTCTTGCAGTCGGCTGCGTTGATCGGCAGTTTTCCATGGTTTCTCAGATCAACACCAGGCAAAAAAATTACCAAAACTCAATTTTGAAAAAAATATTGTATCTGTCATTTTTTAAATATCTAATTTGACAATCAGATTTCATTAACACAAAAAATTGTATCTTCAATAATTTAGTTGGAGAGGGAGGGTCAAAAAAGAAATGTTCAACTCTATTTTAAAAATTTCAGATTTGAACGAAAATTAGACTTGTGCCATTTCATATACGTGTTTCTCCATTAACAGAAAAAATGTCAAGTCATTTTTAAGAAACTTTTTTGAAGTCATGAAGGTTTCCTGTTAAGAACGCATAAAAAGTAAACTAACTGTTTAAAAAATGAATGGAGCCTTGATAACGAACAGATCGATCTGGGAATATCCAATTTTAATGACAATCCTGAGTACAGTGAAAGTTCTAGTGTATCATTTTTTCACACTTTCGGTGTCACGAAGGAGCATTTCCTTCAGAATCTCAACAATGATTTTTTGCAAAATTACACAGGTGTCTCTATAGTATTTATAAGAGGAAGTAAAATAGCACAGCAAAATATTGGGGAAAAGATGATTTTGCTAATTGCAGGATCATATCACTGCAGTTATTACTAAGCTAATAAATATGTAGCGAAATTAGCAAATTTATTTTCACGATTATGGGCAAAGTACTAAAAGATATGAGTATTCAATACACTTTTATTTAATTACAAATTAGACAAATTTCAAATAAGGCAATGTACACAAAGTCATTTCATAAACCACATTTGTATTTGGTTTTACATCACATACCCAAATGCATTGATAGAGCTGCCAAAATCATGGAAATTATTATTTTTTATCTCTTATACATTATCAATAAAAATTAAATACATTCACAAAAGTTTGAGTCAAATTTAAACAGGGTTTTGAACATTACATGCCACTTATAGTAACAATAATAATGTTGATAACAATAAAATAAATATATTCCTGCTGATTTCCAAAGATTTCTTTTTCTTGCAAAGCACCGATCAGATTTCAATTCACCTCATATGTTCCAAGCACACTAACCTACTGCTATCTCGTGTGCACAATTGCATTGCATGACAAGATATGCTTCATACTGTTATCTTCTTTTTACTGAAAAAGTCAGACAGTTGTTCATTATTAGCACATGGTCAATTGAATACTTAATGTACATGTCTCACATTGTGATAAGATCACTGCCTGCCTAATTAAGAAAATAAGAAAAATAAAGCACTTTTGCCTCAAAAGAGAACACAAAGAAGAGAAGTGTACTCATTAAAACCACAACAGCACCATAGCCACAAGAAACAAGACAGTGCGAAAGATATATCAACACTGCTGCTGTGAGGACTAGACACAATTGGTTGCATGTCGGCTGCAGGATCGCTAGCTTGCAAAGGAGATTACCAGAAGTAGTTTTCAGTCTGAGGGGCCCGCATCACTCCCACCCCTCCCCCCAGACGTCGGTAGTTCATGGCACCACATAGCCGCCATTGGTTCTGCTCGGTGTCATACACCTCAATAGTTTTCAAGTATGCAGTTCCATCAAAGCCACCAACAGCATATAACTGGCCATTCACAACTGCAAGTCCCACCTATGCAGGCAAAAGCACTTATTAGCACGAAACGCACACACATAAACATAATAAGAGAAATGATACACAACAAACAACAAAAATTTATATCTTATTTAGACAGAGGAAATTGGTACGATAATTATTTCTTAGTATACTTTTAACAATACAAGTTGATGCTCAAGAACACAATAAATGTGCAAAAAGCTAAAATTCAGAATGACGAAATATATTCATTATGTAATTCAATGTTATACATCGGTATATTAGCAACACACGTAATTTAATCCTTTTGAGGCAAGTATAAAATAAAAATGAGAAAGCTCTCAAAGTTTACAATTGGGGAAAGGAAACCTGTCAATACAAGAAATATTTTTTTTTATATTATACAGTAAAACTGCACTTATATGCTTTGAACTTCCAGATTTTTCACATTTATTCATTATTTTTTACAAGTCCCATCAACGTTCCTATACTTCCCATATTAAATTATTTCATACATGCTCCTTTTGCACACATGTCCTTATATTGTAAAAAATAGACCCTTTAAGATTTATTATAATCAGCATAACATAGGTGACCAGTCAGTGAGAATGATTGCATCTTCATGGAGGAGCACAGGGAATAATCCAGTCAGAAGTTCTAAAGATATTACGTCCAATAACAAATGGTGTAGTAAAATAAGTCCAATAACACAAGGGAAAAAGCTTAATACATTTTGGTCTAATATTAAGTAATTCTAAATCATCATCTACTTCCAATGTTTCGATGTAAGGGAATTTGGGTTAGTGTGGAGTGTTTAGTTTGGGAAGTTTTGCATCACTGACTCACTTTTAACACTTGTTTACCCATGTTTTCTGTTCTGTGCTGATCCATATTCCTTTTTGTGTTTGAGGATATGTGAGAGCATTGCTTTAAAGATGCGGACGGGTGCCGCGCTGGGGAGTTTGCGGACAAGTGCCATGCTGGGGGGTTTGCGGACAGGTGCTGTGCTGGGGGGTTTGCGGACAGGTGCTGTGCTGGGGGGTTTGCGGACAGGTGCTGTGCTGGGGGGTTTGCAGACAGGTGCTGTGCTGGGGATTTGCAGACCTGTGCTGTGCTAGGGGTTCATGGATGTGTGCTGTGGAGTATTGGGTGTTTAGGAGTGAGTTTCTGGATGTATACATGTAGAATTGTTAATGAGTGCATTTATGTTTTAGAGGCAGAGGTATGTATGTGTGTTTGTACAAGTGAAGGTGTCCATTTGTGTTTGTAGTGGTGTGCAAGTATAAGTATTTATCTGTTTCTTTGTTTGTGGAGTATGTGTGTATTAAAACAACATGATCACAATAAAAAAGGAAAACGCCATTCAACATTTGAAAAATTATGAATTTTAAGAAGTAAAAAAGAGCAATATTAAGAAAACTAGCTTCCATTGCGCTATTATAAAGATTTCTTGCTGAATTCTACTGTTGCAAAGAGGACAGAAGTTTGGGAATATGCTTGTGTGTTAGGGATGTATAATAGCAAAAGAACACATATTCAAGGAGAGATATACAAATACTTTGAAGCTAGAAATATTTTTGAAGATGGAAATATTTCAATTGCTTCCAGCCACGCTCTCACACATCCACAAAGCCACAAACACAAAAAGTCAAAGAAAACATGGGCAAACAAATGTTAAAAGTGAGTATCAAGCAAATGGTTTTCCTATAAGCAAGTCAAGCTTAAAGAGAAAGCTACTGAAATAGCAAAGCTTGGAATTGAAAATTTCCACACTGACTTGAACTATTCAAACTGCATCATGGGTTTGGGAACAAGAGTGGGTGTGGAGAGAGCCAAAGTGATGATTCAAACACTGTCTACATAAAAAGCAAGCCCCCTCTGGTATTGTAGTATGCCTCTAGGATCTTTTTGATTCCAATAAGACACACCTCTCGTGTTCTTTAATGACTGACAAGACATAGGTGTTCAAATGGGAAAACTGCATTCTGTGTAAAAGCTTTCTAATTCAGAACTAACGAGCATTGAATGGTTAATGGAATTCAGCAAGTTAGATGGAGATGAAAATGGTGAACTGTCTACATGGTGAATAATCCCACCGATTTCAATAATCAGGTAAAGTTCTAGAAACTTAATTATTTTATTATTTAAAACTATGTTTTTGAGAAACTGACAGTTGTCTCAGAGTGAGGGTAAAAATGTATGCCTTATATGCAGAGGAAGACAAAGAATCTGCTAGGAAATACAATAGTGAGGATTGTCCAAATAGAGTTTTTATTTTGCACCTAAATTTTTCTCATTTTCATTAATGCATTTTTTCACCTATTCATATCTTCCTTCAGTACCCTGAAAAATGTATAAATGAAGTTTTACTGTATTTGTAAATTTTAGTTTTAACTGTAAGGGTCTGGCTTCCGAATCTTGTTTAGATTTGTTTTTCCTATTTATCATTTTATTATTACGCATTTTAACTGATAGACTTTCATCATATAAGATTTATTAATTAAATCAATAAAGAACACAGAACTGCTGGAAATTATAAAAAAGGAGTAATATCTACCACCTCAGTTGTGACCGTTTTTATTAAGTACCTCAAATGTCAGAATTAACAGATTCCTGCTCAAAATTTACTCTTCCAAACTAACAACCTGCATAATCTTAAGCTTTAGTACTTAACCTTTAAAAGAAGCAACAGTGTATTTAGATTTGATATTAATGACTGCGGCCTAGTGAAAATTTCATGTCAACTACTAAAATAATCTCTCTAAATATTACATACCCCACTTCTTCGGGATGTCATGGCTACAATTGGGCTCCATGTATTAGAGTGAGGGTTGTAACGCTCTGCACTAGATAGCTCCATACAATCATCTCGGCCTCCAACAGCATATATTAAATTGTTAAAAACAGCACAACCTAGGTGTTTGCGGCGGGTAGACATGGGAGACACAGGAGACCACTTGTTCTGCCGAGGATCGTATCTTTCCACTGTGAAAGTAAAGAAATTAACTTGTATGATTACATTATCAAAATAACTTTCAGCTGATACTTAAGGCAAATCAAGAAGACAGTCAGTACTATCAAGGCACTGGCAGATCCAGGAGGGAGAGGGGGCAGTATGGGGGTCATGCCCTGCCCCCAAAAGGCCTAGTTTACGTTTACCTCCCTTTATTTGGCAAAATTGATTTAAATATTTATGTCTGAATTATGTATTGTTTAAAAATAATATTGCATAGTATCATATCTGCAGTACATAAATAATATATAATATAATAACATATATTTATTATTTAACAAAAATCTAAGATGTCCCACCCCCAAAGATCAGCTGGGTCTATCAGGTGGGTCCCCGAAGATCAGCTGGGTGCATCGAGGGGGGCATTACATTATCATAAGAGGGCAAAATTTGATTTTCGAGATTAACAAGAAAATTTGTTTGAGCAACTCTTTGAAAAGAATGTGAAACCGAAGGAATCTAATTACTGGTAAACATCTCAAAATAACTCCCATGTATAATGACTTTCAACATAAAGTTCAAGACATACCTACAGTTTTAAACCAATTTTTAAAAAATTTTATTGCTATGTGGCTTAATGGCTGCAGGCAAATTGAAACTGTGATTTTATCATAGACAAAAGACTGTATATCATTCCCCTATGATTTTCCTATAATTGCAAGTTAATGTTAGAAGGTAATGTTTGGAAATATCTTGCAATTCAAGAATTGAAGATGCATATATTATTTTTTTTATTAGGCCAATTGCAATTCAAAATAATGTAAAAGAAAACCAATTCTCCAAAATATCACTTTTAGATTTGCATATACATTTGATTACAATCGATAAAGAAGTATGCTGAGTGCTCATCAAGTTCTAATTGCAGGACCCCATCTCAGACATAGTATTATGTAGTACAGCTACGCTGTAACTGAAAGGACAATGTAATAACTAATTCTAAGCAAGGCCAAAGCTTGCTTAAAACGAAATACATGAACAACATTTACTTTGAATATCCTCTTAAAGTTTGTTTAAAGGCACCCCAAATTACCAAAAAAAAAAAACAACACAAAATCTCCAATTAATTAAAATGATTTTAAGGGTATTCTAGGGGATTGTATTAACATAAAACATTATTCTGGATACTGCACCTAACAGAATCTGAGCTAGAATATCCTAGCCCAGATTTGTTTAGGTGCAGCATCAAGAAGGATGTATTGTATTAATTACATAGGCAAAAGGCTGGAGTCTTGTCATGGATTTGGAAATGTGCAATGTAGCATTAATTCATCTTCAAATTGGAGGGTGTAATTAATACATAATTCCACTTGCGGGTGCATGTTGTCCATCACTGTTTTCGCATGGAAGTGAGCCGATTTTTTCACGTCTATTACAATTAAGGCAAAGATGTCAATCCTAAAGAATTGGAATATTACCTGTATTAAGAGGACACTGTCCATCGGAACCTCCTATAGCATACAGGAAGCCACCTAGGACAGCTACAGCTACTCCTAATCTTCGAGTAGTCATTGGAGCCACTTTACTCCATTTATTTTCTTTAGGATCATACCTTGAACCAAAACAAAAGTAATATTACAAATTCTCACACATATTTTCCAAAACTCTGCACATGTTACTTTTTGTAACATTACACAACAAGAAATGAAACTCACCTCTCTACATGATTAAGGCACTGAACTCCGTCCTGACCCCCAACTGCATACAAGAAGCCATCGAGCACCGCAACCCCCACACTTGTTCGACACGATGTAGTAGGTGCAACATCACAAGACCACTGATTGGTTTGTGGATCATACCTAAAAAAACATCAACAAATTATTTCAAGATAAATGATAAGAAATGTTTATTTGCAATTTATTAACATCATTAGTTAACCCACAGGCTAAAACAACAATGTATTAGGGATGGAAGTTAATTCCATTCATCACACAGTCCATTCAAATAAGATGGGATTATTGAAAACAACTGAATTTGTTTACAAGAGCAACCAGCAAATAAAATGTACCAATATAAAGAACCTTACTGAACTTGCAAAACAAAGTTGCATGCTTAAAGCAAGCAAATTAATTAGTATAATACCCATAAGTTTAATAAATTTATTCGATTTCTGAAAATGACTTGTACTGTGAGAGTTATGAGTTAGGTGTTGACAGTCAAGCGACATCTCTACGTTTCCACAGTGATGGCATACGCTGAGCCAATTGGGTGTCAGTTACATCAGTATCCACCAATCCGTGTTGCTGATGATTTGTATACATCACCATGTGCCAAAGGCACATTTGGGTTACAAGCGTAAGGTGCTGTGCTCAGTTTCAGACTTGAATGAAACAAGCTCCGATATTAATGAGGAGTAGGATTTCCAATGAAGCCTATCTTTCCAAAAAGGAAACTCATTCCACCATTCAGCTCTGAAAGTGCTCAGTTCATAGTCTTCAGTACTGTGCATCACTATATTGTTTAAGGGCCAGTCGGACACACTGTTTTTCAAAGGTGTTTCCAGAATTGTAAATGAGCCAAAATATTTTCTTTCAGGTTCTTTGAAGTATCTCTACTGTGATTTAAGGTTTTAATGTTACCTCCAAATCATTTCAACTTTAATGCAATTGAAAATATTTCTTGTCTTGCACAATTTCCAAGGTTCAAAACTATTCACTATATCGCTTCTGATACCTGGGAAACTACTAGTGGTGCTAAAACAACATGTACTTTCTCGCCTGACCTTCTTTCAAAATCTATCTTAAAGGAACAGATTTCATTATGGGAAAAAATTTCTATCTCAATATTTTAGTTGTAGCAATTTCCAAAAACTTCAAGGTTTTTAACAAACATGAGATCTGCACCATTCTCTTAAACTACCTTCACACTATTCAACAAAAAAATTGTGAAAGTGAAATTGTGAAATGTTTGTGAAAGTAATATAAGTAGTATTATTCTAATGAATGATTTATTTGTATCCCATCGCCTAAGAAAAACAGAGAGTTTACTTTGTATCAGTACTTTGTATACAGTTTGTTAAACTGTACCTCAATTTTCTACTGTAACAAGGCAAGCCATTTTTTTCCACAAGATATTAATCTCCGGAATGATCTGTGTAGAGAAACATTGCAATGTGTAAATTAGAGAAGTGCTCTCATATTTACAATGATTAAGGCCTCAGTGTCGCATCATGTTGTTGTTAAAGTACCGTGAATAACTGTAGCAAAGACTGTAGACGTTGCGAGCTAGTGTGTTTGGCAACAGTGCACCATGTGCTAGGTAGCTGTCAATTCCAAAGTTCCACTTCCTGCAGTATACAAAGTGTAAGATTGAGTTTTACAAGATCCTGCAAACAACAGTTTAGCAGGATTTTAGGAAAGGACATACAGTGAAACTGTTTATACGTTTCTCACAAGTTTTTTTTTGGTAAGTCCTGGATAAATTCCTCTAATTTCTATGTTAAAATATTTTAGTTATGCATTTTATGCTTACACGTTTTTCACACTTGTATATTCATTATAAAAGACCCTTTAAGATCGCATAACATTCAAATAGTACCGGTGAAGTGAGGGACGACCTGCACCGAGGGTCAGAACTTGTATGTTACTCGAGTCGTCACACTCCAGAGAAGTGACCTATAGCTTGGCCTCTGAGGCAACCTCCCATAAATGAAACTTGTAATATAGAAGCTCAACTCAGCCTAGCTGATGGGCCAACACCGCGCGAGCCCTCGGAGCATGATTGCAAAGTCTCCCAAGCCCCCTCCAGCAGCGAAACTTTGAAAAATTTCAGAATCAGGTGAGCACAGGAGCTCTCAAAGGATCTCAGGAGGTGACACCTAGCTCTGAGTGAAGGTGAAAGGCTTCCCCAGGTGACAGTAACAATGTAATGACCAATAAATGAGGAAGTTTGTGCACTGACCGTCCCACTTTCCAAAGGCCCGTTTGCTTGCTGTAATAACATACAAGATACTTCCTATAGCGACATGGCACAAGTAGCTAATGAAACTGATCACTTTTCTGTGTGGTGGAGGGTGCTGTCAGGCTGAGGTGGCGTGGCAGTCGTGCGCTTCCTGTCGCCCATGTAGAACACCGTGCTTTGACCAAAGAATCTCTATTATCATCAAGCTTGAAACAGACACAACCAGCTGTGAGTTGCTGCCGCCAGTTGTAGCCCACACAGGACACGGCCTTTGCCATTCTAACGAAAAAGAGTTGTAGGAAAAAGCAACCCCTTTCAATATCAATAAAATAAAAAATTTAAAAGTTGTTAGGGAAAGTGACAATAAAAAAAGAGTAGATATGGCTAAAGAACTGGGAAAACTGGTAAAACTATAGTGCAAAAATATAGGGTGTTTATTTTGCACATAATAATCAATTTCAATTATGTATTTTTCTCACTTATACATTTTTCCCTTTGATGCCCTGAAAAAGGTGTGTTTTACTGTATTACTAATGAAGCAAGTACCTGACTGATAAGTTAACTATTTATCCTTATTTGATGTGCATTTTCTGAATTCATCTACAAATGGTCAGAGTTCAATAATATATTACACTATGTCAGAAGGTACAAGCACAAAAATAGTTTCCAGAATCAAAAAGCTCATAAAATGAGAATCACAGTGAATTCAACTTATCTTAACCTTTCAATACTGTTGAGATACGATTGTCCATCATGGCCCCCAACAGCATACAACAAGTCATTGAGCACTGCCACTCCCACACCACATCGTCTCTTGCTCATGGGAGCCACCATCTTCCAGTCAGCAGATTGTGGGTCAAAACGTTCCACTGAGGCAATAGCATCTCCACTGCACCAACCTCCCACTACAAAGCGATATCAGCAATGTAAAAAGTCAGTTTACACAAAGTTTCAAATATAAATTGAATGCAGATTAAAAGAAAAAGTTACACATGAATAAAAATACACTGATTTTTCTACATTTTGTTTACTAATTAGTGAAATTTAATATGCAATGAAATGAACATTCACTAAAACTATTCAAGACACCAATTATCACAATATTTTAATTTAATACAATCATTCATCGTTATCACTGCTAAACCTTTGTTTGTTCATTCGTAAACGTAACAATCTCCATCAAAACGTTCATTCTAAAAGATCATCTCTAATGTCTCTCTGCAAAGAAATTCTTTCTCATCTCCCATCACTAACCGGCAAAGAGGACTTCTCCACGCCTAGTGGGCTTGCGTGGTCTAGTTCTAGGCCCTTGCATCAGCGGCCGCTCTTGCGGTAGCAAGAGGTAGTTCTTGGCCTCATCTACGAGATCACGACACGCATCATCACTTCGCACCAACAAATCTGATCCAACAGTTCCAACAAGGAATTTTGGACTCAACAGGGGAAGACGCACATGTTGCAAAACCTACACAACATAAATGGTTATAAAACAATACAAAGTAAATTCATTTTTTAGGAGATGGCAAGAATTTTAAATTCATGTTCCAGGTCACCTTCACAGACTCTAAATCACTAATAGTATTATATGGGTAGTCAGAAAATAATAAATCAAATTACAGAATCTTGTTTTACCACACAAGACTAAATTACAATTGGTACTTTTGTTATGGAAATTATGCTCAATTAAATAACGACAGAGCTTTTAAAAACAAAGACACAAACGTAACCTCAAAAAAAGAATACTATCCACCATTACTAATGCATGTTCAAAACACAAGAAACTTTATTACTCACCTGAGCCAAATGTTGTCTTCTCTCTGAAACATTGTACTTTACCCAAGACATCACAGCACTGAATACTTGCTCTTCTGACCGAACATTTAGTTCATCACTAGAAATGATGTCAACTAGCTGTCCCACTGGAAGTAGCAAGAATTCTTCACTTTCCATTACCTGCAATGGAAATATATTTGTGGGTTAGATTGTGAATAGCCTTCATTTTTTATAGATTTTTATTTCAAATAAGAAATACCTCTTGGAAGTTCTGTTGAGTAAATTTATCTGCTATTCTCAACAGCTCTCGGCAAGAATGTGTATCGGCAAATGCACGAATACCTAGGCAATTCGATGGATCCAATTGTCTCTTCAAAAACTCACAACATATATCTTGAATTTCTGCCAGTTGGAGCAAGCATGCTAGTGAAGAAATCAATATTATCGTTAATCTTACTGATGAAAGCATTTCAAGAACCTTTTTTTTTTTAAATGCATCCGACCTGCTTAATTATTTTCCTGTTTCAAAAATTAACAATACATTATCAACTAGGATCTTTCAGCCAAAAGATGAACTTATAAGAGAAAAACAAACAAACAACGAAGTTGCACAAGCGTCAAAATGAAGTGCACAAGCAGCCACAAGAGTTTTTCATTTAACTTTTTAAATCATTGGTACATCATTTACCATACGATAATATAACTTGTCATTCTGAAGTATACAACAAAGAAATTCATTCACACTCACTTTTACAAATGAAATTTGACTGGAAGAGTTACATTTTCCATTCTTCCTACCTAATCTTTTTCCGACACAAGAATCTATTTGTTAAAGTGAAAACACTGCAATGGGAGTTACATTTTGAAAACGAATAAAATAATATACCCGTGGATATAAAAATAATTGATTTACATAATTTTAGTTTCTTAAAAAAAGAAAAAAAATTTATTCAGTTTGCAACTCTGACTTAATGAACATAGGAACCTCAAGAGGCCCTGAGACCCCTAAATTGTATATAAAAGTAGCTGCAGATTTTTTGCCAGCTCTTAAAAATCTAGTTTTATTTAATATATTAGGTCATTTCTCACATATAATATGCCTAATTTTTAACCGTACTGATTCAACAAATAATAACAATTAGAAGGAGAAGTTAATGTGGTTAAAAATAATTACCCATAAGTGATAGATAAAATTTATATAGTCATTGCATAAACCCTTATCAGAACTACAGCAATTGGATTAATCAACTTTATTTCAAAAAATTGTATGTTGCACTCTCACGTGGGGGGGGGGGGTATATATATTAAAAAATAAACAAACCAGTCTTATTGTGAAGCAATTTTTCATTAATTACAAAGGTCTGCAATAAAAAGTTGTTTCAAAAGTAATAGATGATTAGTACAGTTCTTAAAAACACAACTCTATTGCAAATAATTTAAAACATAACAATAAAAATGTTTGACTTCACAAATCATCCACTCTTGTTTTACAAAGACAAGTGTATTGAGTTTTTTTGTCTCTACCCTCCCTAAATTTAGTTAAAATTTTATCTTTGTGAAAAGAGTATGTTATTTCAGAATTTACTTGGAAATCAGCTTAAAGTGGTTTTTATGTAGTTACAGAGGGCCATTTCCTTTAGATTAATAAGTTAGAGCATTAAAAACCCAATTTATAACTTTTTATTCTTTAATCATTAATTGAAGATAAAATTTATTTGTTAAACAGCATATTTCACTAATTCACCTAATATTTGGTACATTTGTGGAGATATTGTTGTTAAGAATTGGGGCAAGAAACATTATAAAATTTGTAAAGGAGTTGCCTGTTACTTATTTTGCGATAATAATCAGATGAAGATAAGCCGTAAGTTCCTCCAAAGGTAGACTAGATTGTGACAATGATTTGAATGACAATAGGGTTCCAACGTTACAAATAGGACCTACAGATCATAGTACAAACTGTGCTGCACTATAATGTGTGGGTAATGGCACATTTCTAAACAATTAGAAAATAAATTATTTACTAGTGTTCAGTTGGCAAGCACCTTGCATCTCCTCAACGAAATACACCTGTGCATTTATCCCTGTACATTCTGATCGTTCTGAAAAGGAGTCTAGTTAAAGGCAATCCTACAAACATTTTTAATTATCCTTTACTATCAAATTTGTAAACAGCAATGTAACAAATAATCACTTTCAAAAGTTTCACATTCGCTTTGTGAAAAATCCTAAAATATTAAAGACCATATGTCATTTACATTTGGAGTCAGCGAAACATTTTTTAGGCACCTAAATCTTGCAAGCATACATCATGTTTTGATATTTCTACGCCTTATTATCAACATTTTGTATGAGAAAACAATAAAACCTCTTGAAATTTAAGGATTTTAGACATTCTAGATAATTTGACTCATTAAGCTGCCACAAATGAAAAGTTTGAGAAAAAACATGGTATGTCCCTTCCTGTTGGAATAATTAAGTTTACATGTTTACATATTAAAACTTTACATGTTGAATATTCAAATGAGGACCAATTTTTCATCTCAAAAACCTGCCAAGAGATTTAATAGTTACACCTCCATTCACTAATGAAGATATTTGATGCTTTTATTAAAATTTTTTAAAATTAAAAAAAAAAAGATCAGAATATATAAACAGCTATAGGAAGACATCAAAAGAAAAAAAATTAACTTTTTTTTTAAAATTAACCATAAAACAAGAATTCCTTAAATTTAAGAAATGCTAAACCAAGCAATATGAAAAGACAAGCAGAAGTTTTAGAATATTATACATACATAAGAGCAACATAGTTCTAAACCATCTGATGTGACCACTCATCACAGTATTTGCAACTACCTAACAAATTATTGTTTATATACTATACTATATTTTAAATATATGATCCACAAACAAAACAATGTATTTATAGCTTGGACAGAAGTTTTCTTGTATTTTCATAGTTTCAAATGACCATATTTTAGGAATATGAATGGTATGTTCTGGCATATTTTTATTAATCCACGGGTATTTAATTGAATGATACAATACACAACAATTAAACCTATCCTCTTACAGGCACACACTTTCATGTCAAAAGGGTGATATTGTATCTCACAAGATGCAAAAAGAAGAAAAAACTAATATATTGAAATTACATGAAGATGAAATAAATCAATGTAATTTTACAAATATGGAAGTTCATACACTGGAAAATCAAAATTTTAACCACAATTATGGAGTATACTCACCAGCTGGCAGCAGTGTTTGAACATTGCCTTCTTCCACTACAATATGAATTAAAAGTCAATTAAAAGTTCCATTGCTACTTCATCAATATCTCGTATCGTCACTTCTGTCTGTCGAGATTCTGCCAGTTCTCCAGTAAACATTGCTCGAAAATACGGACTGCATGCTGAGAGGATTACTCTGAAATATCAAACAAATAAGGTGCACGGCTTCATATCAATAAATGAACTAGGATTAGTTTAGAAATTTTAGAGAAAATAATTATTTTAAATTTACTAAACAATTAAAAATAATTTGGAATATCATATATGCTCTTGTAAACTTTGAAATAGGCTAAATGTTTGGATAATAAATTGAAATTGTTGAAGTTACCACACCCACTCTTAGAACAACTTACCTATGGGCAAATATTTTTCGGGACCCAACGTTAAGGACAACATCGCAGAGTTCCCTATGACGTCTCAAAACATTGAGTTCCGTCAAAGTTCCTCGCGGATGTTTTTCTGATGTATGAGCTAAACGTGCGGGAGAGGGAGGACGGTCCCCAATCACCATTTCTCCCATCCTGCCGCGGGGATGCTGGGCCAAGTGCAGGCGTAAAGGATGGGAGGCCCACACCCCCCACACTGAGTCAATCTACAAAGTAATAGATTAGTAAGTAAGAACCATATCAACTTGTCATCTTTCAACTGCAAGCCATACTCATGTTACAAATTTATGAGGAAGAAACCCATAAGACATATGACAAAAGGGATTCATTAGATCCATTTGAAATTCATGAAACATCACTTACAAGGGTAATTAAGAAAAGTAATGAGAATTGAGCCCGTCATTCTCTTTCATAACATACCTTTGATATTTACTTAATCACGAAGAGCGAAAAAATGTTTCACAAACGTTTGCACAGTCTCCGCACAATGGTAAAAATCTACAGGTAAAACACACAACACTTAATGCAATTTTGTGATTCCTGCGTCACGTAAAACAATGCCATAACTCCAATCATAAGCTACAGCAAATTAAAATGAAGTATTTGCCACAGCAGACATTTCATCCATACGCTCGACGCCCCTCAGCCCCGCTCGCTCAGCACAATCACGAAAACTGTTCAGAACGACATCTAGCACAAGAAAGAAGAACTTCGTGCGGCGGTAATTTCAAACTGAACCACACGATTGACAGCCAGAGAGTATACTATACATCTTAAAAGGGGGGGGTCCCCTTTTTTCTTTCTTCCTTTTCTTTTCTTTAATTCTTCTCCTTTCATTTCTTAAGAGGTTTATTAAATTATGTAACTATGTTAATTCTAATTTTATATTTTTCTTGTGTCAGAAGACTGATGACGATGGCTAAGCCATCGAAAGCTGCTCTTAATAAAATAAATAGTATTGTTGACAATGACAACGCCTTCAATCATTTCAATTATGTAAATGTCAATTACAACTCACCACTAAACCAAAATACAATAAGGTAATAAAAACTTAATTTTAAATAGTGTTTTATTTTTAGAACTTTATACTAACCTTGTTAGTCAATGTATGCCTTGAACGACAATTTCCTTTCGACATGTCTCGTGTAATACTTCCGATTTGAAAGGGTCACGTACGGAATAATTTTTCTTCTAAGTTCCCAACTGCATATTTTTTAAGCATGTCGTCGGTGCTATCCATTTTTGCGCTGCCGCGCGACCTAGATATGATACCTTACTTCTCTGCAAGACCCATTGTTGAAATGTAAGGGGAAGATAAAGTAAATAAATCCAATATTATTGTTATTTGACATTATTTCTTTGCTTGTTACTTGACATTATTTCTTGTCTCAGTATGTATTATCTTAAACGTTCAAACAAGTACCTGAATATACAGAATAAAATTTCATGTAAATTTAAAATATCATGCTTGGCATTATTCATTTTTTGGGGAGCGTATATTTATAATGCTCACTTTTACAAGAATAATCTCATATCAAAAGGAATCCATCAAATATTTCTATCGATGATGGAATGTTCCAAATTCTGGGAGCATTTGATAAGTATTTTCCCCCAAATATTCCCTCAAATTTCCACAAACATTTTCCTCAAACGTTTACTGCAAGTTCCCGCCCTTGTTAATTTGGAAATTAAACTAGGAATTCAAAACTGTAATGAAGGTGGTATTACTTTCACGCCTAACAACATTCTTAGAATAGAGAAACTATTGAAAGTCTGCGTCATAAATCGGCGATTTTTCGACAGAACATCTTACACACACGCGTACACGCACTACACTACCACACATGTTGGGAGCCCAGTCGTTGGCTTAGTGCTTGCCCGGCTAGAGCAGTGCCACGCTTTTGGGAGATACCTGGTTGGGAAAAATTATCGCAAGCCGACGGTAGGTTGGCGCCTAATCTCGCCATCAAGAAGGGGAAGATCATCATCACCTTCCGCGATAAAACATGCTATGTACTTACGGGACTAATGACTTTTGCAGTTTACATTCCCAAAATCATTAATCAATCAATCATATTTTAATATCTATTTTTAGGGACATAAATCATTTGAAAAAATGTCAACAATATCGTTGCTTTGCAATGTTGATTTTTTGGAATTATCGATAAACAACAAAAATCAACAACAGAGAGTTCATCGTAAAGGGTCCTTCGCCACCTTCTTAAGCGCGCTTTGTTCTAATTAAAGAACAAAAATTAAAGAAAATGTTTGGAGCAGTTTTTGAGACAATTGTAATTTTTAATTACCTATACTTTCAGATGCCGCTAAATTACGTGGAAACTAGTCATATCTTGGAAAAAAGTATACATTACCTTATTTACCTTTTGAAAAACATTTCGTTAAGAAAAAATCTGTATCTTTAATACTGTAGTTTTAAGATGCCGAAACAATTTTGAGCTTTTATAATTTATGAATTTCAGAGATTTCATCGAAAATGGGACCTGCGCCATTTTTTAAAAGATTCTTGCGCTATCCCAAGAAAAAATAATTTAAATAACTTATAAGCATCTTGAAAAATTATAAAATTGTCAAGACTTCTTGTGAAGTACCCTCAAAAATAAAAATATTCGGTTCAAATCCGGGACTAGAGTTCGGCCAGATTATTGGAGGAATACAGTTTTGGAGACAATCGCCATAACAGTTGACTTTCTAGCGTGCACGCAAATGAACGAACAGACACACACGCGCACACACACGCGCGCACACACACACACACACACACGCGCGCGCGCGCGCGCACACACACACACAGGTGCGCGCGCATGCACTCACGCACTCTCCCTCTCTCTCTTTCTCTCTCTCTCTCTCTCTTTCTTTCTCTCTCTCTATTTTGTTTATATATTGAAACGCTCTCCGGTTCTGTTAAATTATTCATGCAACCGGTTTCCGAATTTATATCATTTTTGGGCACCAGGTAAGGGTTGCGATTTTAAATTTCCCGCAATCAGATCTAAAGGGAAATAATTATCCTACTAGCTCTGCCGGTTGGGTTCTTATGAAAATAATGGTCGCCGGTACTTACTTTCTTCCTAGCAAACGACCATTCGATCCGCTCTCCATACGGAAGAAGCGAGGAATCTGAAATTTGTTTGTGGAAAGCAATTATTAAACTATGGATTGCACAAGATGCTAAAGAAATGATAATCAGCTTTTCTTTTTCAGAATGAGAACGTTATAAGTTTATTCATCGATTAATCCTTTTAACATAAAATGTCACCTTGGTCATGACCGGTAGTAAACATTGTCTATAGCGCTATTATTCTTACTAATTTAGATATCCATGCGCTCTTGGACGATGAGGCCAGGAAAAATCCGCCGCTCCGACCAATCTTCTCTCTTGTATCTTGTTCTCGGTCCGCTGCCGGGTCAATGTCCTCCTCAACTTATTAATCGTTTCACTTAGTACTCCCGGTGCCAGAATTATTCAAAAGTTCCAAATAGAATTACGCACACAAAATATAAGTCCTTACTACTCAATTATTTCCCGCAAAATTCCACCAAGTCCCGCATCTATCATTTACAATGACCTCTGCAGTACAATGTGCACGGTACGCGGTGTAAAGCTCATCTCTCATATTGCATAAAGTTCAACCCTCGATAACTTTCATATATTCTTCTCTCTTGTTTTACAAAAAACAATCTCCAGTTTCCTTCTACGTCATACCCCATTACTAGTTTACCACCAATACTACATGCCCTTATATCACAATCTTCTGTCCGTTACTTGCCGCGCTATGTTTATTTACTTCCGCTTCCCTGGTTGCTAAGGAACGCCCTGCCTGCATGCCTATGCAACATTTACACTTTTTACGAAGAATTTAATAAATTCTTGTCCCAAATTCCCATCAAAATATTGTGTGACAGTCTGGTATGTCACAGCTTCCCCCCTCCAAAGCGTCATTTTGTTTGCTACAATCTAACTAAATGACAAGATCACTCTAATTACTTTCTTCTTGCTTCATCACACTGGTATTCACTAACACTGTGCACTTTACACCACACATATCTTGTCTCTTGCAGCCTTAAAATTATTTACTTTTTTTTATATGCCAACATAGTTACGAAGCATTTCATTGAGTATGCTTCGATGTTATTCTGCCTGCTATTTACATCCATCCTATGTACAACATATTAATTTAAAATTTCTTCATCTCCTAATTCATCACAAAAATACACATAATAATAAAAAAGGAAAAACATTACACCCTAATATATACAAAATTCTATTTACAATCATTAATTCGTTCCATGAGACTGTCTAGTCATGTGTATCGTCCCTTTTGTACGGCTTAGTATTTCTATAGTTATATGTCCCCATTTGCTGACCACTTTCATCCTTTAAGATTACAGCATTTTTGCTTAAAACGTTTTCAATTTGATATTATCTTCCGCATCATCTCATCTAATTTTGGCGGCTTTTCATGACGAGCGATGGTCTCGCTTTTAAGTTTTCTGGCATTGATACAGAATCTATATTTATTATTTTTCTTGCGAATTATAACTATCGGGCTTACATACGGTGTCATGGATTATTTTATAATACCATCTTCAAGCATCGTGTTTATTTAATTACGTGCTTCTGTTTTAAATGCATGGGGGATCGGGTATTGTTTCAAATTAAAGGGTTAATCCTCGGTCAATTCAATTTTAAATTGGTATCCTTTTTCTGGATCCTTTGAACTTCCAAAAACATCCTTATATTTGTTAGCTAATTTCTCAATCGCTTGGCTAGCATCTACTCCATTTTCGGCGACTGCACCCTCTGCTACTACGTGAATCTGTTCCCTGGTGTTCTTCAATTTGTTCCGCAATCTCACAAATGCATTCGCCCTCCTGGTCTTTGATCCCCAAACAATGTTGTTGCCCTCTGTCACCTCGTAACAATGTACTCCTGTTACCTACGTCGACCTTGGCATCACACATCTTTAGGCCATTAATCCCCAAAATGATTGGACGAATCAAATTGTTTATAATTATCGCCGGAAACTATTGTCACCCCTTGGACTTGCAACTCCACCCAGATTTGCCGACTTCTGTTTCGATGTGCCTCCCGTTAGCCGTACGATTATCTAATTTTCTAGTAAGTAGCCAATCCTTCGATTGTATTCCCTTCTTTCTTTATTTGTTCATATCATTTTTCTGATATCGCACAAACATTTGCCCCCGTGTCAATCAAAACATCTACACGTATTTTCCGAAGTACCCCCTTCAAAACCAAACACGCTATTTTCCGCCCGTTCGTCTGTATCTTCCCTTAACAAATCTGCCGATACTTCGATACTATTTAATGCTGTAATAACCATCACATCGTCTGTATTACTGTTCGAAATATCCCGACTGTTTATTTCGAACGCTGGGAGTTTTCCTGTTCAAATACATTTATTTCTACTTGCTCATGTTTCTTATCTTTTTTAAATTTCCGTGGATAGCTATTTCCTATATTTTTATTTTCCATCCTCGCACCGCTGCCCCTCTCATCCTTCCCTTCTAAACTATAATTTCCTTGATGATTATAATTATTCACTAATTTTCTCATTCCATTATTATCTACTTTCATATCATTGCTGTATCCATTATTATTAACCCGATCAGATTCTCCATTTAATGTCTGATAAGAGCGACTTAGCCGTTCAATCAAATCTTCCGAATCTACTGGTATAGAATTCCATATTCAATTCTGGATACTGTCTGGTAACTGACGAATTATAATTCTTATTAATTCATTTGTATCCGCCCTTTCTTCGCAAGCCTTGAATGCAGCAATTTTACGTGTCGCAAAATCGCGCATGGTGTCCGCCCCAATTTTCTATATCTTTCGCTCATTAATTTATATTTGAAGTCGAATTTATGACTTTCATTCCAATACCGTTTTAAATATTTCTCTTTCCATTCTTTATAATTTACTGGTTCCGGGTCTAATGACATTAGGCAATGATGTGCTTTGGCTGACATCGCCTGATCAACAATATGCAACTTTAATCTTTCAGGGATATTATTGGTCATAAAATAACTTACCAGCTTTGTAATAAAGGACCAAGGTTGCTCTTTAATATCTCCGTGGAATTTTAAATGGCTTGGTAAAACTAACGCTGATGCCGAAGTTATTACGCTTCCCTGCTTACGTGTCATTGCTTCATTTTCTAATTGATTTATTTTGCCTCTGATATCTGATATTTGTTTCCCGGACTCAGATTCATGCAAACGTTTAATATTTCTCAACCCCTCTTGTATCTGCTGTTCTAATGTGTTATCCGAATCTACCATTTTTAATTCTATATTTTCTATTTTATCGCCATGTTGCTGCGATATTCTGTTTAGATGATCTACGCGTGATTCGACGTTCGTCAATTTTTCGCATTGTTGGTCTTGAGAATGTCCTAATGCTATAACATTTTCGTTTAAAATGATAACTTCAGAATTAATTTTGTTGAAAGATTCTTTTTGTTCTTTCTGTATTTGATTGGCTTGGCAATTCCATCTTTAAAGAAATATTACTAAATTCAGTTGATGTATCCGCCCGTAACTGCGATATTTCCTCGCGTATTTCCTTACGAAAATTCTTAAATTCTTGTGCCTGATTATTCATTTCTAGCTTTATATTCTCTAATTTAGCGTTATTATCTTCTAATTTCGCATTTATTTCCGAAGTCATTCCTTTTAATTGAACATTATTATTTTCAAATTTTGCATTCATTTCTGAAGTTATTCCTTCTAATTTAGTATTCAATTCTGCTAACATCTTGATAATTAAATTACTAGGGTCCTCAACATTTACACTTTTTACGAATTTAATAAATTCGTGTCCCCAATTCCCATCAAAATAGTGTGTGACAGTCTGGTATGTCGCAATATATCTATATATATATATATATATATATATATATATATATATAAACAAAATTTATGCACTTTATCGGTATCAGGGTCCCAGAATTGGAGTTATTCTGTCGAAAAATCGCCATTTGTTTGGACGAACAGACTTTTGCCGTCAATAGATTTTTCGGTATCAAGAACCCACAAAACGTGAATTTAGACTGCACAACGTATGAGAGGGAGTAATTGCCTAGAAAACCCTTTTTAATTGCATGACCCGACAATACGAGTTGTAATACAATATTTTATCTTTAATATGTAAAGAATACTTAGAGGTTTTGTCGCATTTTCAAGTTAAATGCGCTGTTTTCAACATTTGAGTTTTTGAGGAATTTCATTGGAAATCATTTGAAACGCATTTACTCACAAGTTTAACAATGTACATAAATCGCCGGTAATATAAAAATTAACGACGTGGGAGAGATATAAAAAAATTACTTTAGCGTAATTTTTGAAAAATCAAAACAGTATAGTGAAATTACGTTTATGCTATTTTATACTGTGCATTTAATACTATTCGAATAAAAGTTTGAAGAAAAAATTGGTGACGTTTTTAGAAAATCTTTTCAAAATCGCAGAGCTTCAAGTCGGGCCATATCGACCGGGGAATATTCATTTTAGAAAAAATCGTAGAAATAGTTTGGGTGCTAGTGTTGATCACAGACTGACAGGCGGACAGACTGACGGACGGAAGGAAGTTAAAAAAAAATATCCCAACAATAACTAGTTTTTCGGTACTGCAACACCTGTATTTTCGTTGAAACTTGGAAATCGATTTTCCTCGGAATTATATAACTTTCTCTTTACTGCGTGTATTACTACATACATACGTACTACGTACACAAGAACGTAAATATCTGAAATTTTGCAACATTCAATATTCCTGTTTTCTTAATGAAAATTGAACATATCCAAAGAAGTATTGTTAGCACAGTTAATCTACCAAATGGTAGTTGTAGAAAAAAATATAATGCTGGACAATCAAATCAAACATATTGCTCGCTTGAAGGCAGTGCTAAATGGTACGTAGTACCGCGGGTTGGCCTTTTAGTAGCTGATTGATGGAAGATGGGAAGGTGATGGGGGAAATCGAAAAGGTTGGGTGGTTATTAGTGATATGGGGCGCGTTAAATACCGAGGTCATTGGTCGTAAGTGTAATGCATGTTTCCCTCGTGAGGTGGTGGTGGTGATTTTCCCCCGCTGGATGGGGAGATCCGGCGCCGAAATACCGTCGGCTAGCGGAGTTTCCCTTTTCCAGGTATCGCCCACCAGCGGGGCACAGCGCCAGCCGGGACAAGCTCTAAGCTCCCGAATGGTCTCCGGCCTTGTGTGGTTGTGTAGTGCATGATAGTGTGTGTATAAGGCGTGAGGATAGAACGAGGAAGAGGTAGGAAAGATCGTGCGCGGTCCGTGGCCCATTTGTTAGGGTACTGCTCTGGCATTCGCCTGATGTTGATCAGAGAAACCACAGAAAACTACCGATTAGAGCAGCCGTCTGCTAGAATTCTCCTCCAGATAGCGGCTAAATTCGATCTAGCTGACAAGCTAGTGTCGAAAATCCTGCCAAAATCGGAACTCGAACCTAGGACTTCGCGGTCAGAGGGACTGCAGTGACATCAGTTGATGGGAAATCGAAAAGCTAGCCCACACTCAAAAGAATAGGAAACAAAATGGAACTAGGAAGTCTGTGACAGTATTACTAGTCTATCTCGAATGCATATCCCTGTATAGTATTTGAGTACATGCAGGTGTGCGTATGTGCCTGTATGTGTGTGCGCTTCCATTACTCACAGTTTGACCATTTTCCGTGCACCAGTCGAGACGTATGAAAGGTCATTTGATGCGTCTCGATCTCCTGATGGAGAACTGATAATTCGTTTTCGGATCTGGGCAGAAGATTCTAAGAAATTTCCCAAAACGTGTTTTAGCGCTGCGACCTTAGTGGGTAGACGGAGAATTAAACCAACGACATCTAAATATATCTATTTAGGTGGCATTGTTTTAATTAAGCCGCTTTTCAAAAAAGGCAACAAAAATGAAATTCAAAATTATCGGCCCATTTCTCTTCTATCAGTTTTTTCAAAAGTATTAGAGAGACTTTTTTACGTACGAATGGAAACCTTTCTCACTAAACACGACGCGCTTTCAGATTGCCAACATGGATTTAGAAAATCAAAATCAACGGAAACAGCTATATTTTCTTTTCTTAAAGATGTCGCCTCATCATTAGATCAAAACGAGGCACCTATTGGATTATTTTTAGATCTTTCAAAAGCTTTTGACATCATTGATCATGACATTTTACTTTCCAAATTACCTTCATATGGAATTCGTGGTATTGCTCTAGATTGGTTATGTTCGTACCTTAAACAACGATCTCAGAGAGTTGAAATACCTTACTGGAATGATGGAACATTACGTACGCTTTTTTTCAACTCTTTGCCCGTTGCATGTGGAGTTCCTCAAGGATCGATTTTAGGCCCTATTCTGTTCCTACTTTACGTAAACGATATGCCCTCGACGATTCAAAACGGAAGAACAGTTCTCTTTGCAGATGATACGAACATCCTTTGCAATAAAGAAACCGTAAATAGTACAATATCAGATGTTTCAAATTGGTTCCGAAATAACAAATTAATAGTAAACGAAAAGAAAACGGTTTTAATGCAGTTTTCCATTTCAAATAAACAATTCTGTGCTCCATTGAAAATGAACAGTGTACCATTGACTGATGTTAAGGCAACAACATTTTTAGGTCTCTCAATTCAGTCAAACCTTAAATGGAACGTCCATTTAAATGAATTGAACACACAATTAAGTTCTTTATGCTACGCGTTAAGAATTCTTGCAAATTCAGTCAGCCTTCATACTGCTCGTTGTGTATACTTCGCGAATGTTCATTCCCGCCTGAGATACGGCATAATATTCTGGGGAAATACATCTTATAGCTCCCAGACTTTTAGATTACAAAAACGAATGGTACGAATAATAACCAAACCCCACCCACGTGATTCATGTAAGCCTCTCTTCAATTAATCTGGGAATTCTACCATTACCGTGTCTTTTATTTACGAATCAGTGGTTTTGTAAAAATGACTTGCTCAAGGGCGGAATATTTTTCAGAAAATGCAGAAGTCTATTACTATAACACTCGACGTAGAAATCATATTCATCAGGGCAGTATCCACAGCTCATTACAAAAAATTCACATACAATACATGTACATTATTTTACAACACTTTGCCAGATGACATTAAACGATTAAATTCAATAGAAAAGTTTAAATCCCAAGTGAAATCGTTTCTGCTGCATAACTGTTTCTATACAATTAGAGACTATACTGAGCATAACAAAAAAAAGTAACATTAATTTTAACAATGATACATAATGCATTATTTACCATTTGGACTGTATAAATGTGTATAAACAACCTGTAACAACTATTGTACTACAGCTTCCGGGTCAATGACCCCCATCTCGATCAGGTTTTTCGTCCAGTTTCCCTGATCCATTGAGCAAATGCTGAGATGGCCCTTGTTTTGCTTCTGGACATAAATGTAACTTCATTTTCTGTGCACGTCTTCTAGAATTCAGTGGGAAATACAATTATTCAAATTATCGTTTCCATGTTGTCGCGGCAGGAAGTAATAAGAGCCAAAATTTATTGCTTATTTATCTTTGACAATAGATTTTATTACATGGGAGTTTTTTTGTTTTTTTTCTCCCTTTCAAAATTCAAAATTTATTGCTTATTTATCTTTGAAAATAGATTTTATTACATGGGAGTTTTTTTGTTTTTTTTCTCCCTTTCAAAATTTCAAATTTCAAAATTTATTGCTTGTTTATCCTTGAACATAGATTTTATTGCATGGGAGTTTTGTTTTTTCTCCTTTCAAAATTCAAAATTTAAGTAGTATATGAGTAAGTGTAGGGATCACAGAATTTTGAAAATGTGCACACAATTCACTTTTCCCCATAGCACGTCATACGCAGTTTTTAACTGTTTTTCTGACGTAAAATAAATAAATAAATAAATAAATTCCAGGGAGTTTCGGTCCACTACGCCATAATTTTCTTCTATGAGGATGGCAACCCTTGATTGTTCTGGAACAACTGAAACACAACGGAACATCTGGCGGCAGAACTATCAATAGTTATGCTGCTTTGAATATTAGATGTAAAGTGTTTCGTCCGTATTACCGTATTTTTAACAATAAATTGGCAAACACCTTCGTACAGTATTAACTTGGAACTTATTAAATTTTAAGAACGCCAAATGAATACGAGACAAATCAGAATTGTGAGTAACGTTAGAAAACGGAAGCACATGTGTATTCGACATTGCACATTTACGTTCTTCAGCGTGCAAATTAGGAAGAAGAATCAAACATAATTGATTTTTGTTTTGTTTGACAATTTTTGGAAGTAATTAAGAATAATCTTATATTAGGATTGGAGAATAACAGCTTACAGGTGATCTTTAATGTGTATTTGTGTCCATATCAGCAAAAGAGGGTGCAAATGTAGATGCAATAAATTCTAAGTATTTGCATCATCCATATCTGCAAGTATTTTTACGACGATGACAATTTTGAAATTGCAGTATTACCTGTTAATATTCCGTGTGGAGATAAAATACGTCATTGAGTGTTGGAAATTTTTAATCGGGCGTATAACATCAGATACTACAATTCATTGGTATGTTCAATGCCAGAAACAGAAAGAACTTATTTGAAACTATGCACGTCATTTCGAAATTTTCATCAAATGAAAAAACTTTTAAAACAGTAAATGATCTTGGTTGTCCGGGTGACACCGCGTCGAAGGCTGTGTTGCCGACGTTTCGACCATCTTGTCATGGTCTTCCTCAGGGCTGGTCTGCGCTGGGGTGGTGAGCGCTCGGGATTACACGAGGGTGCTCGCCAGAGAAGAGCGATGGTGACCCAAACGAATCAAGGAAGCGATGGAGATAGCTAGATACCCCCAAAACATCCAGACATAGCCAGACACCCCCATAGATCTAATTTACCAACAATACCATATGTGGCAATAATGTGGCAAAGAGCAAATTTTCTGTGTTTCTCGAAACAGCCGAATTCCTTCAATATTGAAGTTGGAATTCTTTTTTTCTGAAGATTTCTATTCCTGAATATTAGATCTTTAAATCATTTCATACAGACGTTTTTTGAAAATTATAGTAGTTTTCGCATACTGCTGAATTATTTGGTGACAAAATTCAAATGTTTTGCAAACGCGTCCTCCATCTTTTTTAAACTAAACAATATCTCTGTATTAGGTCTTTAACTCATTTCACGTTAATCGTTTCAAAATATGGACAGTTTTCGGGTAATTTTGAGTCATATAGTTTGCGTTTTTTTTTCGAGTGATTGCTGAAGAGTTAGGATAGAAATTGCATTACAGTAATATTACGTCACAATTAGCAATCACACGAGAAATGATGCTCGGTTTAGAGTTACAAGTTTCTTGTAGACAAGATAGGCAGTGTTCCAAGAATTTATTCTGAATATAATCACCAGAAAATCAAAGTTACTTCACCTTTCGCCATCCGCCACGTATCTCTACGCGGTTACCTTCGAAGCCGCCCATGGCGGATGTCAGATCACGGCCGACCCGGAAAGAGAGGGAGAGTGGCTGTGGGAGTGGAGATGCACGACGAGCAGCGGGCCAGCGGTGGGGGCGGAGCGGGGTGGAGCGGAGGAGGATCGGGGGGGGGGGCGGGTCTGGGTGATGCTCTGGCCTTTGAGACGCGGGCCGGGCGACGCCTCCTTTCCCGTGAGCAAGCGGTTGGCAGGAGGTGCGTCGTGGCGCGTCGTTGCTGGCGGACTTCATTAGCGCCGATAACAACGGAAGAGACGTTTGATGAGCCTCAACTACCCAAGCTGGATTGAATTTCAAGAAATGAGATAATAATAATAATAATAATAATCCCATTGTTACAGATAAAACAGTGGAAGCAAATAAACCTGATATTGTCGTATTCGACAAAGCGACTCGTAGGGCAATAATAATAGATATCGCAGTCCCACTAGATCATAATCTGCTGACAACTATTGCAGAAAAGAAAATATCAGCCACTCTCAATTGAACTGAAAAACTTGTACAAACTAATAGAGGTAGATATTGTACCCGTAGTTATTTCAGCTAATGGGCTTGTGGCTGAAGATTGGAGGATTGTGAAAGAAAAACTAAACTACTCTAAATGAGTGGCACCTCAGAACCATGCAGAAGGCCGTGTTGCTGGCAACCACCAACATTGTGCGCAAGGTTCTCTCCCTAAATCATTGAAGCGGAACCTGAGTACACTGGAGCAAGAACTTCTCACCATCTGTCTCACCATATGTGTTGACGTTCTGTCCTTGAGTTATACTTGAAAACTCCGGAAGAGCATGAAATTTTGAAACATGAAATATAATAATAATAATAATAATAATAATAATAATAATAAATCGTTTCATGGCTACTCTACTTTTAACTGTGGGGCAGCGGTTAGACTACTGGCATTCTCCCGCTCAGACCCGTATTCATAGTCGGTTGATCCAAGTGAAATTTGTGGTGAACAAAGTGGTTTCGCGACATGTTTACTGGGGTTTCCTCCCGTTTCCCCTGCCTCTCATTCCATCATTCATATCATGTCTTCGTTATCATCTTCCCATTAAAATCATCCATCCGTTTCCAGGTACGGCTTAGGCATTGGCTTTATAATCAAGAATATACGTTCACTAATGTTCTTTTTATTGTTGACGTTATGGTTTTTATTATATTTCATGCATCCCCTAAGGGAAAAAGTATTTTCTCTGCGAGTGTATGCTGGTTACAAAAAGGATAGATTAAAGATGTACCTCTTTAGTCTATGCAAAAAGGGATAACACTGAACTCCGTAACTCCAATATGTCAATGAAACCTTACTTGTTCTGTGTTATCATGTTCGTAACCAGCATCATCCACTAAGTTGTGTGTACGTTTTAAATTTTACATACAATTTCGGCTCTCATTGAAAATTACTATTGTAGATAATGCATGTAAAATAATTTTGTAGTAATTTTAAAGAAGAAAAATTCTACATTGATTATCACAAATTCCTCTTTGCAGTGTTTCTTCTACTGAGCAGCTCATCCTAGAAGTTTTTATCTGATTCAGTCACCAATTTATGTTAATTGTCCTACTTTTTTTCGCTGAACTTTCCGGTTTCACTCTTTCCAGAAGACAATTTACTAGTCGCATGTTAGTAAACTCCTTTTTTTTTTTTTTTTTTTTATTGTTCTCAGTTACATTCCCTCAATGTTAATCATTGTCATTTGTGATTTATGGACATTGATAATATCCCATGTAGGAAGAAAATATCTTTAAACCGTTCTTTTTATATTAGATTATTTTCCGATACCCAGACTTTGCTTCCTGTATTTTATTTTAAGAGCACTGCATTTCAGCATGAAAGGTACGATGGTAGTATCTTATCTACCCTGATTGTTCAGGCCGGTTGCACGGTGAAAGCTAAGGGAAGTCATGTTTTCCTAACATTTTTCTAGAGCGGACCAATCACCGTTACCTCTATTTGCGAATTCAGATCTTGTTTTTCGTTCAAAATGTTACTCATTGCTCCGTGTAGAAGTCAGAAGGGCTGAGAATTCCACCACATAAAACGATACAATTCAATAAAAAAAATTCTCCTCCTAAACAAGATTTCGCGGTGCCCATCACAGATGTTTCATCAGAATCGTCTCGTCCATGACGATGCGTCATTTATATCCAAATTCAAATAGTGGGCTTATGGAGTCTTCTACCTGAACTGAAGAGATTATAAATAGGGGATGGATATTTGTGAGTTGTGTTTTAACTTAAGATTTTAAAGTGATGTAAACATTATTCTTAACATTATTTTGATAAAAAATGTTGGACATATTTTGACATAGTCTATTAATTTTATGTTTTCATTTTTTTTTAAAAATAGCATAACAGCATCACATTTTTGCTCATTTCATATTTTTTAAAAATAATTATCAGGATGAGTTAAACAGTGCTTTTATTCCGAAATACTTTTCGGTGTGCTTTCAAATTTTGCCATTATCTTCAAATCATTCTCTAGACTTTTTAAATATTGAATTGAAAATGTTGAATTTTAAGAAGCGGAGCAAACATCCCCTGACCTCTGCACGTAGAAAGAAGAAGCTACTATAAGTAGAGGAGCTACCGTAAGCGGGGGTTACTTAGTGACTGTTTTCGAGGTTTTCTTACTGCCAGTGGAACATTTGTGAATGGTATCTAAAACGAATTCCTGATTTTAATTGTTTTGTCCTTCCTCTACATCCTGACATTACGTATGAATAGAAATCAATAACATATATATAGAATGAATAGCGGAAAACGCGAAAAACGTGAAAAAAACAGAATTTTAGGAAAATCTAAAGCGAAAATCAGGAAAATCGAACCGCGGTTAAGAAGATACAAGAAACGGTACAAATTGCATGCAGAACGTTTAGAAACGTAAAAATGGAACCCATTGTTGTGATAGCAAAAGTATAAAAGAAACCAGTTTTCATAAATATCTCGAGAACGCCTTGAAATGACTTCAAACTTTCTGGAATTGTAGAGTATAACATTTGGATCATGACAAAATTAGCCACGGCCATATAAAAGGGGTGTCAAATAGCTGCCTTGACAACTTGTTAATGGCGAGGAAAAGCAAATAAATGAATGATCGCTCATTGCGGCTCAGGTATACCTGGATTATGAGTACTGTTTTGTATTTAGCTAGAAACTGACCCAGGCACGAGCGTGCAGATACACTGTTTCAATTCCGTATGGAATGATCACAGTAGTCACGCCCAGGTAAGGTTCTATGCTAGCTGAGGTACGGGCAACAGGTGAGTGAGGATATTAGTTTTGTCAGAGAATGTCAACGAAACCAGGCGCTCAACCAAACGAAGTAAATTCTATGAAGTGTAGGATTATGATGGAAAAATAGTAAGAGCTAGGACACCAAAGTGTTTGAGACCAAGATAGGGGTGCTAGGCGAGGAATGGTCACAGCGGCTGACCAACGCGGACCTAAAATAAGTTAGGTGGCATAGCAGTAGTTAAAATTAGTGAAGAGGGATCGGGAGAGATCGCTTCCAGTGGCAACAACGTGGGTGCGTAAATGAATAGAGCAGAGGAAGGGCAGGTCGGAACCATTACAATACTTAATGTTGCAGATCCAACTAAAAGCGTTTGAGAATGATGGGTTGTCTCTTGCGTTCTTGAGTTTCGAATGTTAGATGCTCTGATACTCTTTCTTGGGGGACATTCACCTTCTTCCTCCTCCTCTTCCCTCGAGGTTTGGTCACCTCTTTTCTCTGCTTATGAAGCTCTTCCATAAAAGCATCTCCAATATGGGAGCTGATGGAAGAATGGAGGCTATCTTCCACGATCGCAGATGGAAGCCGCTGTAGGACCTTTTGCTTATTCAGAGGCACCATCCCAGTCTCGTAGTGATAAAGTGTTATTCAAAATTAATTTAACAGCCTCATTATTCCTCTGAATAATTTTGATAAGAACGAGCACCCACCTTCCTCTTATATGATCTCGGCATGTTTAATGGATATTTTGAATGTTACAAAAAAGAAAATGTGTTAAAATGAACCTTCACAAAGTAACCCCGCAAACTTCAGACTTTTCATAGTTCCACTTAAGATGAACAGAAACCGTCAAAAAGACTTACGTTTACAATATGATGTAGCGAACATACGCATCTCCGAATATATTTACCTGTATTAGTCCGTTTGTTACTGTACGCTACTCTTCAGGACAAAGATAGCATGATATAGAGCGATTTTTCTAAGGATGAGCCAAAGTGGCAGCTAGTGCTGGTAACATAACTGATGTTTCTGGGGTCGTCGTGCCCTCAAGCCCAAAGGACTCCCTTCCTGCATTTGTTCGTTTGCAGTTGGCTAACTTGGCTTCGACGCTTCCTTTCGTGACGTCCTCGTCCGACAAAAATATAGTTCACCGCGAGAAATAATTGAAATTAGGAAGTGCAGTGTTATGTGCTCTTCTGTAAAAATTCTTTTTTCCTTTATGTATTATATTGAATTTACTTTTTGTGTGATAAATATTATGTTTATTTTAAAACCGATACTTGAGTGCGAGATGCGTACCGATGCACGTGGTTCCGGTCTTTGTGCTGTTGTGTGGCGAGCGGTGATCGAGAGCTTTCTATTCACATTCGTGGCAGTTTTCTTTTGCTGGTTGTGAGAGCATATTAAGGGATTTTCCACATATGTAATTCAATTTAATTATTTCCCGGACTCGCGTACGTGCATATGCATCAGCGAAACTCTTAGACTTCTGATAGGGATGTTTTCACAGGAGCCATTAGCACTTTACGAAGGGGCGTGGCTGAACAGCTGTCGCGGTGGAGGGATACTTCTGTGTTATACATGTGATGTTCACTTGTTTTCACGAACTGTCATTTTGGCTCATCCTTAGGAAAATCGTTTTATATTCGCCAACAATGCAAAATGATGTTTACACGTACAGGCCAACAGCACGGGTAATAAGGACACGGAAGCTTCAGGCTCTGGTCAATAGGTAGCTCTGTCCATGCTGTCTACAGCCTGGCTACCGCCAGCTGCTTTCTCGTTACGATAACGGCGCACGATTCAGAGATATGAAAATTGGTCGAGTGTCACAGTGTTACCCCTCTAGTTACAAAGTAACCCCCTTTACGGTACCTATTATAAGAATTGAGTTTCTCCCCAAGATTTTGTGTCTCCTTTTCCTCCCTTCATTAATTTTATCATTTGAGTCGCGGTGGTTTCACGATGGTTTTCCGGATTAAAAAAAAACAACAACTGGAGGACAGTAGCGCAATTCTGGCTTCACATTCGGATTCAGCGCGTCGAAATGCACAGAGAAACATGTGACAAGTCTTGGTCTGATAACTTTTTTTTGTGTGCCTGTGGCACTGACGGATTGATGGCACTGATGGATGGTTGGCACTGATGGATTGGTTTGGTTTGTTTTTTTCGTGTTTCCGGGCGCGTCAACTGCTTTGGTCATTAGTCTCGTTAGTGTAGTGCATGTTTTTTTCTCGGGAGATGGCGGTGATCTTCCCCCGCTGGATGGCGAGATCCGGCACCGACCTACCGTCGGCTAGTGGGGTTTCCCCCTAACCAGGCATATCCCACCGGCGAGGCATCACCCCAGTCGGGACAAGTTCTAAGCTCCCGACCGGTCTCCCGAAATATGTGGTAGTGTAGTGCATGTTAGTGTAAGTGTGTGTGTCAGGGCAGAGGATAGGACAAGGAAGAGGAAGGACAGATCGCGCGCGGTCCGTGGCCCGTTTGGTAGGGTACTGCTCCGGCATTCGCCTGGTTTTGATCGGAGAAACCACGGAAAACTACCGATCAGAGCAGCCGGCCGCTAGAACCAGACAGCAGCTGAATTCGACCTAGCTGAAAAGCAAGTGTCGAAAATCCTGCCGCCGTCAGGACTCGAACCTAGGACCTCCCGGTTAGAGGTGCTGCAGTGACATCAGTTGAAGCACTGAGCTACCGCTACCGGTGGCACTGATGGAACAAAGCATTGTTTTTCTTTGGAAATATTTGAAAACCAATGCTTCTCTTTTCAAAAGGTGACTATCAGTGTCAAAGCATGGGACATTATGCTTCTCCGAACGGCGCCACGTGCCTTGTGTTGACAGATGTCCCCAGCACTGCGGGGTTTTGGTTGGTGAAATTCAAGGCCGTGTGAGGCCCTTGATACCCTGGTCTAGTGTTCACAGAGGAAAGCGAACGCTCCATTCACTTCCTTCTCCTTTATCCTGAAATATTTTCGTATTCTCTTCCTTTATTGCCTTATCCCTCTTTTTCTTGGTCGTTTCCCTATCCTTTTCCCTTGTCCTTCATTTTCTGCGCTGCATAAATAATATTCTGACGAAACATATGCTGAAGCAAACAGACTTTTAGATTACGGAAAATAGTTTCATTTGAATAATTAGCGAATCCCAACCATATGATTCTTATAAGTCGCTCATTATTATGCTGGGAATTCTACCATCCCCTTACCTCTTGATGAACGAATCAGTGGTTTGTGTCACAAATACTCCAGGATGTGAACCTATTTTCAGCCAATAAAGATGTCTATAACTATAAAACTCGACGTATTAATCATATTCATCAGGTGTCAGTATCAACACTTCACTACAAAAACTTCACGTACATTTTTTAACAACACATTGTCTTATGATTAAAATCAATACAATAGGAGTTAGATAGGAATCTCAGAACTTGAAACAATGTTCACAGATAGCACTTTTCCCTATAGTACGCCACACACAGTTTTTAACTTTGTTTGCAAAAATAAAAAGAAACTTAAAATAATACAAATACACTAATACACAAAACATAAATACTAAATTGAAATTGTCTTTGAGATGACACCTTCATTGGTCCTTAGAAAATTGTATACAATGTGAGAAGAAAATCTTTAATTGGAGCTTGGCAATCATGTTCTATTCTCTTCCAGACTTTTGACTCTCTTGTAAGTATCGGCTGTTACTGCGGGCGCTCGTGCGGGCGTGCGGGCGGGCACCCTCTGCAATATCAAAAGCAAGGAATTAAGGACTTTGAGCAACTATTTAGAGGTCTATAGTGGTAATTGCTATTGTTATGCTTGTACACTGGCTTGATCACATCTGGGGACAGAAATTTAGGAGTCAGTTGTAAGTCAACCGCGTGACTGAGTGGGTTCGCGGAAGCCAGGGCAGACGTAACCTCAATCTCAATGTAAAAGTTCTTGCAAACTTCGTGGGAACGCCGCTTTCGCATCGTTCACGCGAAACTATTTCTTTAAATAAAAATAACGTTGCGAGAACATCTGGATGTAGAGTAGTAAGAAATATTGCTATGAGTCCGGTAGATTATCAGAGGTCTGATACCCTTGTCTTATTGAAAAAATGCCCCAATTCAGTGTTTATGCATATAGTTGAGAAGTTCCCAAACGGAACCAAAAACGTTTCGCGTTACGCAGACCGCTTGCCCCATGTTTCTGTTTTAAGTAGACTCCGTCCTAGAGGTAATTCCAAAACGACCTCAGGGGGTCCTCAACAACGCCCATGAGTTTCATTCACGCCACTTTGAGACCAGATCTAGTTCCTCCCTCCCGTAAAACAATATTTTGGCTTCGCCATTGACTGGGGACTCCAAAAATCCTTGAGCCGACTCCGATCACAAACGTTTTCCGGTTTCTTGTGCTTCTCATTACAAGCGACACTTCGATTCCGCCGCCCGCTGCAGCCTCGAGCGAGCATCTTTCACACGAAACTATTTAAATTAAAATATCCTTACGAGAAAATCTGAATGTAGAGTAGCAAGAAACTGAGGTCAGACTTCGGTAGATTACAAGAGGTCTGATTCCCTTGCCTAATTGGAAAGCTGCCCCAATTAAATGCTAATGCATCTAGTCCAGAAGTTCCTAAATTGTTTGGTTCCGTAGACTCGTTGTCCGATTGTTTTTGTCTTTCGCAGATCCCCTGGAGTCGTTCCAAAACGACCTCAGAGGATACACAACAAACCCCATGAATTCCATTCAATCCACTCTGGGAACAGATCTACCTCCTCTCGTAAAACAATATTTTGGCCACGCCTTTGACTGGGGACTCCAAAAATCCTAGTGTCTCGGCCCTGATTACAAACGTTTTCCCGTTTCTTGTGCATCTCATTACAAAGGACCCTTAGGTTCCGCCGACCGCTGCGGCCTCGAGCGAGCATCTTTCACACGAAACTATTTAAATTAAAATATCCTTACGAGAAAAGCTGAATGTACAGTAGCAAGAAACGTAGGTGAGACTTCGGTAGATTACATGAGGTCTGATTCCCTTGCCTAATTGGAAAGCTGCCCCAATTCAATGTTTATGCATATAGTCCATAAGTTCCCAAACTATTTGGTTCCGTAGACTCCTTGCCTGATTGTTTCTGTTTTTCGCAGATCCCCTAGAGTCGTTCCAAAACGACCTCAGAGGATACACAACAAACCCCATGAATTCCATTCAATCCCCTCTGGGAATAGATCTACCTCCCTCTCGTAAATCAATATTTTGGCCACGCCATTGACTGGGGACTCCAAAAACCCTTGAGCCGGCCCCGATTACAAACGTTTTCCCGTTTCTTGTGCATCTCATTACAAACGACACTTCGGTTCCGCCGGCCGCTGCGACCTCGAGCGAGCCGCCCGCCGTCGGGCGGGTGAGCGGCGACCGCACTCGCCCGCCCATTGGTTGACGGGGAAAGTGACTGCGGCGGCGGCGGCGGCGGCGGCGGCGGGAGCGACGGGGTCTCGGGCAGGCGAGCGCGCGCGCGGGAGTCTGGCACGTGCGATGGTGGCGCGCAGCAGCAAGGGCGGCGGCGGCGGCGGCGGCGGCGCCGGAGTAGCGGGCCCCGCCGCGGGAAAGGGCGCTGTGGGAGAGGCGCGGGCGCTGCTGGACTCCAGCGAGGACGAGGACGAAGAAGACGCCTTGGGAGGGCGAGGAAGCACCGCCTACTTCTTTGGGGTATGTTGTGCCAACCGGTCGCGTGTGTGGGATTGGTGGGATGGTTTCTGACAGCTTGGAGCACGTGGGTGCCGACGTGTAAAATAATTTGGGGCTGTGAACTTGAAATGTTTGTACGTTTGCATAGCTTCTTATGCTGTTACTTCCCCTACCTCATACTTCTCAAACTCTCGAGGACAATCGCAAATTTTGGAAAAGGTAGAATGCTTTAACAGCAAGTTGATACGACCGACGTATGTTGAATTTTGACGTGACATTGATGTGATTTTTTCCTTGACGATGTATTGTGAAAGTGTTTTTATCTCGTTTCCGGTCACTTGTTGTGAGTGAAAAGCATCTGCATGGATGAGTATTGTGGTGGTGAATGTGATGAGAATTCTCCGAACGAGTGAAAAAATTTGACCGTTTCGATCATCGGATAATAGAGCACGTTTGATGTGCAAGTTCTTTCTTCATCCTTTCTAAATTAAAATAATATTAATAATTAAAATTATTAGCATCAATCTAATTGTCCCTATTACATGCATTCATCACGAGAAAACAAGTTGTGTTTATCATTGCAATTGTGTGTGGCAAGAATAATTTGTATTAATTATATTTTTGTAGAGTTTTTTTACTTTAATGGTCTTGCGATTCGCGTGTGTCATGAGGGGCATTACATAAACGATTGCAATTATAATTCAGAGTGAAATACGATTATAATGTACTCTCTTCTAACGGAACTGTGTGTGTTTTAACAGTTAGTTTCATCTCCAACTTCAAGATACTCTGTGTATTGTGTTCAAGGTTACCCCCCCTCTTCACACCTTTTCCTCATTCATTTCCATCCAAAGTCAATTCAGTTACAGCCAGACAGGAGTATTCTAAATGATGCACTGTCGGACAGTTATCATCCTTTTAAGAACGAGAATGGTTGTGACTTATGCAATTAACTTTCATGTAGTAATCGTTTATATGTTTATCAAGATATTTTGTAGAATTGTCAAGATGATACGTTTTTTAGCCTACCAGAAATAGTTTTATCGATTAGGAAGTTCCTTTATGTCGTATGATTTGTTCGTGCAAACTATGGTGAAATCAGTATCAAGGTGCATTACACCTATTTACAAGAAATAAAACTCAGCGTTGTCATTCACTTCTCCAGATTCGGTCACACGAAATATATGACAATAGAAAAAAACTCGTAAAATCTTGAAGTTATAGTCGGCCATACCGGTGTCAATGTGTGAAACCTGGCTTTGATAAACGAAATGGTAATTGCGGGATGATTGCAGAGTAAAACGAAGGGCTTCTCTTTAAAAATTGGTCATAATTTACGAGTTTTAAACTGAATTTCATACACATTATTATTTGTACTGTATGGGTAAAGGATATTGTCTTTATATTCTAAAGCGTGTTAGTTAATTTAAAGTGGTATTTGCGAAAATTATTTCCAAAAAATTATTTATAATAGTAATGAAAAAATATTTTAGAAAAAGGCCATTCGTTAAGTAAAAGTCAATGGTTTACTGTTAATGATGTATACTACTGTTTAACATGTACCTATAATATAATGGCAAATATTGTTCCAATACAATCGATGGATCATAATTGCTTTGAGATTGTCGGTTACGTCATCACACGTTCTTTAACACGGAGGTTTTACGTCTTAAGATAACTCCATATCTCATTTGACATTCTTTGTGTTTCTGGCTTGCAACCATATTTTCAAGGACACTCACTTTTGAAGAGCGATAATGTCAGGAGGTTAGCTTTGCGTGTGCTTTTTGCAAACTTCTTTCTACTCATAGTCGACGGTTTCCGAGAATTTTGAGGATCCGCATTACGTCTTAATAAATTATGTGATTGAAAATCCAAATGCTGAAGAAAGTACAATTTTAATATGAATTTCTAAGCTTGCCAACTATTATTTTGCTTCTTGAATAATTCTGAATCTCTATATTATTTATGACAATCATTTGAATTTTTTTCACAAATGTTCATTAATTAAGAGCAGATACGTTTTGACTATATTAAAAACTACGATCAATAACATTCCATTAAAATGCTGTCAACCGTTAAAATATTAACTATACTGCATGTTTATTATATTTGGAGAATGATTAGTGAGATTTGTTTCTTTCGGTACCTGTTGTGAAATTTCTGGATCTTAATATTCAATAGAAATACATAATGAATTATATCTAGCCTCATAATCTATATTTCTGTGCAATGCACAAGTTCGGGAATGCTCAGTAAGAGGTGTGACCACGATGATATTTGCAAAGGCTCTGGGCAAGATTTTCAACCCATTTGTTGTCCGAACTGTTGATTTGTGTCATATTTATTTATTTTATAAGAAACTAATATTTTCTACTTGCGTTTCAGACAAACGTAGGGTGACTCCTGTCTCAAACAAGCCATTACCCTTCTCTCTTTAGTACCCGAGTTCAAAGTTTTGTCAATCGTTTTTCGGTGTTCTCATTCATCCTCTGATGACCAGTTCGGCAATGGACCGCCAATCCGGGAAAGAGCTCCCTATCGCCCTACGGGCTCCCAGTGCCATAATGCCCGGCAACGGGCCCAGCAGCTCTTAACCTCAGCTTCGCCTCAACTCATATCGCAACCATTTGGCATGCATACAGCTGTCCTATATAGTTGTATAAAACAGTATCCTCATGTGGAAATAAGCTGCAAGCGAAATAAATTTTAGCAAACCGGAACTGACATTTTTTATGAATTGCTTCCTTTCTTATATTTTTTTCTTATTCTCGGTAAGATGCAAAATTTTGAAGCAAGGTTTTCGAGTTTGGGGACTATTAAGAGAATATAAATCTTTCGTGAAAGTGTTGCTTTATTGATAGATAACAACCGCCTAGTTATTTATTCTCTGATGAACATTTTCCATGGTTAAGGATAAAATAAATGCAATGACTTATCTCGAAAACAGTTATCTCACGAGATGCAATTTAAAATAACTCATAATTTGTATTTCAAGTTCCCGTTTCTGAGTCATGATAAAAAAAATATTTTTCCGCAAAAGACGCCATGCTTCCAATATTTGCAACATTATTTTTTTTATTTTGAGAAGGAAGTAAAGTAAGAACTAGAGAAACGGATTTCATAAATTTTCCATGCATATTGAGTAATAAAAGTTTGTTTTATACGACAACTTTACTGCATCGCTACAAAAAAGTGAAACCTTCAGAAAAACATAAACCTGCGTTTTCTTTTCCGGTCGTGAAACGAAGATATGGATCGGAAGAGATAGATGAGACTGAGCCGAGAGTTATAGCTTTCCTGTGGAGAGCAATCTACCTGATGTGACTTTTATCGAATATAATTCTCAAAATTGAAATTATTGAGGACTTCTGAAGGTATTTCCATTCGATATCAATTTGCGAGGAATTGCGACTGCACACCTTTAGTTGTTCCTTGGTTCCTTATATTGCAACCATTGTTCTTAGCCAAAGAAAGTTATGTTCATTTTCATTCATTTCACTTTAAAAATGAAATATTAAACTTTACATCTTGATTCTAAAACACAAATATTGAGACTGATATTTTGTTTTCATTGAAATATGCTGAAAATATCCATTGACTGTGTTTCTATAATCACAATAAAGAAAATGGGCGCTGTATGATCTACACATATTTGGGTTTCATAATTAACCCTTTAGTGGTCGCACTCAAAATTGGAACGGGAGTGGTCGCGTGGATTACAATTGTATAATGTTGTGATATTACAAATTCTATAAAATGCTACACAAAAATCCATGTTTTACGCCCTTAAAAATATTCTCAAATATATGCGAGTAAATGTTTGTTTTTGAAAAGTAGTGTGCTCTACATGGTTTGTGCACTTCATGTACTTTGCATTACGATTATTAAATAAAGTAGTTAGATACAATTGTTTAAACATCTAGAGCGGAAACATCTAGATTCTGAATGAGTTTCAATGTTGACATAAGATGAACATCTCACACAGTTTTTCTTAATGCGTTCTCAGCACACCCACTGAACACAATTTACGCAGTACTGACGAGTGTTCGTGTTTGGTTGACGTCCACCGAGACAACAATGTCCTACGTTGCCCTTTGGTGACGCCGCAGTAGTGTCGAGTGCTCGTACCGGGAGCGGTAGCTCAGTGCATCAACTGATGTCACTGCAGCGCCTCTAACCGGGAGGTTCTAGGTTCGAGTCCTGACGGCGGAAGGATTTTCGACACTAGCTTTTCAGCTAGGTAAAATTCTCAGCTGCTGTCTGGAGGAGAATTCTAGCGGCCGGCTGCTCTGATCGGTAGTTTTCCGTGTTTTTTCCGATCAACACCAGGCGAATGCCGGAGCAGTACCCTACCAAACGGGCCACGGACCGCGCGCGATCTGTCCTTCCTCTTCCTTGTCATATTCCTTACGCAAACACTTGCACTAAAATGCACTACACTACCACATATTCCGGGAGACCGGTCGGGAGCTTAGAGCTTGTCCCGACTGGGGCGGTGCCTCGCTGGTGGGAGAGTCCTGGTTAGGGGGAAACCCCACTAGCCGACGGTTGGTCGGCGCCGGATCTCCATAGACTTTGAAGAACCCTACACGTAATGAGAGTATTTTGAGAATGGCTGAACGTCATTGCTTTTTTTTCTTTTTTTTTTCTTTTCCCTTTTTTTGTGTTTGATGCTTTTATCCATTCATTTCTTCTACTCAACTATTGAAAAAAAACGGATTGATTGTTGGACGTCGGAGTTGATGGTTTGATTGAGTCTTACTTAATCATTCGTTTTTGTGTGTGCGAAATCTTGGTTATGCTGATGGTTTCTTCACTGTTGCCTACGAGATGAGAGGTGAGTGATTTGGGTAATTTTCCAGAAGTTGGAGGTACCTTCAGAACTTGTTTCAATTGTTGGCCATTTCCACAAAGTGTGTTCTCTACAACATTTGAATTTATGTATTCGCTAAATTTTGTAAATCATTTTCTGACCAGAGAAATCTATTTATTTATTACTACCCGATTTTTTAATACACTGTACAAACAAGTGATGTAATTATAAAGTAATAGTAAGGTAAACTCAATGTGTTACAATCTAAATGAATGAAGGAAATATTGATCCTGTACAATTTTTTGTTTTCAAAATAGGTTTTGTGAAAACATCTCTTCATTCTTACCAACACTGTTTTAGGAATCCGGTAGCGCTACATCTGAGATTAATCAGAAGCGATTATTTTTAACATTTTTATTAGAATTTCTGTTTATGTGAGATGTTACGTTGGAACTACTGTAGTGCACTGCAGCAGCAAAAATGCATCTGAACAACATAAAGTGGTTTTCCAAACCATATCACGCGCGCTGCTGATGAACAATAAATAGAATACCCTCCTATAACACTGCAATACATTAATAGCTATTAACATACCTAGAAATGCAATGAGTGTTATTACTGCCGAGGCCAAAAGTTGAAAATCGAGGCGGAGCGTAGCGAAACCCAGATTTTTAATTTGGATAAGACAGTAATAACTAACATGTCCTGGTATGTTCAGCATTTTATCGGTGACCATAAAATCTCACAAATTATGCAAACATTTACATTACTGCGATAGTAAACATATGAATTCTGTTGCTGCGGCACGTTAGTACAATATTGTGGGATTTGTTTGCGATATATGTACATAAACAATATTCGTTTACCGTGGTTCGAGAAAATTGGATGCAAATAAATTTCCTGAACCTAAAGATACCTAAAGAAATGACGTTCGGTTAGAAAATTGGCGCGTTGATTTCCATTGGAGACATCTTCACATCGGCAGTAAATACGATTACCGGAGTAGTTTCATTTGATGGATGTGAGGAAAATGAGGTTAATTTACCTAGTATACATTTCTCTAATTGTACTACAATTAAGAATAATTATTTCCAAAACCAATGTTACTTCTGAATTGTTTAAATCTGATTTGTTTTGTACATCGCCATGTTTTCCTTAGCAAAGATTTGACTTGCGATGAATCGCTGGTTGTTTATGTTGCTAAGGATGTTAAATTTCTTAACATACAGGTAGGTACAAGAGCACTTAACAAACCTACAGGGTTGCATGGTAACAGTGCTTAAAGACTCGTATGGCCGATAAACATTTTAACAGAAATACTCTTCACTAATAATGCAATAACATAGTACAGTGTATACGGATCCACAACACTACTGTTCTTTACGTTTCAAGAGTATCATCAAATTCGTAAAACGCAACAGGTGAATAGCGAATATTTAATGGCGAGCGGCATCTTCCTTGGAACCATGCTGTCTAATGAAGAGAGAGAGCGTGAGAGAGTGAGAGAGTGTGTGAGAGAGAGTGAGAGTGAGTGAGTGCTCAAAGCAGTGAGGAACTGAGTATGAGAATTCAGTCGCTAAGGCCGTATGAGAATATGGGAAATAAATATTTAAATATTTGCTTTGTTCAACCAAAATCGAAACTTAAATTGTTTTTGGTTTTTTTTTTTCGGAGGCTGAATAGTTTAAATTCCTGCGCGCATTGTAAATTCGTAACATAGATGTTAGGCGATCCGCGCCCCGTCTGGCTGCGGAGGCCGCCGCCTGGCCCGGCTGCGCCGCTGGAGGCTGCGAGCGCAGGCGCTGGGAAGTAGGGCGCGGCCTCGTCACTGGCCGATCTCCGCCTCGGAGCGCGCCCCCGTAATTCATGGGTGGTCCCAAGGGGCGGCGCGAGCGACGCGTCGACGCTAGCGGCCCCCGTCTCACCCGCACCACCCCGCCCCGCTCCCCCTCGCTCCGCCCCGCTCCGCCCCACCCCGCCCCGCCCCGCCCCGCCCTGCCCCGCTCCGCGCACTGGGCCGAAACGCTACCCCTCAGAAAAACTCGGAACAAGACGCGTTTTACAGTCCAGGCAGCATACAAGCGACTCTGACGGTTCAATGCGCTGTTGCCACACATTACTACGCACATGGCATCACCTACACCACAGATAAATTAAATCCCCAAACATTAACATTTACTGACAGGATATGACACGTCTTGATATCATGTTCATAATTTTCGTCGAAGTCGAACCGTACCGTCTCCGCGACTTCATACGAGTCAGATGAGCGGCAACGGTGAACGCTGGCTGTACATAAAGTAAACAAATCCTCGCAAGGTGATTGCTTCACAGTAGGTCACATGACGTATCGCAGCACGTGGCGACAGAACTGTCAGAGTCGCTTATACGCTGCCGGTACTGGAGATGGCAGCCACACACTCACGTTACGTGACGCGTGAAAAGCTGATGCTTCGGACAACAGTTCTACCGACTGCGATGCCTCAGTGTCAGCATTACCGTTGTTTCTGCAGCGGCGCTGACCGGAAAGAACCAAGCTTCAGGTCCCAACGGTGGTGGAGATTCGACACTAGCTGTGTGTGTAGCTGGTTTGAATTCAACAAGCTGTTTGTAGCTGGTTTGTCTGTAGAAGAATTTTAGTGGTTGGCTGCTCTAATCGATAATTTTCCGTGTTTTTAATTTTTTCTCTACGGAGTAGAGAGAAAATTATGTAATGCTGTGCGAAAGTACGGCGAATTTTCGGCATAAAAACACAGCGCACAACTCAACGAAAAGTGGATAAATTCATTAATTAGACTGTTGGTGATATAGATACCTTATTAATTCACAGTAAATAAACAGAGGTTGTCTGGTATCAAATCTATTAGATTTGATACCAGACAACCTCTGTTTATTTACTGTGGATAAATTCAGTTGTTAAATTTAGAAAAAAATCATCTAACAAGTGATGTAGACAGAATCCATTTTATGGGTCCTTGGTACAGAAAAATCGAATGACTGCAAAACGATCGTTCGACCGTCCGTCCGTCTGTAAGCAACGCTAGAGGCTAAACTGTTCGGCCGATTTTCTCCAAAATCGATATTACTTAATCAATCTGGCTAAGGTTGCGGTCCCTTGAATTTGGAACCGATATTGCCATTTTCTTTCGTGGGGGGGGGGTACTTTACATGAAGCTCCTGGGACATTTTTAAAATTTTCAAAAAAATGGTTCCATCGTTTTTGATTAAATTTTGTTTTTGAATAGCGTGGAGGACATTTAAGAGAACGTTTGTTGAAAAACGTAATTTTTCGAAAATTGCAAAAGTTCTAATTTTTTCGGCGTTTTCCTTCAACTAAAATATTAAAGAAGAGATTATTTCCTTAATGAAATCTGTTCCTTAAATATAAATTTTGAAATAAGGTCATGTACAATTTTTCGAAAATTTAAGTATTTTTCGTGTAATTTTGCGTGAAAATACGGGGAGAAATTACCTGCTGTGTTAACACCACTAGGTTCAGATCAAGACCATCTTGGCAAACGAGCCTCGGAGCGCGCGTGATCTGTCTCACTTGCTCCCATACTCACGAAGGATTCTCCCTGATTCGTTGATGCAAAGATAATTGTTTACCTTTATTGCTTCGTATTTCAGAAGCTCAATAGTCCTTTGCGATTAACATAATAATAATAATAATAATAATAATAATAATAATAATAATAATAATAATAATAAAATTGTCTTTATTTGGGGCGAGGCTCAGGCCTTAAGGCCTGCTCTTCCGCCTAACCACTTTAATTAATTTACAATTTTAAAAATTACAGTTGATCCGTTCGGATGTAATTAATATTAACTGACTTTTCATGCCGCAGAAGAAAAAATCAATTTGTAACTACCATCCACATCAATTTATCTGTATGAGCCAAATTAATTTATTGTCATTTTTTGTTTATTCTTGAAATTTTGCAAAATGGACAGACATTATGTAAGGAACATTCTTAAAAAATAAGATAAAAAAGAGCTCCCACTTATTCCACTTAGAATCAATAATTCAAAATTCGCCCGAAATGTCAGTTGTTAGCCGACATGCCTCAACTGTGAACAATTCACAAAAAAGGGGGCTTTATTTTACATTTACGTCTCTATCTCATTCAGCATTCACTGTTTCTAGGTTTTATCCGAAAACGTTTCACACAATTAAGTGATAAATTACTTGCGTAAGTTGCATGTGTAAGTTAGAGTTTTTCTCTGCTCGCATTCCGGGCCAGTGCGCGACGGGGTTGTGCTAGGCGATTGCGAGGGCGGAGCGGACGGGGCTGGCGTCTGAAGCGTTGGTGGGTTGGGGAGGGGATTGGGGAGAATGAGATGGGGGGGGGGTTACACGATGAAGAGAAACGGGGTTGAAGATATCGGGGTGATGGCGCGTGCGTCGTGTTAATGGACATACATATTTATTTATTTACTTGGTTTTAAAGGGGACCTATCCCTGTAGCTTGGCCAGCTTCTCGCATCTTACGAAGGCAGATTTTCATATTGGAGAGTTTATTCGATCAGACATCTTCGATTCTGTTTCACGGCATTCATTTTTCGGGAATTGGTGATTTATGTTTTATTGAATTGGAAAGGAGAAAATGGACAGACATGGAATCTGTTCAATAATTTTAAAAATGATGGATAATATTATTCTAAAGTAAATGTGGTTTTGCATAATTGAAAGTATATAATATTCCATCTAACAAATATAATGTTTTTACGAGTTGACTCCGACTCATGATTTCTGATTCGTATTCTTCGATAGAAGCTGCACGATGCTCTGGGCCTTTGATCTCGTGACCCTGCTCCTCCCGTGTAACGTTTCAAAATATTTCATCTCTGTTTTGAGATTACTAGCGGAACATCTGCCCTTCTGAAGCACATACAATTTACTATAATGTAACGTGATTATAATAGGTAGCTACCCACGAATTTTTCGAAATATAAATGCGGGTTTTTATCTGGCACAGTAAATAAACACACTAAACGTTAGCATTACACTCCTGGCGCATTTTCGTACAAAATCGTGGGAATCAACTTGTTGCTTTCGGGCGATTGGATGAGGCAAGTATAAACTTTCCAATTGCTTGAGCCACCGAAGCAAGTTTTTTCCTCTGCTGCTTCGTGGCGAAATAAATAAAAGATTCTATCGAGACGTGTCAAGATGAATGCAGAAACCGACGGACTCCGAAGCCGAAGCCGGCGGTCACATCAAAATCTTAAGCCAAACGGATGGAACTGACTAATGTAGTATGTGTGCGTCAGGTTTTGTATATATAAAGTTCCACCATGCTCATGTAATTATCTAAGAATCAACAAGTTCTTTCCAAAGCGAACTGAACTTAAATAGAGTAAACTTCCATAACTAGCGACCTTCTTCAAGTAGTTAGCGCGAGAAATTATCTCAGAAAAGTTCTTGTTAGTACAAGTTTTTGCCACCTGCATGTTTTGTGGTGATGAATGTGAATAGCTGTCGAACTATGTGTCTGTTATAAATGGTCATTCCTTAAATATTAATGTTTAAGTGTTGAAGAAACACGTAGATCTATCAAAACTCTTCCATCAAAATATGCAGAATAATTAGCATTTTGAAGAAATATGATTTTCATTAAGAAATCAGGCGAAATGTGGAAGATATGATTAATAAAATATTTTTAAGTAACTGAAAATTGGGGTATCATGCACATACCAAGTTAACATACTTTTTTACTTCAGAGGAAAAATATGCATTTGCATCGAAAACCGGTCCTTAGTTGTCACCGATTTGGTAGCAGCGGAGGAAGATAACGTCATCCGCGAAGCTGCTGTTATTGCTCGTAGCTACGAAACAGCTGGTGTTGTGATCACGTGACTTTCAGTTGTTTCAACAAGAAGAAGATTGGTTCACAATTCTGAGCAATGACAAGAACTGATGAGCGGTCAATCGTCAATGAGTAAGCAAATGGATCTAGACTGGAGTTTATCTTATAGTGCCATGAAAATGGCCAAATAAAAGTCAAAACATGGGCAAACTATTTTTAACACAACTGTGGAAATATCACGGGAGGAAGTGAGCGGAACTCCATGGTTCCTTATCCAGTTACGCAAGATGTAAGAAAACGATATTAAATAAAAAAACTCTTTATCAGAGAAGTAAAAAGAAGTAATTGTTCTGCCACAAATCGATACATTATCCTTGATCCAATATATACTTTCAGATCTTCTTAACGATAATTGAACTGAGATTCAAAAAAGAAAAACAAGCCAAATGATACACGATCAGATCACAGCTTTACTCCAGCAATCAGTACTTGCGAAAGCGTTGGCAAAGGATTCATCGCCCCAGTGCTCGTATTCATGCATCAAAACATGCCCCTTTTTTTGTTTTTTGGCGGGCCGCATGAAATCCTTTGACACTGCCCATCGTGGCGAGCGGCCTTACTTTGTAGTTCCGTGCCTTTGACAAATCCCGCGCCGCGCACCAATGCCACCGTCGACGTCAGCGGACGCTCCGCGGCGAGGGAAAGTCGCGAGGGCGCTCCCTGGAGGCGGTGGCGCCTCGCGTGGAGCTGGCGGCGGCGGCGGCGGCGGGGACGAAAGCGGGGCGGAGACGGAGATGGGTCAGGAACAGGGTGGGGTCTGAAGGGGGATGGGCGGAAGGGAGGTGGGACTGCGAGGGAGGTGGGACTGCGAGGGAGGTGGGACTGCGAGGGAGGTGGGACTGCGAGGGAGGTGGGACTGCGAGGGAGGTGGGACTGCGAGGGAGGTGGGACTGCGAGGGAGGTGGGACTGCGAGGGAGGTGGGACTGCGAGGGAGGTGGGACTGCGAGGGAGGTGGGACTGCGAGGAGGTGGGACTGCGAGGGAGGTGGGACTGCGAGTGGACTGTGAGGGATGTGGAACTGTGAGGGATGTGGGACTGCGAGGGAGGTGGGACTTCGAGACAGGTGGGACTGCGAAGCAGGTGGGACTGCGAGGCAGGTGGGACTGGAGAGGTGGGACTGTGAGGAAGGTGGGACTGTGAGGGAGGTGGGACTGTGAGGAGGTGGGACTGTGAGGGAGGTGGGACTGTGAGGAGGTGGGACTGTGAGGAGGTGGGACTGTGAGGGAGGTGGGACTGTGAGGAGGTGGGACTGTGAGGAAGGTGGACTGTGCGGGAGGTGGGCCTGTTAGGGAGGTGGGCCTGTTAGGGAGGTGGGCCTGTTAGGGAGGTGGGCCTGTTAGGGAGGTGGGACTGTGAGGAGGTGGGACTGTGAGGGAGGTGGGACTGTGAGGGAGGTGGGACTGTGAGGGAGTGGGACTGTGAGGGAGGTGGGACTGTGAGGGAGGTGGGACTATGAGGGAGGTGGGACTGTGAGAGAACTGGGACTGTGAGGGATGTGGGACTGTGAGGGATGTGGGACTGTGAGGGATGTGGGACTGTGAGGAATGTGGGTCTATGAGGGAGATGGGCCAGTGAGGGAGGTGAGACTGTGAGGGAGGTGGGTTGGTGAGATAGGCGTGCCTTTGAGGGAGACAGGATGGTGAGGGAGGCGGGCCGCTGAAGTAGGCGAGGTGGTGAGGGAGCGGGTGGGGCGGGCGCGGATGCGCGGGGCAGAGGCGGGGCGATGCGGTGACGTCGTCTACGATGGCAACGGCGGCGTCGTCGCGGACCGCGCCTGTCCGCGACGCGTTCTGCGCCGCCATCTCCGCTGCTTTATTGCTTTCTCTCCGGCGAAAGCCCGCGACCGGCCCCGTCGAGATCCGAATCACTCTGGGATGCTGCAGTTGCGTATGTTGGTCGTCACGTAAAAGTGAAAAGTTGCGAGAACAACATTTGATTTTATTTGCAATTAAAACCTAACGAATGATTCTGAAATATAAATACTGAAAAGAAGATATGTAAATAAGTAATGCCAAAGAGAGGTAAAATTGTTACCTTTGCAGAGTTGTATTGATATTGTTAATTATATTTTCAACTTAAGCTAATAAAAGTCATAGGAATTTCTGCCTCTTGAACACGGGCAGCGTTTTGTACCTGTTGGATAATTAAAAAAGAAACGTGTTTGTATATGCTCATGATAGTTTGATTGATCATTTATTACATTTGCATAACTAATCCATCCATGAAATTAAGACTAGTAGTGTTCGAAACACAGTTGGTGTAAATCTAACGAAGCAACGGTGAAAAACATCATCGTTTTTCGTGATACATTTTTTTGTGATCATTTTCTTACTAAACAAGGGCATAAAGTAGTGTCCGTGAATTCGCGCTTTTCATTACGTGTTATGTTTTATTATTTCGTACGTTACATACCCGTAAAAAGTTTAAGAATGCGAAGAAAAAGAAGAAGACAGTCGGAAGAGGAAGTGGTGAGAAACGTATATCAGAATTGTTTTAGGATCTATTTCCTAACCGCCATAACTTTTTTTCAGAGATGTATTAAAGATTTGTTTGTTTTCTAATTTCCGCATCGTTTCTTGTTATTATTTCCTATCGCAGATGAAACAGAAAATGTCACAAAAGGTTTATCTAAAATGTGGCGCCCACTGAGTCTATGTAGAAGAAAACACATCTTGTGGCGAATCTGTGACCGACAAAAGCTGCCGCACAATTGTCTCTCCACGATAGTCTCCCATAAACTGTCCATTGTATTTCCAAAGCCTTACTAATTTGTCACTTGAAGCGAATTTGAAAGAGAAACTCAATACTGAAACGAATTCCGGTCAGATATTCTTAGGTTTATTGTTTATTCGTCAGACATACGTGTTTTGTTTTTTCAACACAACCTTTCGGGAATACAGTTCGGTTCGCTCTTGCATATTTTCCAACTTCATGCCTTGCTGACACTTCCATTCATTTAGTAAAAACTTTACATATTATTTCGACCATACTTTTACAATACACATCACCTTTTCCAATTTTTTGTTACTCATCATCAACATCATACCTTCCAGTCATTCCAATTTTTCCATAAGTTCTATCAACACAATAATTCTTAGTACATTTTAGTATGCTTTTTTTTAATTTCGATTTCTCATACCATCATGTTTTCTGACTGTTCTTTTCTTATCTCTATCCTGACATTCATTATATTTAATTCATACTTCACGAATTATCTAAGAAAGAAGTTATACAATAATTTGTTTCTACGTCAACTTGTTATTCTGACCGTCTACATACTAAACCATCTGCTTATCCAGATGAATGATTTTAAAATTAAAATTTAAACTTTTTATTGATGAATACTTTCAAGAACACTGTTTGGTATCGCGGTATTGAGGGCCTATCAACTTTTTGTAAGACACCATTCGAGTTCATGCCTTACCAAAACTGATCAATGCCTGAAGGTTTTGGTATATATTTTTAACTGTCAACATAAATTGTTCAATACAAATTAGTAGAAGTGGGAAACATTCGTCAGGTACGAACCTAATACTTCGAACTACTTCACTTCTCTTAGAGTTATGTAAGAAGTTGAGAGTAATTAAATTGTCTTTGACTTGCGGCCTTTTCGCACGTCAGTAAATAATAATAGTACAATAATTGTAGTAGTACTACATGTAATGGCAGTACCACATTGTAATAGTAGTACTACAATTATTGTAGTGATTGATTGTTAGTGATTCCGAGCGCAACTACGGGGATCATTAGTCCCGTAAGTGTAGTGTGTGTTTTAGTATCTTTAGTCCCGTAAGTGTAGTGCGTGTTTTGCTCGGAAGAAGGCGGTGGTCTTCCCCGGTGGATGACCAGACCCGGCGCCGGCCTACCGTCGGCTAACAAGGTTTTCCTCGACCGGGGTGAGGTATCTCAGTGCATCAGCTGGTGTCACTGCAGTGCCTCTCACGTGAGTCCTGACGGCGGATGAATTTTCGATACTAGCTTTAAATCTAGGTCGAATTCAATCACTGTTTGGAGGAGAATTCTAGCGGCCGGCTGTTCTGATCGATATTTTTCCGTGGTTTCTCCAATCAACACCAGGCGAATGCCGGAGCAGTACCCTAAAAATCGGGCCACGGACCGCGTGCGATCTATCCTTCCTCTTCCTTGTCATATTCTTCCCTTACACACACACTTACACGAACATGCACTGCACTACCACATATCCCAGGAGACCGGTCGGGAGCTTAGAGCTTGCCCCGGCTGGGGTGGTGCCCCGCTGGTGGGAGAGTCCTGTTTAGGAGGAAACCCCGCTAACCAACGGTAGGTCGGCGTCGGATCTCGCCATCCAGGGGGGAAGATCACCGCCATCTCCCCGAGGAAAAACATGCATTACATTTACGGAACTATTGACCTAAGCTGTTGACGCATCCGGATTCACCAACCCCAACAAGCTATTTCCCACCAGCTGGGCACCACCCTAGCCATGACCTCTTAGTCTTCGTCCGGTCTCCCGGAATGTGTTAGTGTAGTGTATGTTAGTGTAAGTGTGTGTGTAGGGGGTGAGGATAGGACAAGGAAAATGAAGAAAAGAACGCGATCCTTGGCGCGGTTCGTGGGCCGTTTGTTACGTTACTGCTCCGGCATTTGCCTGGTGTTGATCGGAGAAACCGCGGAAAACTACCAATCAGAGCAGCTGGCCAGTGGAATTCTCCTCCAGACAGTGACTGAATTCGACCTAGCTGAAAAGTCAGTGTCGAAAATCCTGCCGTCGTCGGGACTCGAACCTAGGACTTCCCGTGAGAGGCGCTGCAGTGACATTAGCTGATGCACTGAGCCACCGCTCCCGTTTTATTGTAGTAATAGTAATACTACAATTATTGTAATAAAGAAAACAAAACGTTATATAGCCAGAGTTATCAAACATAATTTCAAGATACTGTTTCTGTAATATTACGCCGTTTGCATTCTTTTATTCAATTTTTATAGCATTGGATTTTTAATGTTCATTAAGAAATACTAGTTAAAATAATGGATAATTAATGGGTGTAATGTTTAAAACCATATCTCCATGAAGCTTAGGTACAGCCGATAAATATTATGTGTTTTGAGTAGGGGACGTTTTTCATTAAAAGTCATTTTTTTCTTTTTACTTTAGAGCAATGTCGGTTAGTATAGAAATTCATTTTATGTTATGACAAAAGGAAATTACCCTTGTCATTTTTTTGCACTTTTTGTTGATTTCGACTAATAAGACATTTTTTTACCTTTTCGGACATTTTTAGGGTATTGTTTACTGAGTTCATTGATTTAATGCAATTTTTAACAGTACTTGCTTCAAATAATATTTACGACACGCAACAAATGTTCTTCACAGAATTACTTCGTAGCGTATTGTATTTGTTCGCTCAGAAATTGTTTTGACAGCCGTTGTATTTAATTCTTGTGTGTGTATCAGCGCCATAACCGGTTCGGCCGATTTGGGGATAACTAAAGACAGAGTTCTGGTAAAGAACAGTCCAAATCAAAATTTGCAATCTTAGTTCACAAGAACGAATGGAAGAAGCCTCGTTTACATCAGTAATGTATCCAGCAGCTTGAATTGTTCATCCGAACTGGTTTTGATAAGGTTTTTTATGTCATTTTTCTTTGTTTTTAGGGTTTTTAAAGCATTTAAGAGTATTTCATTGATCATTTTTGGCGACTTTTTGGTCACCAAAATCCGCCCCCCAATCCCAAATATGATTTGTCGTAGACTGCAAGATGTCTTTCACGCAAAATCCATTTGCTGATCATTGATTTCATATTCAACACATTTCCCAAATTTCATTGGGAATGTCCCGTATATTTTCTATGGTGCATTGTTTTTTCCATTTCTCGCCACTCAGAACGCCTCTCTCTGATTCGTGAGACGTGGAGAAACAAAGAAGCGGTTTGGTATGCACTCTTCCGTGAGCACTTGTCGCCTGTGAGCTCAAGGAATGTCTTCTGTTGTCCTGGCATATGAAACATTATGCAATAACATTCCGTGCTAAGCACGACCGGAAGCAGAAGAAGGTCAACAAAACAAAAAATAGTCACGCGTGGCAGTTGACGAGTGGCAATGTCTACAGGAATTGCTTTCGGATACCTGAATCACGTTTTGAAGTACTATATCTCTCATTTACTGCTTCACTGCTTTTAGGTGCGATAGACTGTGATCGCATTTTGGGGATAATTTTATACATTTTTAGACATTTTTAGCAGTTTTCAGAGTTTTTGAGTCATAAGTTAATGCCTTTGGTCGCATTTTTCGGGATAATTTCATACAGTTTTTGACATTTTTACCTGTGTGCAGACTATTTTAAGTTTTTTGAGTTAATGAGTTAATGGTTACAGTACAGTAAGTGTTTACTTTTATAACCAAGTAAAGTTCGAAATTTTTCAAATCTTACATTCCTAGAAAATGGAGCAATAACATGCACTGAAACATGTATATGCAGATAGTAACAGTATGCGAATAGACAAACGAGCCCATCCATTTCCCATACTAAATTTTAAAATATATCTATATTTTTTTATATCTTGTGTCATTTTAAATCAATTGTTTTATTACATAAGGCTACGGGGCCTCTTAAAACTTTTACAATGTCCTCCCTCTACACGCACTTAAGCTCATTTTTTTTATTTCTTTCATGTATCCTCGCGTTGCACGGAAACACATCTGCACGATGTGTCAAACAGGTGCTCTCGAAACACTTCGTGCTAGAAGCTTGCATTCACTTGTGCTACCGTGGTTCTAATACGCTCTGACTGTGGTACTACTCTGACCGGTAGCTGCAAACGTAAAGATGAGTCTTACTGCTCGACCATAACAGTGGGTTTGAGGTTGCGAGTTTGTTCCCAGTAAGATGTACATTTTCTTGATGCGATTAACATAGATGAGTTTGTGACAGCCTGGATCGACGTACTAGGGCACTGCTCTGATCAATGAATGGTTTCCGTGTTTTCTCTCATCACTGTGTGGCGAGTGCCGGAGCTTTTCATTATGTAACGTGCCACGGACCGGGCGCGTTATCTTTTCATTCCCTTGCCATCGTCATCGTCATCGTCAGCGACATCCATTTCCCCCGATGTGGACTAGGGCATTGTGGGAGGGCACGTCGCGTCCTAACCCACCTAGCCCTAACAACATGCGGGAAGGCCACGTGGATCCTGCAGCAGCACGGGACTAACGATAAGAAAAGGAAATCGGAGCCTTGCTTCTATCTTGTTTTCAGTTTACCTCGGAACTTGAAGTGATCTTTCGGTTTAAGTGGCGGTCCATCATATTGTATAAGTGCAGTGCGTCGAAGTGCTAACGGCAAATGTATTTGAAGTTTAAATATTTTTCAGTTGCAAATAAAAATATTAATATCTTAAAAAAATATATCTTGGCCATTTTGCTAACAGACGCTCCAAAGATGAAAATATATTTTTAGAGATGTCTGGTAATTGAGGACAAATAGACATACACGGTTTTGCACTGTGTTCTATGCTTCACAAGAAAGAAAACTTTATTTTTATATGCTCAACAACAAAATTTCTAGTTTTAAATTCCTTGAATTAAGACCAAAAAGTCAATGATCCTGACGATGCTTTGCCTGCACCATTGGGAGCCCTTGCCGGTTGTCGCAGGGCCCTTGGCTCCTTGGTGCCTTGGCCCTTGGCGCAGCGCAGCGCCCTATGACGCGCAGCTGTGCTCGGTGGGAAGCCTAGGCCAGGCTACACTTCGATTTAGGTAAAAACAGTAGCACTTCAAGGGCACAACCTGTTGGTTGGTAGTTCACGCAGACGACAAAGCAACAGCCCGCATAATACGTAAAATTGCTACCAGTATTGCTTTCTGTTGGTTGTTATCAGACCGTGCTCGAAAAAAAAACGGTTCATAAGAAGGTCGCTTTCATTTTTTTAAATTATAAGTACTAATTAGTAGTATAAAATACTGGCATTTTCAATTTTTCACAGGGGTACATTCTTGACTGTATCGTGCAATTTGATTGTGTTTTATTTTAATATATTTATTAATAGTAATATTTTGCTAGTGCCAATGTAGTTATATTACGGCAAAGTAATAGTGACAGAAGGAAACACTATATACTACATATATTATGTAGTATTGTTGTGTGTTAACATATTTTCAAGTATTGAGAAAAACGACTAGACAAAGAAACGTAGAAAACAAAAACATATGTACCTTTCAGTGAAAGTCTTCAGTGAAAGTTTAGCTGTTTTCGAGATTAGCACGGGCTGGCAAAAAAACGGTGAAAACGGACGGGTCTTATAGTGTGTAAATAACCATATAAGCTCAACAGAAAACAATCAATTTGAAATCACAGTTAATCTCTTCATTTTTTAAATACAAATTATAATTATTCTTACAATAATAGAGGATGATCCAAATTGCTCCTGGACCTCCGAGGAGACGGTGTGATAAGTCGTGTGTGGTATCCTGTTCATGGTAAATCGTAGGCATATTTCCGCCAGGGAATGAATCCCTTAATAAAACTTTCGATGCACACTGCCAGAGGTCGACAGCTCTGTGCTACATCGGCTACAGCAAAGGCCGTACAAAAGCGGCGACCGTCAGGGAACGGCGCAAGCTAGGTGCTTAGCGTTCTGACTATGCGTCAGTCACTGTTTCATAATTCCACCCTCATTATCATGCGCTTAAGTGTCACTCGCTGAATCTCATTCGTGGAGTATCGTACACAATTTCTGCATGGTAGAGTGTACTATGCATTCTAGGGTCAGCCAGTGTTTAATAAGCTTCTGACTCGTATTACCAATATCGAATTCTTTCATCATTTCAAACCAATGCTATTTCTTTTTCGGAATTGCAATCACATTTCATTTCGAAGAAATGCCATCCTGAATAGCAGAAGCCCTCCTCAGGAGTTCTGAAGCAATTTTAAATAATCCTATATACGTTTTAGAATATCAGTTTAATGGGCTACAGTCTTATAAGAGGGACGCTTACTTACGTTCAATACTAAACTTACTATCTAAACTTAGTTATAGACTTATATCTACTGCATAATTCTGCATATATACATATTTATATTGGCTAATAGAATCGAGGCTTAAATAATAATAATAATTATTATTATTATTATTATTATTATTAATTTAAAAAAATAAGAAACTTAAAAAATAAAAATACACTAATACACAAAACATAAATACTAAATTGAAATTGTCTTTGGGATGACACCTTCATTGGTCCTTGGAAAATTGTATAAACGGTGAGAAGAAAATCTTTAATTGGAGCTTGGCAACCGTGTTCTATTCTCTTCCAGACTTTCGACTCTCCTGTAAGAATCGGCTGTTACCGCGGGCGCTCGTGCGGGCGAGCGGGCGGGCAGTACTCCGCCGTTTACGTAAGCGACTACATTGCTCCCTTGCGAGCGCGTTCGTGTTTTCTCCTCTCGCGATAGCGTCGTCCCTCCGCTCGGCTCGGCTGAGGTTCCACGCTGCAGCCATCGCCCACGCTCGCGCCTGCGCGCAGAGGTAGCCACGCTTCCGATTCTTGGATTCCTTGATTGATTGATTGATTTTTTCGTGTTTCCGGGCGCGTCAACTGCTTTGGTCATTAGTCCCGTTTGTGTAGTGCATGTTTTTTCGCGGGAGAGGGCGGTGATCTTCCCCCGCTGGATGGCGAGATCCGGCGCCGACCTACCGTCGGCTAGTGGCGTTTCCCCCTAACCAGGACTCTCCCACCAGCGGGGCACCACCCCAGCCGGGACAAACTCTTAGCTCCCGACCGGTCTCCCGGAATATGTGGTAGTGTAGTGCATGTTAGTGTAAGTGTGTGTGTAAGGGGAGAGGATAGGACAAGGATGAGGAAGGACAGATCGCGCGCGGTCCGTGGCCCGTTTGGTACGGTACTGCTCCGGCATTCGCCTGGTGTTGATCGGAGAAACCACGGAAAACTACCGATCAGAGCAGCCGGCCGCTAGAATTCTCCTCCAGGCAGCGACTGAATTCGACCTAGCTGGAAAGCTAGTGTCGAAAATGCTTCAGCTGTCAGGACTCGAACCTAGGACGTCCCGGTCAGAGGCGCTGCAGTGACATCAGTTGATGCACTGAGCTACCGCTCCCGGTCCGATTCTTGGAAGTATCGATAGTTCCTAACGATATCGATAGTCGATAACGTCTGTGCGAACATTAAGGGAAACGACCAGAAGTGGCTCCCTCTTTGCGGGATCTGACGAAAATGCAAGCTGTCATAAAGATGTTTCTCTAGGGGTGGGGTTTCCACCAGCAGGTGTCTCCCGCCAACGGGCACCGCCCCGGCTGGAACCGATCCCGACTGGGCCACCGACATGTGTGGTACTGTACTGAATGTACGTGTATATAAGGGGTGTGTAAGGTGTGTAAATAAGGGGTGAGGAGAGGGCAACGAAGAGAATGAAAAGATCGCGCGCGATCCATGATCGGTTTGTTAGGGTACTGCCCCGGCATTCGCCTGGTTTTGATCGGAGAAACCACGAAAAACTACCGATCAGAGCAGCCGACCACTGGAATTCTCCTCCAGATAGCGGCTGAATTCGACATAGCTATCTACTTAGTATTGCAACTCAAAAATGAATAATGATTTCCACCTAGAAGTCTATTTTCTCTCAGCTTTCATAGATCGATCTCATTGCCACCCTGCACCATTCGGAGTGTGGGGCAGAGAAAAATCTCTATTTTTATGTTCTGAACTTTACACCCTAAGGCGCCATTTAGAAACTTTCTTCTAAACCGAAAACTTTTGCTCCGCAATTGCCATGAAAGGTCACAGGTTACAAATTTGCAAGTGAACTTATCATTCCTTACAATCACGGCTCATATTTTATTGCTTTGTCTTCCAGTTAGAGGTAAACAAAGTCAAGGTTTGGAACAAAATAATATAAATAAGTAATTAAATCAAATTTTCACCACGATGTAATTATGTTTCAAGAGTTTTTGAAATTAGTCCATACTTTAGTTTTCGACATCCTCTATTCCCGTTTTTTTAAAATCTACTTCAAATGCATTCTTAAAATCTACTACATGCATAGTTGTATGATACTGAAAACTTTCGAGCTATGTACTAATATTTATCATTTGATTCTATTATCATTATCATCTTATTATATTATCATTATGATTTTAAACTGAAAACGGGTTTGAAAATATAGTGTAAATATGCGAAAAATTGCATTTTGAAGAAGCTGAGATGGCCAATTGACAACATCCTTTTTTTTAAATTTATTTTCTTCCTGTTCGGCAGTTTTGCCTTTCAGGGGTTTGTACATTTTTATTTATAATACATAACGTTTGGGCATTCACGTTTGAGCATACAACCTCTCACTCTTGTATTTTACTAAGCTAATTTACAGGATTAATACTTATATTTCTAATACTTACAACTAAACAATTTGACATACAGTACCCAAATTTTACATACATTATACATTCTTAAATCAAGATACACTCTATACATACATTGGGATGAAGATTTACATATTTAATACATTTTTATGGGGGTTTTAACATGCCTTTGGGATATCGAGAGCGAATTCTTTTGGGATTGTTTAAAGTTTTTCCCATTGTGAATTTAGTACTGCAAGGAGAGAATGAAAAAAGAGTAAAAAAAATTGTTACAGTTTTTTCTTATATATTCAATTAGGGGTTCTATTTTAAGTTCCCTTTGAATATGTGTATTTGATTGACAACATCGGAGCTGCCTCTCAGATCGCCGTACCCCAAGAGGCCACGTAACGCGCGCGGTCTCCCCTTCATCTTGGTCCCCTCTTTTCCCCTGACGCACCTTCATACATAAATACACCACACTACCATAGATGTCGGAAGGTCAGTCGGGAGCCTAGTTTGTCCCAAGTGAGCCGGTGCTCCGCCCGTGGAAATACCTAAAGATGGCAAACCTCGAAGCCTGGTGGTGACGTTCCAACCTGGGCACACCATTTCCTTTAACATGCACTACACGCACGGGACTAGTAAGTAGTTGACACACCCGGAAAACTAAATATTCCCTAACTAACGCCTGGTTTAGATATGTTAGAGGTGAAAATTTATAAAAGAATTGGTACTTTCGGATATGTTTTAAACATGTTGTTTCAGTATTCTAAACGGCATATTACTAATAAAATGAATATTAATATTCAGAAGTCAAATAATCAGTTAAAAGAGTAGTGAATGTTAAAAGCAAACTTTGTTATCGAAATGGACAAAATCAATTTGAATGAATATTGAAGAGGTTTTGAATAAATTTTGGATTCTCTCGTTGAATACACATGATACACGCGAGAAAGCGAATCAAGTAAACTGTTTAACGACGTATTCATGAATGTATATTTCAGCTGAAAAAATTCTCCAGATGAGCTTTTATAAAATTAGAGCTTTTTGTAATCAAAAGTGCAAATATATTGTCTGATATTTTATACTACACTTATGATATAAAGTGATTTTGCATATTCTCATCCAAATATCATGTATTTATGGCAATAATGTGAAGAACTTCTATACGATTCTTCCCGGGGGCGGTGGTTCTGCGCATCAGCTGATGTCACTGTAGTGCCTCTGACCAGGAGGTCCTAGGGTTCCACTCCCGACAGTGGCAGGAATTTCGACACTAGCGTTTCAGCTAGGTCGAATTCAGTCGCTGTCTGGAGCGGAATTGTAGCGGCCGGCTGCAGGGATCGGTAGTTTTCCGGGGTTTCTCTGATCAACACCAGGTGAATGCCGGAGCAGTACCCTACCAAACGGGCCACGGACCGCGCGCGATCTGTCCTTCCTCTTCCTTGTCCTATCCTCTCCCCCTTACACACACACTTACACTAATATGCACTATATTACCACATCTTCCGGGAGACCGGTCGGGAGCTTAGAGTTAGTCCCGACTGGGGCGGTGCCCCGCTGGTGGGAGAGCCCTGGTTAGGGGGAAACCCCACTAGCCGACGGAGGTCGGCGCCGGATCTCGCCATCCAGAGGGGGAAGATCAACGCCATCTCCCGAGAGAAAACATGCACTACACTAACGGGACTAATGATCAAAGCAGTTGACGCGCCCAGAAACACGAAAAAATCAATCAATCAATCTATCAAAACCGCGCGCGCTCTTTCCTTCTCCTCTCCTCCCCTCTTACACACACACTATCATGCACTACACTACACTACACACATGCGGGAGACCGGTCGGGGAGTTATAACTTTTCTGCGCTGGGTCGGTGCCCCGCTGGTGAGAGATAACTTCTTCTTCTTCTTCTTCACTTCACGGATTAGGGAAATTCCCTGTTCCGGCTTCGTTACACCATTTCTGTCGTGGACGGCCATTGTCCCTTCTTCCTCGTCTGTACATAAAGGCTTGTCGGGGGATCCTTTCGTGAGACATTCTTCTTAAGTGCTGTACCCACCGTCATCTGTATTCATTTACTTTTTCATTAATAGAAAATATATTAAGTTCCTTCCTTATATCTTCGTTTTTTATTTTGTCCAATAGGGTGCAGCGTTTTACTCTCTGGAGGAATTTCATTTCCGAGGCTTGTATCTTCATTTTATCTTGTTTTCTTAATGTCCATGATTCACACCCGTAAAGCAGTTGTGGTATTGCCATGACTTTATAAAATTTTAACAGTGTCTCTTTTCTAGTCTTATTGCGAAGATATTTGTTTATTGTTCCACAAGTATGTTGGAAATGTTGTAATTTTGTTTTTAAATCATCACTGTAATCGTATGTGATATCACAGCCCAAATAATTAAAATGTTTCACTTGCTCTATTACTGTGTCTTCTATTATTATTTTAGTTCTGATAGGATACTTGCCTCTGAATGCCATCACTTTAATTTTAGAGACAGATATTGAGAGACAATATGGTTTGCATATTCTATTTAGCTGGTACAAGGACTTTTGCAGACTTATTTCGTTTTCTTCTATAATTATATGATCGTCAGCATACAGAAGTGATTGTAGAGGTGTATTTGGATTTATCCAAATACTTGGTTTAATTAAACTTTTCCATTCTCTTAGAATGTTGTCAATATAAATATTAAACAATGTGGGGGACAAGCTACACCCTTGTCTTACACCTCTGTTTACTTTTAACTCTTAGAGAGATAACTGGTAAGGGAAAACCCCAGTCGACGGTAGGTCGGCGCCGGATCTCACCATCCAGTGTGGGAAGATTACTGCTACCTCCTGATGAAAAAACATGCACTTCACTTACGGATTTAATAACATCCCTAGTTGACGCGCCCGGAATCACTAACAATAAATCAATATGATACATTTATTCGTCTTGGGGTAGGAATAGCAAAGGTACAGTTTTTTCTAGAATGTTTTGAAGCTTTTTTACCGAAATGCTGATTGTACTGCAACGTTGGTTGTGCAATACATATAAAATGTAAACACGTTAACTTGGCGACTGGAGTCAGTCGAAGTAGTCAATAGAAGTTGTTGCCAACGCCTCGATCAGTGATTGATTGATTGATTGATTGATTGATTTTTTCTTGTTTTCGGGCGCGTCAACTGCTTCGGTCATCAGTCCCGTTAGAGTAGTTCATGTTTTTTCTCGGAAGATGGCAGGGATCTTCCCCCGCCGCATGGCGAGATCCGGCGCCGACCTACCGTCGGCTAGTGGGGTTTCCCCCTAACCAGGACTCTCCCTCCAGCGGGGCACCGCCCCAGTCGGGACAAGCTCTAATCTCCCGACCGGTCTCCCGGACTATGTGGTAGTGTGGTGCATGTGTGTAAGCGGAGAGGATAGGACAAAGAAGAGGAAGGGCAGATCGCGCGCGGTCCGTGACCCATTTGGTAGGGTACTGCTCCGGTATTCGCCTGGTGTTGATCGGAGAAACCACGGAAAACTACCCATCAGAGCAGCCGGCCGTTAGAATTCTCCTCCAGACAGCAACTGAATTCGACCTAGCTGAAAAGCTGTCAGGACTTGAACCTAGGACCTCCCGGTCAGAGGCGCTGCAGTGACATCAGTTGATGCACTGAGCTACCTCTCCCGGTACCTCGATCGTCATACCTTGAAATTTGTGAGGGTGAAATGTGCGAATGCTAATTGCATGTTTACAAAGCAAATATTTACATATTATTTTTGTAAAAGATTGCTTGTGCAAACCTGTAAAAGTGTTTGGAGGTTTGCAAACACTTTTGCAGATTAATGTATATTACTTAGCTATTACAAATAATGCGAGAAAGTATGATATATTATAGCACCAGTAGTTAATTTTATTAAGACAATGTACATAAAATACAATCTACATTTCCTTGAAATTGTATCAATTCTCGAATATTTATTTGAAAATACATAGTTTTTGTCATTACATTCTCGTAAAAATTATTTAAAAAATTATTTTCAATTGTTTTCTTTATTTTAATTAACTTCGACTAGATACGACTTTAATAAATAAGATATGTTTTTTACTGAAATTCCAGGACCAATGTTTACTCCAGTGTAGCTCTGATACCAAAACAACAGATGTCGCATATTTCACATAGACACAACCCAAATATTGCAGAACGTATTCTATCTTTTTACTTTTACACTACAGAGTAGGAAGGAGAAGTGTGAATATGAATGGTGGGGCGTAAAATCAAGGTTCAAAGTTCTTTTGAGCTGTAAGTTCGCGCGTCAGGATTAAGGATGAATGAATGCCTCAGGCGTAACATCGTCAGGTTAGAAGCTTTTGTGCTGTAACTTGGTAAACTGGAAAAGTGTAAGTTCTACATGAACCTTGCTGGTGATCAAGATATTTCAGTTTTTATTTTGTTTTTTTTACTTTACTTACTAATTTTGGGGGGCCTGTGACAGTTTCAAAGTTTTCTGAAAATGATCGTACATTTTCTCTTTAAGTTTTTGCAAAAGAGGAAAATGCATTTAGAAATAAGTTTTTGTTCCGTTTTTATTAATATCTGTGAAAGTCTAAAAATTTTAAGACCCACATTCCCACTTATTTACTTTTAAATGTACAATCACTCCGAACTACATTTTCATTTATTTCTTTTGTTATTTTTTGACTAAGCAAAATGTAGCGATACGTGAATACATAGTCATATTTAGTAATCAAAGTTTGCTTACGAGCTTGACTGGTTTTAATGATCTCGAATTGCTAGTTGCGGCCTGATGATAAGCGTTGACTATCCGATAACGTTTACAGTGTCCACTGTGTTGTAATTTATCAATTTAGCACGAACAGAGGACGAAAAATTAAAGGAAAACTGTTTTTTGAAATGACTCTTCTGACCGACCTTTATCATAAGAAGTTAACATACCATTTACATCAACTTATTTTTTATCATGTTCAATATTACAAATTCGTGTTCCTTTTTGAAATTACATTGTTCAAACATTTATACATTGTGTTATATGGTTTTCGTCAACGGAGTTCCCTTTTTGTAGATAAATTATTTTCTGTTTGTTCATAGAAGAAAATTACTGCAGTATTGATAATAGTGAAATTTATGTGCACTATTTGTATTTAATGAACACGAATCGCTTTTGCATGAAATTTAATTGCTCTCTTACACGACAAGGTCACAAAAAACTGTGGTTGCAAAACAGAAGGAAACCACAAGAGCGTCATTTCCTTTTGTGTACCTAACACAAATAAGTCGGCGTCAGGAAAGATATAGAATCGTTGGGATATATATGGAAATAGATAATACTTCTCCGTACATCAGATACAGTTTTTACTGGTGTTTCTGAAAAACAAATTAAATTTCGAATTAATGAACGTATTCAATGAGAAATAAATGTAATAACAAATAATTTTGTAACAAAAATAGATTGAATATAATATTACATAGTTTAGGTCAAAATTTTATTACAAGAACCCAAATCATAATGTTAATATAGAACAAAAGGTTGCACAATTTCAAATTTATTCTTAGCTCATCAAATCGGTATTTGTTGCATGCAGAAAATAATTTATATTTTAAATTTATAACTTCTACACAAGGCCTTTCCTATATGTCTAGTGTAAAAATAACATTAATAATAATTATTATTATTATAATAGTAACTAAGTAAGAGTTAAGTAATAGTAAAAGTAATATAGTTAGTTGAGTAATAGTAAATATGTTAGAAAGTCGTATGAGAAGAATAGATGTTGCTTGAAATATCACTTAATACATCATATGTTCATTTCCGTGTACTGAGATGTTTTTCCTTATTTTCAAAATGTATGTTAATCAAAATTTCTAAACAGTGTATAACAGAAATTGACACAATTTCAGAATGTCTGGAACGTTGAGTCTACCATTCTTAATTTTGTATATGCTTTTCGGCGTTCCACCCGGAAAATTGCTGGAATTGCCCTGTGCCTCATACCGACAAAATGTAGGTTGCTAGATCGAGCGCACATCCTCAAAGGAAAATACACACGATTAAAATGACGCAAAGCTCAAGAGCATTGCGTGTGATGACGTGCAAAGCACTTTGAATGAATTTCGCAAATCTAGTTTTACTTTTCCTGAAACGAAATTGACTTTAATTCCACATATCCACTGAAGAATAATTTAGTAAGTTTTCCCTACTAGACTATAACCCGTACGAATCGTCTTCGCATTCGAATCACTTTCAAAAAGAACGAAGCAGCAGCGTCTGCTATTGATTGATTGATGTTTCCAGACACGTCACCTGCGACGGTAATTAATCGCCTTAGTTTAGTGAATGAATTTTCGCGAAAAAGAGGCGGTGTTCCTGCTCAGCTGAGCTCAATAGTGAGATCCGCATTTCACACGTCGCCTTGATGAGTTTTTCCCTTCCCAGTATCTCCCCCAGTAGGGCCACCACCCAACTTAGAGAAGCACTAAGATCGCGATTGGTCTCTCGGCATGTGTGGTAGCGTAATGCATATAAGGGTAAATGTGTTTGAGGAAGGTAAGAGATTAGGTGAAGGAAGGGGAAGGAAAGATCGCACGCGGTTCCACGACCCGTTGGGGTTAAACTGCTCCGGTATTTGACTGGTGTTTGATAGGAGAAACCCCGAGAAACTTCCCATCTGAGCGGCTGAAGTCGACCCATCTGGTATCTAGTATCGGAAATAGCTATAGTCCCGCCTCCGTTGGGACTTGAACTCTACGTCGTCCTGGTCAGACTCGCTGTGGAGACGCTACATTGCTGGCTCTGAGCTGTACTCAGGCTGATCGTCTCTTACGAATATTTCGTGATTGTTATTGCTTTATTTATTTTGTGCATTACAATCCTTTCTATTTTAACGTAATCAGTGTGGTTTGAAATATTTTTGACGTTCTTTGGATCTCCTAAAAACTTTGGTGCCTTTAGCCCTGTCTCCCAAGGTGTGAACGTTCAAGCCTGGATAATACAAGTATGGAGTGCAGTTTGTTTTATTCTTTGCCGATATTCATACGCTGAGGTCTACTTCCGCGAACCGGTGTAGTGCACCAATGGCACCAGCCTAGCTACGCTCCTGATCCTAAGGATGAATGACTGATGCGAAAGAAGAGGAACGAATTTGTAATTTATTTTTGTGTGTTTTGTTACTTCGTATCAAAAACAATTAATTATCAAGTTCATTTAATATTTATGTAATCAATGAGATCTTGATTATACCTAGAAATCGGCGGTTCATATTCGACTACCTTGATATTATTCATATTCGACCTCTGATCGTTATTAACCCCCTTCAAAATTGCATTGACCACCAGGGAGTCGGTACAGATCTCATTGGAAACCCCTTCTGTGTGTTGACAAGTCTTGTTTGTGTGCATGTTCCCACGTAAAATGAATACTGAATCAACTGAATAACTTTTTCTAAAATGAGATAAGAAGTACAGAATGACAAGTTTCTTTCGAACATTTTCGGCGAAAATGAAATGGCGATGTATTCAAACTCTCTACTGTCGCAAATCACGTAGTTCTCTTCTGTCTCTGATCTGTAAAAAGTGTTTACTACTATTTATAAATTTTTGATCTTTTTTATCATCTGCGTTTCCACATTCCCTCCTTTTTCTTTTCAACACTTCTGCGAAAAATACCTTGGATAATTAAGTTGCTCATAGTATTAAAAGATACAAATACTTGTCTATAAATATTGAATGCCCTATAACCCTCACTTGTGAGTAATGCACGAATGTCAGAGCAGTACGTTAACAAACGGGCCACAAACCGCACGCGACATTTCCTTCGCTATCCCTGTCCCCTCCACTCCCTTAACACATACACACACTTACACTTCAATGCGTCACACTACGAGTTTATTCCACCTGGGACAGTGCTCTGGCAGAGATATCACAAGGGGAGAAATTCGCTAGCCGAGGTGTAGGTCGGTGCCAGATCCCACGTTCTACAGGGGGAGGAATTTCGTCTCCTCCGAAATATAACATGCACTGCATTTACGGGACTAATGATTAGGACCCGGATTTTAATGATAAATATATTTTTCTGAACCGACGGAAGACTTTTGAAACAATTTATGCACGAATCTAGGTATTGTTGATTAGAAAACCGTATTTGTATTGTGCATATAAAGTCATATTTACACCGTTTTCAGTAAAAGGTCTTATTTTGGCCATATTTTGCCCATAATGCATATATACGTCATATTTGTATGGACACAAGATTAAAAGGCATGAAAATGTGTCTCGCATGACAATATATCAAGTCATATTGTCACAAATATACTCAAAAATGATACCACAAAGGATTATTTGAAACGTAAGTAAATTTGAACGAAGTGAGTTGGGTTGAGCTCTCCGTCATGCGGCTGAAAAAGTGTACTACAAATTGCTGAGTGTTCTTCAGCGAAATCCTGGATATTCTACAATGTGCAAAATTAGCGATATAATTTCTGGAAAAGCCGTAACTTTGAAGACAATGAAACAAAGCTGCTCTGCAGTGACATCGCCATCTTCAAATACGCTTCCGTGACGACATGTAATGTGGAGAGGAACTTCCCCAAATACAAAACTATCCTCAGCAAGAACCATAGGTCTTTTAAGATGGAAAATCTGAAAATACACCTTGTGATCCAATGCAACTCTCTAGAAACTGAAGACTAAGAGGAAAAAACAAGAGGTATGCAGTAGTAAAGCGAGACATTCTGTTTGATGGGCTTTATTGTACTGTATTTGACTTGTTTTTCAGACACAAGCAATGTTTTTTAAATGCTAGTCAGTTCCAAAGACAGCAAACTCGTACCGTACTCACAACCTGTTTTTGAGTGAATTTTATATTTGTTATGCCTAAGAAATCCCGTGATATATACAAGATTTTATTATTTTTACCTAACTTTAATGATACAGATTGACTTATTCACTAATTAGATGTTAACCTGACTTTGCTTGTCTTTTCATATTTCCCTCCCCTAATTCCCTTTTATAATTCCCTCCATGATACTGATTGTTAGTTATTCCTGGCGCAGGGTCATTAGTCCCGCATGTGTAGTGCATGTTTTGCTCGGGAGGTGGCAGTGGTATTTCTCCCGCTGGATGGCGAGATCCGGCGCCGACCTACTGTCGGCTAGCGGGGATTTTCCCAAAATAGGTATTTCCCACCAGCGGGGCACCGCCTCAGCAGAGACAAGCTCTAAGCTTCCGACTGGTCTCCCGGCATGTGTGATAGTGTAGTGAATGTCATTGTAAGTGTGTGTGTAAGGGGAGAGGATAGGACAAGGAAGAGGAAAGAAAGATCGCGCGCGGTCCGTGACCTGTTTGTTAGGGTACTACTCCGAAATTCGTCTGATGTTGATCGGAGACCTCACGGAAAACTACCGATCAGAGCAGCCGGCTGCTTGAATTCTCCTCCAGACAGCAGCTGAATTCGACCTAGCTGAAAAGCTAGTGTTGAAAATCCTGCCGCCGTCAAGACTCGAACCCAGGACCTCCTGGTTAGAGGCGCTGCAGTGACATCAGTTGATGCACTGAGCTCCCGCTACCGGTACGAACTGATTAATTATTTTATTTTTTACTAATACGGTATTGCTTGTTATTTCGATACGGAGCTCAATATACACTGCATCACTCGCCTGGATCGAGAGGATCGTGGTCACGAGGGAAATATGAAAACAGTTAATTGATGCTACATATTCTCTTATGGACTGATTGATTGATTTTTTCGTGTTTCCGGGCGCGTCAACTGCTTCGGTCATGATAGTGCATGATAGTGTGTGTATAAGGCGTGAAGATAGGACAAGGAAGAGGAAGGACAGATCGCGCGCGGTCCGTGGCCCGTTTGGTAGGGTCCTGCTCCGGCATTCGCCTGGTGTTGATCGGAGACCCACGGAAAACTACCGATCAGAGCAGCCGGCTGCTTGAATTCTCCTCCAAACAGTAAATGAATTCAACCTAACTGACAAGATAGTGTCGAAAATCCTGCCACCATCGAATCTAGTTCTTTCCCGTCAGAGAGACTGCAGTGACATCAATTCATGTCTTGAGAGACCGGTAGCGGTAGCTCAGTGCATCAACTGATGTCACTGCAGCGCTTTTGTCCGGGAAGTCCTAGGTTCGAGTCCTGATGGCGGCAGGATTTTCGACACTAGCTTTTCAGCTAGGTCGAATTCAGTCGCTATCTGGAGGAGAATTCTAGCGGCCGGCTGCTCTGATCGGTAGTTTTCCGTGGTTTCTCCGATCAACACCAGGCGAATGCCGGAGCAGTACCCTAACAAACGGGCCACGGACCGCGCGCGATCTGTCCTTCCTCTTCCTTGTCCTATCATCTCCTCTTACACACACACACTTACACTAACACGCACTACACTACCACATATCCCGGGAGACCGGTCGGGAGCTTAGAGCTTGTCCCGACTGGGCCGGTGCCCCGCTGGTGGGAGAGTCCTGGTTAGGGGGAAACCCCACTAGCCGACGGTAGGTCGGCGCCGGATCTCGCCATCCGGCGGGGGAAGATCACCGCCATCTCCCGAGAAATGAAACATGCACTACACTAACGGGACTAATGACCGAAGTAGTTGACGCGCCCGGAAGCACGAAAAAACCAAACCAACTAATCAGTTCGTTTTCCAAGTAGAGCAAGAGATCCTGCGGAGCTTCCCCTGGCCCGGCGCATGCGCCGCGCGCTCCCCCGTGGGCGAGCGGAAGCGAAGGCGCGGGCGGAGAGGCAGGCGCTCGGCGTGAGGGACTTTCGCCGCCCTGTTCCCGCGGCCCCGTCCCGAATACGTCACGCCGACCTTTCCATCTGCCGCCGCCCCCTTCCGCCACCGCTGCCTCCCACGTCGCAGTTCAATTGTCTTGCTGGTGTATTCGCTGGGTTTTTTAGACCCACGTGTTGTTTTATTGATGCTGGAAGATTCTCGGCTTCACATCGCGATGGACAATTGTGCTGCTGTTGCTTTGGTAACCGATACCAAAAAGACGATCATAACTAGACCCCGTATGTTTAGTAGAAGGCCTTTTTATTATTACTGTTACGATTTTGACACTTTTAACTTTAGGAATCACTTATCTGTGCCTCTGGAGTTGTTTTAGGTTTTCATTTCGCCCTTTTGTGTCTTAGTTTCTGTTGTCTGTTTTTAGTATGTTTGTATTATTTTGGTCTTTTTCTTCCTTTTTTGTCATTATTTTCCTATTTTCACCTGGCATCGATCTCCATCAAGCTGGAAACATACCTGCAAGCCTAGATAACATGAAAGCACTTTCATGTTTTCTCTGCAAGCGGAAACTTTAAGGGAGTGTGAAAAAGCTCAGTGGGAAAAGAAGATATCAGTAAAGATTTGTGGATTTCTTTCATTTTCGCCGTCATACTTTGTTCACTCACCTACCTTCAAATTGTCCTTCAATCTCCTTCGAGGGCATATCTCTCTGTACAAAATAAGTGATGCGGCTCTTCTCAGTGGTGGCGATTACGCAATTGCGCACAATCAAATTATGTTTTCACTTCAAAAGAGAGTACACAATAACAGTTAGTAGAGACAGCGCCAGGAGTGAATCATTCTTCTGGAACCGAAATTTAGTATGCCACTAAGAGTAATTTTCTGTTGCGAACCTGAGAAATAATCTTCCTTAAAGATGCAGAAAAAAAAACACTGTGTGTAATCAAGATTACAAAGAAAAGATCGTTACCTTCCACGTAAGTGATAGGTAAATTTTAGAGTTAGAATAAACATTTGAATCATTCTATTTATTAATTGTTTACAACCATTTCTTTTAGATGGTGATTTTTATTGTTTACCTGCCTTTTTTCTTATCTATTTTAGTAAAAATTAATCCTTTTCTGGTAAAATAAATGCGTGAACTTCTGGGCGTTAATCATAACGTACGCCCGTAGCCACAATGTAAATTATGGAAATGGTAACAAACAATCTAAAATAATTAAGCTGTAAACGTAAGTTTTATGCAAAGACAATTTATTTTCATTAACAGCATAAACATTACAATCGCCACGCCTATACGTATATATTCGTAATCTTATTATTTTGTACAACGGCAACACTAGAAGTTAAAATTTAGTTCTTTTTTACTCCTCTACCAGTAAAATATGGCGTCTTCGAGTGAGAGACTTGGCCGTCAAACGTATGATTGCAACACAGGATTTAGACTTGCGGTGCGGCATGTTTTGGTTCCGTGTAATCGTGTGTTTACATTCTCTTCTCACACGATCACCGGTTTTCCTCCTGACTCATTAACATCCACTCTCCAACTTTCTCTAGCGTCACCAATGGTCTTTTTCCGGGCATTAGGGTCCTATTTACTCTACAGTACATCTACTCACTGTTCTGATCCAAGAGGGAAACGTATCTATTGGCACCAAGTACAAACTGCGTCCAACTTCTGCAAACACAAATCAGGAAGCTGCTAGCGTCTATCCTTACTTTTATGGGGGCGCCATCCACGGATCAGTAGGATGCATATTGGAAAAAAGGAAAGTAAACAATAGTTTTCGAAAATAATTTAAAAAAGAATTTGGTCATTATTAATGTTTTGATAATTTTAGTAGACGCATCGGGTGTTTGTTCTTTCTATTTGTTTCTCAACAACCCATAATCTATTGGTCATATAACGCCCTGACGGTTCAAAGAACCGTAATTTTTAACTTTATTGTTTATTTTTCATTTATTTAATGCATCTTAAGTGTCATTATGATGTGATATTATTCTAATTAAACAAATGTATTATTTATATTGTAAAGTACAAGACAATACATTAATGTAATATTTAGGTTTTGTTATTGAAGGAGAAACATAAAGAGATCTGTCATACCTGCAAGATATAAATGCTACCTTCAATGAATGGATTGGGTGTATATGTTAATTTTTGAATTTTTAAAACCTTTTTTGGTCGAAAATTAATCTCATTTCCATAAAATCAACTTCTTGAATTTTTATAATTTGTAAAATACCAGAATTATTTTATTTTTCAAACTTCCCCTCCACTGGCAAAACAATTTATTCACATCACTTCATTGTTAATAAATTCATTTAATATTACATTTTTTACTGATTTATATGTCATCTGCCACGCGTGTAAGATGTGACCGGAGTAAATTCCATCGGTTACATGTCTGTGTCAAAGAAGATAATAGTCCACTTATGGTTTATAAATTCGCACAGTTAGATTGTCAACTAATGCCAAAAAACGGTCGAACGCCTCTTCAGTGTCTTACTAAGGGAACTATGGTTGATTGACATAAGTTTCTAGGCACGTAAACTGCTATGGTCATTAGTCCCATTTATGTAGTAAAATGTTTTATTCCGAGAGGTGGCGGTGTTACTCCCTGCTGTATGGCAACGACTTACATCTCCCCTTGAGGAATATTTTTCACCACATGGTATCCCCCAGTCCACTGCCGACGAGCCAGGACAAGTTCAAGCTCCCGTTATGTTTGGTAGAGTAGTGCATGTACGAGTGAATGTGTGTGTTTATGTATGAGGGGGAGGATATAACAAGGAAGAGGAAGAAAAGATCGCGTGCAGGTCGTAGCCTGTTTGTTAGGTTACTGCTCATTTATTGACCTTATATTGATCGGAGAAACTCTGTAAACTACCAATCAGAGCATTCGGTCGCTAGAATGTCCTCCTGACAGCGGCTGAATTCGACCGAATTGGTTAACTAATGTCGAAAATCGGATACCGTCGGGATTCGAACCTAAGGCAATCTCTGCAGGCACCTGATTCTCAGCTAAACTCAGACGGTGGAACTTTATTTTTTATTTATTTTTTAACGAAAAGAAGGGCTCAAATAAACTTACGTGGGCTCTTAATGTCGTTTTAATGGTATTGACAGTAATATGTCGACAACGCGTTGCAAAATTACATTACTTCAAATACTGGAAAAACAATGCTTAAGACTTTGCTGCACAGGATGGGCGTGAACAGCTTGAACTGATTAATTTTTTACCGTAACTCTCAACTTAAAAGAAATCGTATATTATCATATCAATCGTATCATTAATGCAACAACACAAATACTTCCTTGAAACATATGATTTCATAGCACATATGACCTTGAAAGTGATGATAACTACAATTTGTATTTATCCTACACTATGCCTAATGCCAACTTGTAAAAAATCGAGAAGGAAAAATCAGTTTTGAAGAGTACAAATAGAAACTTGTTTTAATTTAAAGCAAGCAATACGGAATGCATTATATTTGGTAAACTTTTTGAATGCATGTTTTCAAAAAATCTACAAATATTTAGGATGAAAACGAAGTCGTATATTATAATACTTCATATTATTATTTTTTATCATTACATTACTTTTATTATTTTTTGAATCAAATTATTCCAATAAAATAAGAAAACCCTTTTATAATAAAACTAGTGGTAGGCACAGACCTTCTCGTAGTAATTTCTAATTGCCCCAGCCCCTAGACAGCTGCCATATATCGCCGCCGAAAGGACTTTTCTCAGTATTTCGGTTTCCTAATAGTAAAATCGAAATATGATAGTGAACATTCTAATTTAACCCTTATTTAAGAATATTAAATAAGGGTAAAACATCGACCTAAATAGCAATTTTCATTGAAACATTTGGAGCCGTTTTTTAAGAAAACGGTGTGTAAACCTTACTGTAAAAGCAAAATTTGAAGCTCTTTTTTTACAGAAAAGTTTTGAGTATTCGAAAAACTTCATTTACAATTATTTGAGGCGCATTAACTCACAAATGCATCAGTGTTTACAATCGTTGTAAATGTGCCTATTAACGGCGTGAGAGATATTTTAAAAAATACATTTTTATAATTTTGGGGAAAAAAACACCAAAATGAACTTTAAATCATTTTAAACGGTGCATCCGTTGGAAACGTTTGAAGATAAAATTTGGAGACATTTTTGAAAAAACTGCGTTTGAGCGTTTCTGAAAATGTGGATTTTTCAGCTCATTTCAACAGAAAACTGTTTTCCAACAAACTTTATTTGATATTATTTAAAACATGTGCACTCATAAATACAAAAATGTGCACAAATTCCCGCTAATGTAAATAGTAACGACGTGAGAGACAAGTCAATAAAATTACGTTTTTGTAATTTTTGGTAAACAAAAGGATAGATCAGTATGACGTTAATGTCATCTTATAGAGTGCAATTAACACTACCCCTACCCAAACTTTAAAGAAAAAATTTGGAGCCGTTTTTGAGAAAAGCTTGGTTTTGTAATGCTTTAAAATTGCAAATATTACACGCAATATTGCGCGAAAACAACAAGAAGTAGAAAAAAAGTACGTGACCTTAATGAAAGAAAGAATTATGGGCAACAAATTTCATTTGAAGGAAAAATCTCTGTCTTCAATTTTGTAGTTGTCGGAAGACACTAACACGAAAATATTTCAAACTTTTGCAATTTTCGAAAGTTTAGTTAACCGTAAAAATTGGATCTATGCAACCTTTATAAGTGTAGTTTACTCTATTCCTAGAAGATATTTAAAGGAAAAAAATTGGAGCTGTTTTTGCGAAAATTTTGAAAACTTCTTGGGGGACTTCAAGAACCCCCAAATTTTGACGAAAGTTTTCATAATCGCAATGCCTCGAGCCGAGCCAGATCGAACGACCGAATATCCATTTTAGAAAAAAAAAACTACGTATGGTTCAGGCGGTAGTGGCCTTCATGGCCGGATGGACATTCTAAAGAAACACATTTTTGGTATTAGGGGACCCCAAAACATGTATTTCTGTTGAAATCTCAAATCGATTTTCCGTAGCATTACATAACTTTCTCTACATTACGTATATTAACCCCTATACACTTACGTATACGTGGAAGTAAAAACGTTTCAGTGAGCATGGTTTTAGACTCTGTTCAAGATTAAAAAATTAAACTTTTATTATGCAGAATCAAATAATAAGATACAAGATTTTTCATTTAAAAGTAATGTAAATGTAATACCAACATGTCAAAAGGTACAAAAATGCTTTCAAAGTTAGTTGTGATAATAACATTCCTAAATAACCTGATAACCCATCTCGATCAGGTTTTTCGTCCAGTTTCCCTGATCCATTGAGCAAATGCTGAGATGGCCCCTTGTTTTGCTTCTGGACATAAATGTAACTTCATTTTCTGTGCACGTCTTCTAGAATTCAGTGGGAAATACAATTATTCAAATTATCGTTTCCATGTTGTCGCGGCAGGAAATAATAAGAGCCAAAATGTATTGCTTGTTTATCCTTGAAAATAGATTTTATTACATGGGAGTTTTTTTGTTTTTTTTCTCCCTTTCAAAATTCAAAATTTATTGCTTATTTATCCTTGAAAATAGATTTTATTACATGGGAGTTTTTGTTTTTTTAAAATTTAAGTAGTTATACTTAATGTAGGGATCACAGAATTTTGAAAATGTGCACACAATTCACTTTTCCCCATTGCACGTCATACGCAGTTTTTAACTGTTTTTTACGTAAATAAATAAATAAATAAAATAAATAAATAAATATTTGCATTTTAAGAACACATTTAAGATTAAATCAAATTAGAACAGTAATATAAACGACTAATGCATATTGTAAAATATTATAAAAAGTTATAAAATCGAAAATTTGAGTTATTGACCTACCTACATTGACCGGGAGAGACGACTCAGGGCATCAGCTGTTGACACTGCAGTTCCTCAAACCGAGAGGTTCTAGGTTCGATTCCGGCCGGTGGCAGGATTTTCGACAGTAACAGGCACTACACTACCACGCATGCCGGGTGACCGGTCGGAAGCTTAGAGCTTGTCCTGACCTAAGCCGTGTCTCTGTGGGTGCCTCGCTGGTGGGAGATACCTGGCAGGGGAAAATTCCGCTAGCCGACGGTAGGTCGGCGCCGGATCTCGCCATCCAGTGGAGGAAGACCACCGCCACCTCCCGAGCAAAAACACGCACTACACGTACGGGACTAATGACCTTTGTGCTTGATATCACTAATAATCAATCAAACCTGGAACCTTGGAAGTAATCAATCAAATCTACCAACATTAGGAACATGAAGAGCATTACAACCCTGAATTATTGATTTCGAACAATTAAAAAAATTAAAATCATAGGTTGCTATGACCGTCGAGGATTAACGCACAGAAATACTGACCATTCTTGCTTATAGTTTCCACCACTCAACAGTGTGTATTCGGAAAAAGGGATGAACACGACCCCTTATCAATTATCATACTCGGTATTGGGGTTCTGGACTACATTTGAAGAACAAATTGGATGAAATTGCTCCTCGACGTTGCAATGAAGGTAGGGCGTAATCTAGCACACGGTTGAAAGACTTATTTATGGGGGTCATATGCTCTCTTATCAGCCACCATTAAACTGAAATACAGCCTCTAGTTTGTGAAGTAAATCTTACGCTGGCTTTTTATGATAAATAATTATTCTGACATATTGGCTTTAATTATTATTAGTAGCCATTCATTTTTTGAAGCATAAAGCATGCACTTAAAAGAGGAAACTCAGATTACATAGTGACCACAGAAGTACGAACTCCTTACCGGAATTGAAATGTGGATGTCTGGAAGGATGCTGACTGATATTATTTGCAGTAACACCTTAGGCATGTAATACCCGTGAATTTACTTTTATATATCTATTTTATTATTTATTTCTAAAAAATGTAACCATTAAACTCGTAAATTGAAGTTACAAATGCACTTTCAATGAATTGAATTTCTTGAATAATAATAATAAAAATAATAATAATAATAATAATAATAATAATAATATTTATAATGATAATATCATATTATAGTGAAGTATTTTATTACCTCTTGAAGTATTAATTAAAATACATTTTTTTCGAAGAGCGTGTATAATTGATGTTGGTCTTATTTCTATACTTAAATTTGTAATTTTTATTTGAAATAAAATGATCAATGTGAAAGTTTAGTCCTCAATATTAGCATATCAGTCATTTGTTTATTGATTATACTTTATTTCTGAAAACGCTTATTTTCAGAAAATACTTCGTTAAAAATATTCATGGTGCATTTATCAAAGCATTTCGATTGAAAGCCAGCTAGCTTCGAAATTTAGAATTTAAATTGATCGCTTACCAACGCCAACAACGGTGCGCAAAAATTAACGTCTTTCGGCTCGAGTAAACTAATGTGTGTGTGTGTGTGTGTGTGTGTGTGTGTGTGTGTGTGTGTGTGTGTGTCGCGGGTTCGATCTCGGTAAGATGCGAGAAATTTACTTGATATGCCAGACTCCTGTGGATTTGTGGCGCCTATCGGAATATTTTATAAGGTGGCTGCTCTGATCAGTGGTTTCCTATTCACTTCCAGAAGAATGTCTGAGTAGCACTTCATCGAATGGGTCACGGATCGCGATATTTAATTTTTTAACCATCATCATTCCATCATATCCTCCAGTCCTAACTGCGGCGCTGTAGGGGATTCGTTCCGTCCTAAACCACCCTGTCATTACTGCCCTACGCCAGCCGGGAGGCCTTGCGCACCCTGCAACTGCCAACGATTTACGATAAATGAAAGAACATACTATTTGTAAGGTTATCTCAATTTAAACCTAAACGTAACCTAAAGAATGCAGTTTCTCAAGGAAATCAAGGAGATTTAGTTCCAAGTCTTCTCTTTCATGCTTGGATTGGTTCATTGTACTCGTGGGATAGGGTTAAGTGAACTTAATTATAAAAGAACATTTAAAAATACGTGATTGTTTAATGTTAAATATGTCGAAAAATTAAATGATCAGAATAAAATTCACACACGTGTACGCACGCACACACACACACACACACACACACACACACACACACGCATACAAACACAACAAGCACACACTTATATACTCTGACTCATACCCACCTCTCTTCATTAAATTACAGTTATTCCGTATTTTGACCTCGCTTTTAAAGGGTTTCCTTGTTACGGAATTCTTATTTAGCATAATTATAAGAACCGTGTTTGTACGTAGTTTGCTTTGGCTTGTGCTCATAATTCTTCGCACTCTCACTCTCACTATTTTACCTGCAATATGGTTCTTTCTTCGGGTGTCTCTTTTTTATCGTTATTTCCTTCTCTCTCTCTCTCTCTCTCCTCTCTCCCTGTAATTTGTTATTTTTTTTCAACACCCTTCCACCGTCTTAGGTGGCTCAATGCACCAATTGATGTTCCCGCTGTGCCTTTGAACGAGAGGTCGGGGGAGGGGGGGTCAAGTCCCGACGGTGGCAGAATTTTCGACACTAGCTTGATGGCTAGTACGAATTTTGCCGCTGCCTGGAGGAGAATTCTATCGAACGGCTGTTGTGATCTGTATTTTTTCCGTGGTTTCTCCGATCAGACGAATTCTGGAGCAGTACCCTAAAGGCGCATGGTGCACGATCTTTCCTTCCTCTTCCTTGTTATATCCTCAACCTTTACTTACACACACACTTACACGTACTACACTGCCACATGTGGCGGGAGATTAGCTTAAGCTTAGAGCTTGTCCCGGCTGGGGCGGTGCCCCTTTGGTTGGAGATACCTGGTTGGAGAAAACCCGCAATCCGACGCGAAGGTTGGCACCAGATCTCAATATGCAACGGGAGAAGATCACCGCCATCTCCTGCAATAAAAACACACACTGCACTTACGGGACTGGAGACGTTAGCTGTTGATGCTCCATGACACCACTAATGAATCAGTTAATCAATGTCAACCCAACACCTTCCTCTTTGTCTGTTGAAGTTCTCTCTTTTTTCCCCGCAGCGTTTTTGGACCGCGGGCGCCGCGTCGCGCCGCGTCGACCGGTGGAGCGTGGCGTCCTGGTGCGCCGCGGCGGGGGGCGGGGGCGCGCCACGGCGCAAGGGCCGGGGCCGGGAAGGGGTCGGCCAGCCTGACTGCGCGGCCGCTCGCCCCCACACGGGCGCGGGCGGGGGCGGGGGCGGGGCCCGGGGTTTTGCAAGCGCCTCGTTACGAAACGCCTCGTTACCTCCGCAGCGTCGCGCACCACCTGCATCTGCGGCCGGCCGCGCGTTCGCCGACACCGCCCCGTCATGCCCTTACCCACGCCCCCCCCTGCCCACTCCCCGCGCCCGCCGTTCGCCCTTTGGCAGCCCGCCCTTGCCCGCAAAGGTTTGGCGAATACATCGCTCCGATGCGCCCTTCGCGCCGTTCGCGGCCGCCCGTTGGAGTGCGCCTTTAATACGGGCCTAATGGAGGCATACGGTTCCTCGTAAATGCGAAATTTAATCTGATTGTTTTGGATGTAAATGACCAGAATATGATTGATTTTGAGCGTAGTGTGTATGTTTGGATAAGTACTTGATTGCGAGACCAATATTGCCGACGAAGTTTGTGTATGAAAACCATCCGATTGCCGGAGCTTGAAATTAGTAATTGGTTCTAATGATCGTTAATGTACCGTATTCCAACGATTTATTTTTTCATTGCTTACGTATAATAAGAAATGCACAATATACTCGTGATAATACGAGTCCTGGTTAATTAACGGTCTGTCCGTGTTATCCGAAGTGGTCATCAGAGAGAAATCTAAATAATCCCTTGATTGATTCTTTCGTATTTCCGGGGGGCGTCAATAGTTTCGGTCATTCTTCCCGTAAGCGTGATGCGTGTTTTTATCTTGGCAGGGGACCTGTCCTTCCTCCTGCTGGTTGATGAGATCCGGCGCCTAACTTTATGTCGGCCTACGCGTCCAGGTTTCTCTCATCACAGGGGCACCGCCACGTCTGGGACAAGCTCTAAGCTCCTGACTGGTCTCCCAGTATGTGTGTAAGCAAGTGTGTTTGTAAGCAATGGGTGACACATCACTACAGTGTGTGTAAGCAATGGATGAGGATAGGACAAGAAAGAGGAAGGAAAGATTCCGTACGGATCGTAGCCTGTTTGTCTGGCTACTCCTCCGGCATTCGCCTGCCACCACGGAAAACTATCGATCAGAGCAACCGCGGCTCAATAACTCTTAGCTGTGAAGCTAGTGTCGAAAACTCTGCCACCGTCTGGACTTGAACCCTAAGACCTCCGGGTCAGAGGCACTGCAGTGACATCAGTGGATGCCCTGAGTAGCCGATAACAATCTATTGAGAAACACGAAGATATGAAAACCAAATATATATAAATTAATTGATGCAGAATAGGGAACTGGTGTGTGCGCTACGGAAAGCCATCACTTCTGGGAATATCGCGACTTTCCCTAAAGTAATCCCAGCAAACAATACCTTTTCCGAAAATATTTTTTTCCTCTAAGGTAAAATACTTGTATTCATTTTTACTTCGAAAAACCTGCAAATTTTCAGGAGAAAAACTCTTATTACGCGACCCTAGTAACGAAAAAGTGGATAGATCCAGTTCCACAATTTAGAAAGAAAATCCTCTGACTTGTGGTGTAGCCAGAATTCATATTTTGTGGGCCCTTGATACCGAAATATCGAATAACGGAATTTTTGACTGCCTGACTGCATGCCTGCCTTCCTGCCTGCGTGCCTGTCTGCTTGTCTGTCGTCTATCTCTTTGTTTATTCGCCTATCTGTTTATCTGTCAATCAGTCAATCTGTCAATCTATCTGTCTGTCAATCTATCGATCTATCTTTTTATCAGCCTATCAGTCTGTCTGTTTGTCTGTCTGTTTGTCTGTCTGTCCGTCTGTCCGTCTGTGAACAGCACTAGCGGCTGAACCGTTCAGCCGATTTTCTCTAAAATTGATATTCCCCAAAAGATCTGGCTGATGTCGCAGCCTCTTGAATTTGAAACTGTTATTTTAATTTTGGGGGGAGGCGGACTTTACATAAAGCCCCTGGGACATTTTCCAAGTGTTCAAAAAAATTGCTCCGTCGTTTTTTATTAAGTTTTTTTTTTGTTGGATAATGTGAAAGACGTTGAAGAGAATGATGCAGATCTCATGTTTGTTGATAAAACTGAGTTTTCGAAAATTTCAAAATTTTTTTACAAGTAAAAATTGGAAATAGATTTTTAATGTATCCTTAACGATAGATTTTGAAATAAGGTCATGTAGTACAATTTTTCGAAAATTTGAGTACTTTGCGCGGAATTTAACGTGAAATACGAGCGAGAAAGTACTTGCTATTTTAGCACCACTAGTTAGAAATGGAAATCATGACTTGTATTAATTTTTCTTGAAAATTTCCCAAATTCTTGCTATACTACATACGATATATTGTTATCTAATGCGACACTTTAAGATACGATATTTTAAGATTAAACTAAAATGTGCATTCTACCCTATTATTTAAGATATTTTTATTCACAAAATGAACCACATATTTCGATTTTTTCGCTTCAGAGATAGTTTTTGTGACATTTACTCTGGATAATAGCGAGTATCGTCTATTATTATAATGTATTTTTATATTCAGTTCGCATATGAAAAGAGAATCTATGTTTATATTACCTTTATTTTCAGATTGTAAGTACGTTCACCTAGTGCTTAGTGTTTAAATTCAAAAATAAAGAAAGTATGGCATTTTAGTAACTCTCTGCATACTACATATTTTACAAAACAATTTTAAGAACAATTAGGGGCACAAAAATAAATCGCAAATATCTCTACATAAAATTATATCCGTTCGAATATTTACGAAAATTTAATCGTTAGATTTTCCCTTTCAGATAAATTTAACTTCTCAATATCTGGAAATACTTCCTCTAAAAATCTACCCCCAAAAAATCGCATAATCCGTTCCATATAGTTTGTATATACTCGTATTTTACTGCTTTCAGTTGTTACTCACAAGGATGCCACTGAAAAAACTTAAGAACAATCCAAAGATAATTCATAATTTAAAAGAATAACAATACAGAACACTTCTCTGCATCAGATACACCTTTATCGTCGGAAACGGAAAAAACGTTTTATTTTTCTTAGCAATTTTCTTAGCTTGTTACCACTTCCGTCTCCTGGCCGATAGTGTGTGATATCGAATCGCCGACAGTGTGTTCTACCGTGTGGACTTCCTTCACTAATAGAACGAGAGGTTCTGAAGATTTGATATAATTTGATAGTTGACGACATTGGCAGATCCGAGGGGCGTGGGGATCATTCCCCCCCCCCAAGGCCTAAAGTTTTTATTTGTTACCTTAATTTATATGGAAAAATTGATTTAAATATTTATTTATATTATAACTATGTAATTATTTAAAACATATTGTACAGTATCATATATACACTATAAAAATAATATAAATACACTAACAAACATTTATTATTTAACAAAAAATCTATGATGCCCCTCCAAACTGATTGGCTGGCTCCGCCCCTGGTTGACGCACGTCTATGACAGACACACTCCTCTAAATTCTTTATTTTGATGATAGGAAACTAAAATTTCCACCGCATACTATTAATAATTACTTACAAATTTTAAATTAAAAGGAAAAAGATCGCTCATTAAATTGTTTTACAACACAACCTTCACACTGAGGTTCACGCTGACAAAAAAGACAGAATCCGAGAGTATGCGCAAGGAAAGAAAATTAATTGTTTATTTTCTATATCAGGTCTTTCTAGTTCGTGATTTGCCAATATGTTAGTTACTACAATCATTTTTGAAAACAATAAAAGAACATTTTCCTAATCTGCATTATCTGATATAATAAAATAATCGATACAAAATAATATTATTGAAACTTGTTCTGAGTCTCCTATTCATTTTCCAATTTCGTTAATGTCAAATTGATTTACTTAATTATTCTTTGGGAAAAAACTCATATTCTCCACGTTGCATCTTATGTTTTAATCTTGTACAGTACCAGTATAAAATCATAGAAGCAAATCATTACGCTCTTTGAGAATAACAATTTTTACACCTCGTACTGTAGTGTAGGGAAGAAAAGTATTGGAATCATCTCAACATTATGATCTCACATTTTCGGCTGTAAAATCTGTTATTAAAGTTCCTTTGAACTGTCACTGCTCAAGCGCGTCAGGATTACGATCCATTAGTGCATTCTGGAGATAGTTGAGATCGGTGCAGAAGGCGAAGAGAGTTTGCATGCAATTTTGAACCCGAAAGTCGGGATATTGGATGAATGGTTGAAAGTATGTGACCTACATAACTCGATTGAGATTAGAAGTATTTGAACTTGAAATTCGGTAAACATGACAGGTTGTGCCATTCCGGGCCCATTAAGGTATTTTAATTTTTGGGGTACTTTACATGAAGCTCCTGTGATATTTTCAACATTTTCTGGAAAGTAGCTGCATTTTTTTCTTTAAATGTTTTGCTCGAATAGAGGAAAGTGGATTAATAAATATTGTAGAATCCCGATTTTCATTGTAATCTCTACATTTTGAAAATTGCACAAGTTCAAAAATTTTTTGAATATGTTATTCACCTCCAATATTAAAGCCAGAGATTTCATTCCAAATTCAATTTATTCCTCATCTGTAGATCTTAAAATGATGTGCATTTTTTAAAACAATGAGAATGTATTGAGTAATAACTTTAGAAGGAAGAGCAGTTACGGTGTGCCGCGCATTTCCACTCATTTCATTGAGGGTAATATTCTAGCAAAACTTTAGGAAGGAAAAATAGTGAAGCAAGCCGTAGTACAGGAAAGTGAAATACAGCGCTGTCCTTTCTTGATTCAATTAAATACTCCTTTTTGGACCCGAGGGAACATTCCGCATTTTGTAAATCGTTTTTGAAAGAGAAGTTCTCTTCAAATTGGAACCCCACTTTGAACCTTTAAAACAATTGAACGTCCAAAAGTTTTGCAGATTTCGGCATAAGAAACTCGTCTCCCCTTTGGATCACGAAAACCTGGTTCTAAGAGCTTAGAGAGATCGATTGTAAGTTAGGCATTAGTTTTGGCAAAGTGTGTTGTAGCATACCATGTGTTAGGTGCTGCGTGCACCCATAGAGCATGGCTGTAATCCCTATATCATAATTCGCAAACTTCTCATATTTCCAAATTCCGAAAGGTTTCGTGCAGTCCTTGTAGTATTGGCATATCCAGCAGTAGCGCACTGAGGGAGTATTGTGTGAATGGTGAATTAAACGTGGCGAAAAACCGTCATTTTCCCTTACCGTATTACAAAGGACTAGCTGCACCCGTGCGAAAAATCCTACTTTGTAAATAATTCACGGAGCGGAATGTTTAGTTACAATTAATCACGTAGTACATTTAACTACACGGTATAGTTTATTTTAGAAGAACAAAGTGCTTAATTTTGTTTACGGAACTGCTTTTTAGTTTAACATACTTATACACTTGAAGTCATGTTTTCTAAATAGGTCGTAATCCACAACGAACTACATTTAGTGGAGATTACCAAACGAATCTTTGCGTTGACTAATTCATCTAGTAATATTTACCAGACAAGTTGGGTTGAAAATTACTAAAAGAATAGATGTGTTTGTAACTGGATTTACTCAAACACTGCTTAGTAAGTCTTAATAAGGAGACACGTGAAAGGGGATATTTTCTTTCTACACCTTCAGCAAAGTAGTTTGCAACAAGGGCTTCGTAGGCTCGTACTTCCTTAATCTCGGTTACGTGAGAGATCGTAGCTAAGGAGAATGGCTACGAACCCAGGCTACCAATGTTTGGCAACCGACGCTATTTGTACCCTTATTTTAGAATTATACTTATACTTATTAAATATTAATAAAATATTAAATACAGCATACCATAAGTTATACACCTTTCGTTTCTCACCGTTCACAAGGGCTCTAAAACCATTCGAATCGGTAAGATTTGGGAGAAATTCCGCTTACTAAACGGTGCTTACTAAGTGTGACGACATGAGACGGGAACCAAATTTTATCTACCACACAAGTGTAGTATCGCTGATAATTTACTTTACACATTCACTTACGTTTTTATATTTGTCCGATTTACTGAACTAAACCAGATGTTTAGTAAATCTTTCGAAAGGAATAATCGCTTACTAAACGTGTTTGGTACATTGCACCACAACATTTCTCACAATGTTGTTTTAAAAGTGAAACCTACTTCACGGAAGAACCTACGAAACTTCGAATGACCTCTACGTGTCAGCATAGGCCCTGAACTCTGCGAGAGTAACCATTGTAATAATGCTAAGCGTTGAGATTAAGTTGCATAGAAAATCAGATCCTTTAATTCTATTGTGAAAGATAGCTTTTGTTTTTTTCCCTTCAATCTAATTTTACATATATTGCGAATTTCTGCACTTTTCTGATTACCCGTGCTATGGAGTGGGAGCACTCAAAAGAACTAAATCTCGAAAATGTAATAGACCGATCAAAATGATTTCATTTTGTAGAATGCTACTTAAGAAAGATCATTCGGGCCCCACCTGACTACCACCCGTTCCCCCCCTTCACCCGTTCCCGCTGCCCCAACTGCCCCCTTCATCTCCCCGTCCGTCGCCACCTGTTCCCCGTTGCCCTTCGACATTTCCCCACGTGACCCCACACGTCCCAAAAAAAATTCCTGTCCCCACAGCTCTCTCTTGTCTTTACAAAATCCTTGTGTCTTTGGAACACACAAGGGCCGATCATGCATCTTTCCGAGCTATGCGCAATTATAATGTGTAGTAATATGTTTTGTAAGTCATAATCTGCAAACTTAAAGTTTTTCCGTAATCAGTCTATTGGATGCTGGTCTGAGGAGTATTTCTCCACCCAACAATAGCGCGCTCACAGAGTATTGTATGGTTTCTAATACATTGTAAAAACACCGATTTCTATTCTTAGTGTATTATTTAAAGATAGCGGGTATTATGGCTGGAATTCAGAAACTTGAAAATGGTGGAATAAAATGATGTAATGGGCAGTAGCACAATGTGAGAGTAGGCAAGGTAGACTCTGTCTTCTCATGAAAAAAAAGTCTTGAAAAATTACTAAAATGGCATTTAATGACTACTGAAGGTTTTCTTCGATTGTGAATTTGTGTTGGCTCTGGAAGGACTTCCGTTGTCGCGCTGACTCAGCGCGGTTTCCGCGTCCTTGCGTTCGCCCTCCGCATCTTTCATCCGCGCGCCGGAACGGAAAAGAGTGCATCAATACTGAACGTGCTCGCGCGGAGACCCCGCACGCCCCCCCTCCCCTGCGCTGTGTTGACTCTGCGACGCCGCCGCCGCGGACAATGACGCAGCTGGCGCGGTCCTAATGGAGTGGCTGTGTGTGCGTGCGCCGCGGCTCGACTGTTGCGTAAGGGAATCATGGATTTTTTTGTCCTTCTCTGTCCCACTTTGCTCCGTTTCTCTGTCTTCAGGATGCCCCTGATTGTGTGTAAGGGAGAGAGAGGGGAGAGGAGAGAGAGAGAGAGAGAGAGAGAGAGACAGAGACAGAGAGAGAGAGACAGAGAGAGAGAGAGAGGCGGGGAAAGGGACAGAGGGCGTTGTTTTCCAAATTAGCTCCAAGTTGAGGCTCGAGGAGAGTGCATTGGCTTGGAACGTCGCACCGTAGTGAAAACTCATGTCGGTTCTTTCCGTCGTTTAGATCACAGAATAAAGGGATTATATGAGAGAATCGTCTCTTTAAAGTAATTAAGATTTGTGATTAACTTATTGAAGGAAATACATTAATGTCAGCATTTCACTTCAGAACGTAAGCTACAATGTAAGTGAAGAAATTGAAGAAAAATGCAATTTGATTTAATTTATTCAACTTCCTTGTAGGAAGTAATAAAAATTACCCTGTGTGCAAGATGATAAGTTTTACAGGATAGCCTTCCTGTAATTATTTGAACAATTATTTTAGAGTGAATAAATAAAGTTAACTTATTTGGTGTTACTCAATGATATTAAATATTTTTTGTATCGAGAATATACTAACAACTTGACTTACCTTGTTAAGGTTTACGATTTTAAGAAATTTTCTTTATGCTCATGAGTGCACATGGATCACTTGCTCAGCAACCAAGATGAATTTAACTTTTCGTATTGTACACCAATATAGAGAATGATAATGAGTATCCAGCAGAATACACTTTTTCTTTTCTGCAAAAAAGTTAACTATATCATCCATACTCAAAGATATTTCCACTGTCTAAATTAGAGTATTATTTTACTTTTCTTTTAATCATATATTTCTATTCATACTCCTCATTAATGAATATGCGGAACTTAATTTACAGGCCTTTTTATAATCTTTGATATTTCTTGGCTAGTATAGTAAAAATAAGATCCTGTTTTTGAAAATATTGAATAAGGATATAACAAGACTAGTCGGAGACAATTTCCTCACTAAATGCTATTTGACTCCACATTTAAAAGAACTGTTTTAAGATCATGCTCATTTATTATGGTTAACTACTTACTTTGTCCCTATTCTTTCGCACGCACATAATATAAGTCGTGAGAACTGTTTGTTTACATTTTGAGCATCCAATTTATTGCCCATGCGCATAATTACACAAGCCTAATAAACAAACAGTTTTAATGGTAAGAAGAGCCACGTTCAGTCCGCGCTCGTGGCATAATTGCACGACGATCGAACCGAGGGAACTCGCACGGAGGATACCGAAGCGTACGTCTGAAGTACTCCACCTTGCGAAAGCACATCTGGAGGCGGTTGCGGCTTTCCTTTCGCTTTCTAACGCCACAGTAACGCGAGGAGCTGGATGCTGCGGTCGCCGCCGCCGCCGCCGCCGCCGCCGCCGCCCCCGCCGCCGCCGCCGCCGCCGCCGCGCCGCCGCCCCGCCGCCTCCGCCGCCTCCGCCGCCCCCGCCCGCCGCCCCGCCGCCCCGCCGCCCCCGCCGCCCCGCCGCCCCGCCGCCCCCGCCGCCCCCGCCGCCGCCGCCACCGCCGCCGCCGCCGCCGCCGCCGCGACTCCGCCACCGCTGTCGCCGCCGCCGCCACCGCAACTGCTGCATCTCGCACCGTTATGCGCGGGCGAGACGAGTCGGGGCGGAGGCGGCCCGCGGCGCTGGGCGGTGGCTCGCGGCCTCGCGTGCGGCCTCGACGCTTCGCGCGCGCGTGCAGCGGGCTCCGAACGGCGCGCCGTGCTGAGCCGTGGCTGCGCCGTGCTGCTCACCTTGGGACTGCCCGCCGCGCCACGCCGCGCCGCGCCGATACACCGAAGAGAATACAGTGCTCTCTCGTATTCTTCGTCGCCGGCGCACGAACCCCCTGCCTCGATGCCGATAAACCGGCTTAGGTGGCTCAGGACATCGACCGATGTCATTGCAGTAGCTCTGAAAATCTAGCGATCGATTCCTGTCGGTGATAAGATTTTCGACGCTAGATAGAGAGTGAGGTCGAATTCAGCTGCTGTCGGGAGGAGAATTGTAGAGGCCAGTTGCTCTGATGGAATTATTTCGTGGTTTCTTGTATCAGCACCAGGCAAAAGCCGGAACAGTGTCCTTAGAAACGGGCCACGTACCGCGCGAGATCTTTCCTTCCTCTTCCTTGTTCAGTCTCCCCCATCCACGGTCACTTACATGCACTACATTACCACACATGGGATACCAGTCGAGAGCTTGGTGCTTGTTCCGGCTGGGGCGCTGCCCCTCTGATAGGAACATATTCCATAAGAATAGGGGAAAGTTCCATAAGCCGACGTGTTGGTCGGTGCAGAATCTTACCAGCCAACGGAGCGAACACCGCCACCTTCCGCGATAAAAAAACTTGCATTACACTTACTGAGCGAATGACCTTAGCAGTTGATGTGCCCGGAATCACTAATAAATTAATCAATCGATCGATGGCGAAAAGGGGATTGGAATAGCAGCGTCGAAGTGTGCAAAGAAGCCTGTCAGTAGGGACTCCCGCAATTATTTTGATTTGCTTTATTTCTCGTCAACAAAAGAAAAAAAACTGTACGTGACTTATGGGAGAGAAGTATAATCTGCGCGCAGTTTCTTGAACTCCTGAATTCCTTTCCCAACTTTTATTAAAGTGTTCCAGACGTACCCACGCCAAATTAAAACCGCGACTTGTGATGACCGCAAATTATATCACCAAAAATTTTAAAACTAGACACGCTATATTAGGAGTTACACAGTGTTTGCAATTACTAATGGACTTACATACTCTCGTGAATACATTTCGCAAAAGTTCGCCGCCTATGAAGTCTTGCTTTGCGTGAAAATGTTCGCCTATCTTTGGTCCCGTCTGTACCAACTGTCGTCCGTACTACGGGTCGAGAACACGTCCTGTAGTGATAAGTCTGTGCATTAGTCTGTACACTACTTCTTGGATGAAAATAGTGTTTTCTGCGTTATATTTGAGTTTTTGCACAAGCAATTTGTACATTCTTCTTCGTCATCACAGGTGCATATGGTGCTGTCGTTTGGTAAGTCTGAACGTGTTGTACCTAGTTGAATGATAAATAAAGATACCAACAGAAGACAACATTCAACATTAGTAAGATTCAAAGACGAAATTTTCTCGCCTGATAATAGGAAATGTATTTGGAACCGGATACGAACTACATATTTGATTGTATATTAAAAATGACAGTCCGCCCGGTTCTGCGCATACTACAGCTAGCAAGAGAAAGCTAAAGAAACATGCAGATAGTGAAGCTACAACAAGTCTAGAAGCAAAACAACGAGCTATCTCACTATTTGATCTGTGGATCAAGGGATACTCGACGAAATGCCTGATTAAGATGGGGTTACCAGCCTACTTACTTCGTGAGCTTCTACACCGCGTCTAATATGCATTTGACCATGGTTATGGATATTACCATACATATTAACCATGGTTAAGTTAATGTTAGTTTAATAAAGTGTATTGTAAGTCGCACAAACATTTGAAAAAGTATTGATAGTGAACAGTGTAATTATCCATCAGTAAAAAGTAAATTTGATAAAACGAGGGCTCGAGCAGAGCGTAAAGCAGCTCAAACATCTTCTAGCGCCTGTTGCAAATCTGGGTTGCTTGCGCCAGTTGTGAGATATCGCCGCTGCCTTGCTCCTCGTCGAGGGAGGGTGGCTTGCGAGTAGAGCTTGAGTGTGTACGTGTAAAGGCATAGGCGTTTAAGCCCTCAAGCATGGGACCTTAAGAACGTGTAAAAACATGGGCGTTTTCAATATGTGACTAGCGTAGTTGCCTTTCTTACTTCCACGTATTACAGTTTCAACCATTATCCCATCCATAATCATTCATCACTCATCATCACCTTTCGTGATCACTTCCGTTTTCATCCACTGAGAAGCAATCGCAAACAACTTCTTGGATCACATGGTTGGAAAGAGGAAGGCATACAGTCGTAAATACTCGTAGGCAAGATGTGATTGTGTGAGTGTATACGTGTGTAAGTGTAAGCGTGAGTGTGTAAGTGTGTCTGCGTACAAGTGCGTGCGTGCCTCCACCATTAACGAGAAAATGGCGATTGACTAATACTAGTCTTTTCCAGGATATTCATATAACGGTTACTTCACGAAATTTGTCTTTACATATTACTCTTGCAAAACAACAATTCCTCACACGGAATTCGAACCAGCCACTCTAACACAGAGCGATTATTGTCGCAACCATGTGCGCCAATTAATTAGACTGCGTGAGTAAGATAAAACGTGTGTTGATTGATTTAACTGATCATGACGTGCACTTAAAAGTATTCATTGGTTCCTTATAATTTGGCTTTTGTATTATAGAAACTGTTATCCAAGTTACAACATACTGGCAGTAAGTGTTGCTGACGACCATTGTTTTAAGTAGGAATGTTGCCCATTTATTTGCTGTCTTGTTCTGCATTCTTGAGAGAACAAAATGGTAAGCGTCAAGATACAGATATTGAGATTCAGCAAAAAGAAATCCTTCGTCACTAGCCAATGAAAATTTATTAACTCCAATTTTGTTCAAGATATTTGAAGTAAAAGCGTTAGAAAGTCAAATTTTAAAAGAGAAATTGAAGTATTAATAGTGACTTTAATTTACAGTCTTAATGTAGAGTGAAATATTGAGTTTCTGGCCTGGCGTATTTCCATTTAGGAAATACCCTTCCTTCTACGATATTTAATAGTATTAAATCCCGGTACTATTTACAGCAATTATACAATATTATGAAGGGGATTACTTCCTCTGCTATTATCAATATTGTTATTTCTTCCGTTGCCCTGCTATGCGTTTAACACCTTTCAATGTTAAATATTATTTAATTAAGTTCAATTTCAATTTTAATCATGGTCAACCTCCCCTATAAAATACCTCGGGGTACTATTCGATAAAAGACTCACCTGGAAACCCCATGTCAATGCAGTCATTACAAAACAAAAATTAAAATTTCCAATTTATCACATATTATAAATCGCCGTTCACCCCTGAGGTTAGAAAGCAGACTTTTAATCTTTAAGTCAGTTATTTTACCAACCATGTCCTACGCATGTCCAGTATGGGGTGGTGCTGCACGAAGCTCCATCAACAAACTTAGTGTTCTCCAAAATAAATATCTGAGAATAACTCTCAATGCTCCATGGTTCATCCCCAACCGACAAATCCGACGGGAACTAAACATACCAGAATTTGAGGAGACAATAAAAAATCTTGCCAGCAATTTCTTCAACCACCTACCAAATGCTCCCTGCACTGCAAGATTCAACCTAGGAAGAAACAATAGCAGTCCGCGAATCATATCAAGATTCCAGAAAGATAAACTTAGACCTCCTTAACTTGGCTTCCCCTCGTACCTTTCCACCAGTATACCATCTTTAATCACAGAACAAAAATCTAAAAATAAAAACTTCAATAAAGTTCAGAAACCAACCGCGACTTAAGGATGGTCATATCCTAAGAAGCCATGTAATATTTTGTATTCTCAAAACCCTCGAAAGACATAATTGTCGAACGAGAAGAAATAAAAAAAAAATAATCATGAGTTTCGGCAATCATTTTACTCCTTACCTGTTGCATGTGGACATGTAATTCTACACAGAATGACGATTCCCAAATTATTGAATGGATGGAAACTACTATAAATTATTAGCTATTTTTTCTCAAAAAATTGAAATTAAACATTTATTCTTACCTTTATACAAATTGTAATGAGATCATGAATGAAATGATTAACTTTTTTTCTCAAGGTCCCGTACGGCTTTAAATAAAGTTCTTAAGCTTATTGCGACGACTTCTCAGATGGATTCTCGGTTTCTTTGGGCGCGACGTTGTTCTTGGAATGTCTTCGATATTCCTATTAGCGCTTTCTTGCCTATCATTAGGATACATTAAAAAATTTTCCGGAATATCCTTAACTATTTGGTACTTAATACGATTTGATAATTTCCATTAAACTAACCGGTAGCTCAGTGCTTCAACTGATGTCCCTGCAGCGCCTCTGACCGGGAGGTCCTAGGTTCGAGTCCTGACGGCGGCAGGATTTTAGACACTAGCTTTTCAGCTAGGTCGAATTCAGTCGCTGCCTGGAGGAGAATTCTAGCGGCCGGCTGCTCTGATCGGTAGTTTCCCGTGGTTTCTCCGATCAACACCAGGCGAATGCCGGAGCAGTAGCCTACGAAACGGGCCACGGACCGCGTGCGATCTTTCCTTCCCATTCCTTGTCCTATCCTCTCCCCTTACAAACACTTACACTAACATGCACTACACTACCACATATTCCGGAAGACCGGTCGGGAGCTTAGTGCTTGTCCCGGCTGGGGCGGTGCCCTGCTGGTGGGAGAGTCCTGGTTAAGGGGAAACCCCACTAGCCGACGGTATGTCGGCGCCGGATCTCGCCATCCAGCGGGGGAAGATCACCACCATCTCCCGAGTAAAAACATGCACTACACTAACGGGACTAATGACCAAAGCAGTTGACGCGCCCGGAAACATGAAAAAATCAATCAATCAAACCTTTAGGCCTGTTCCGTCTCCAGGAGTTTCATTTGATCATTCCATCGCAGTCGTGGACGTCCTACATTTCTTCTGCTGTGCGGTCTGTATCCAAACCTTTGAAGAGGGATGCGCGAACTATCCATTCTCTGAAGATGGTTGTACCATTGGGATCTATGTGAATCTAATATTTGGCCTATATTGCAAACTTGAAGTTCTGCCCTAATGTCTTCATTTTTCTCGTGGTCCCTCAAAGAGTATCCAGCTAGTGGTCTCAGCAACCTCATTTCTGCTGCTTCAATCTTTTTTCTCTGTTGAGTTTTTATTGTCCATGCCTCTAAACCATACAAGAGGGCTGGAACCGCCATAGTTCTATAGAATTTAAAAACAGTGTCTTTTCTTACTTTCTTTAGCAGATGTTGCTTCATTGTACCAAGTAGCTGCAGGAATTTAGATAGTATTTGTTCTAGGTCTTTAGAATGATCATAGGCTATTATACCATTATAATTCAATGCGAATAATTACTTCGGTTTCTTACTCTGCCCATGCCAAGCTATCAAAATTCATCACAATTTACTTTACTATCACTTATCTAATACCCAGTCTATGTTGATTGACCGCGCCAATTGCTATATGACCGCGCGAATTGCTTTCGATGTGTTCAATTCTATAGCTTTCTAAAGAGTGAGTACCGGGAGCGGTAGCTCAGTGCATCAACTGATGTCACTGCAGCGCTTCTCACCGGGAGGTCCTAGGTTCGAGTCCTGACGGCGGCAGGATTTTCGACACTAGCTTTTCAGCGAGGTGGAATTCAGTCGCTGTCTGGAGGAGAATTTTAGCGGCCGGCTGCTCTGATCGGTAGTTTTCCGCGGTTTCTCCGATCCACACCAGGCGAATGCCGGAGCAGTACCCTACCAAACGGGCCACGGACCGTGCGCGATCCATCCTTCCTCTTCCTTGTCCTATCCTCTCCCCCTTACACACACACTTACACTAACATGCACTACACTACCACATATTCCGGGAGATCGGTCGGGGGCTTAGTGCTTGTCCCGGCTGGAGCGGTGCCCCGCTGGTGGGAGAGTCCTGGTTAGGGGGAAATCCCACTAGCCGATGGTAGATCGGCGCCGGATCTCGCCATCCAGCGGGGGAAGATCACAGCCATTTCCCGTGAAAAAACATGCACTTCACTAACGGGACTAATGACAAAAGCAGTTGACGTGCCTGGAAACGCGAAAAAAATCTATCAATCAATCAATCTAGAGAGTGAGAATTTTCACCTTTTCACAGAATCACGACTTTCAAGGCTTTCCTCACACCTTTCACATGTAATGTCTCCGACTCTCCAAATGAACAGAGCTATGATACCAATAGACTTTGTTTATTGGTTGCCCTAACAACATATATTCTTTGATTCCCGAGCCTGCATTCAATCCCATTATTACAAACGCTAGATGACGATTTACCCATCAAATTAGACACTGGGTTCTTGGCTTACCACAGTAGGTATTACATAGTTAAGACTGAAGCTTTTCTCTTTCTATCATTGTATATTTTATTAACAAGTTCTTGGTTTCTACTACAAAATTTAAGAAAATTAAGAGACGAAGTTTTCATTGCCCGCAGTACTCCTGCGACTCATAAGCGCTGGCGTTTAGCAAGGATACTACCCTTGCCATATGTCGAGCTATGAGGCAACTTCTACTGTGCGTAAGGGCAACACTTTCATCATCACACCTTGTTATTCCAACTTAAATCAAATCTCCTCTCATATGCCGTTCAGATTCGGAAAAATTCCTAGCAATGAGACCAGAATTAAAAACAAATTCTCTTATCATTCACGCCTAATAAAATTCGCTGAATGAAAAACCTGAAGGAGGACTCAATCGGGAATCCTCTCTCTCCCATAGTAATAGTGTTAAGGTAAAAATAAGTTAGTAAGCAATCATACGTAACATTACTATATAACTAATCTGTCTGCTATTAAAATAGCAATATTTAAAAACATTGTGTGTTATACTACCCCAGTTGCTAGAGAAAACTAGTGGTGCTAAAACACCACTTGCTTTCTCTAATTATTTCTAATAGTTCTGTAATTTTATAATACTACTTGAACTTTTTTGTTGAAAAATTAAAAGATTACATTAAAATCACGTTCACGTAGTGTTCAGTTTTGTTCATACACGTGAACAATAAGTAAATTTGCAGACAATTTGTGGAAATATGACGAACATTCCTTACGAAACCTGTCGTATTGCGCTTCCTGCACTTCCAGAAATATACACCCCTGAATAAGGGTCGTAAAATCCGGAACTTATTCATGAAATCTAGCCCTCTAAGGCTTAATGGGACTACTCGTTTGGAAAGTAATGCGATCCATGTGTCACTTATTTTCAATAAATTGAGTTCAGTTACATTTTTGGAGAGGATATTTACTGTTTCGGGGAGCGTCAACTACTATTTGTATAATTTGGCCCTTTCGTGTAGTGCATGTTATATCTCAACGGTGTACCTTTCCCTGCTGGAATATGAGATCCCGTTCCGACCTATATGTCGACTTCCGAGTTTATTCCTCCTCCAAGTATCTCCCTAAGAAGAAAACCTCCCTAGCCTGAACATGTTCTATGCTCCAGATTGCTCTTTCGATGTGTGTTGTATTGTAGTGAGTGTGAGTATATGTAAGAGAAGAGTAGGAAACAACGATGAGAAAGGAAAGTTCGCACACGGCCCGTAGCTCATTTGTTGGAGTACTGACCGGCCATCCGCCTGGTATTTTTAGAATAAAACGCGTAAAAATTCTGATCTAAGCCGATGGCCGTTAGAATTCTCCCCAGACAGTGGATGAATTTGATCTAGCAATCTAGCTAGTGTTGAAAATCCGCCATTGCCTCGTCAGGATGAAATGTGAATGAATCCTGAAATATTTTAGTGCCATTGCGAATGCACTGAATAATTAATTTACTCCGAATGCTTGGGAGCTGCGAATCTTATTCATGTGAGGGGGAATTCCTCATACTTGACTCTCTCTGTACTAATTTTAGTTTGGATATATTTAGATTTGTTCCTCAGTGAAGAACTATTTATGCGAATACAAAGCAACGGGTCAGTGTGTAACAGCGACGTGAATACTCAATAAACTCCCAGAGAGAGACGAAGGCTGAATACAGTCATCAGCGCTGAATTATTATGCCGCACTGCCCCGACCCTGATGCGGCACTCAACAAGACGTGCTGGCCGCAGCTACTGCCGACCGCACCGCAGCTACAGACCCCTCCCACTGTCACTGCCTCCGCCAGCGGCCACCGCCGCAGACATCTCCGCCTCTGCCCGCCCTCAACTCCGCTCCCGCCCCCGCCTCCGCCCCGCCTCCGCCCCGCCTCCGCCCCGCCTCCGCCCCGCCTCCGCCCCGCCTCCGCCCCCCTCCCCCGCCTCCGCCCTGCCTCCGCCCCGCCTCCGCCCCGCCTCCGTCCCGCCTCCGCCCCGCCTCCGCCCCGCCTCCGACCCGCCTCCGACCCGCCTCCGACCCCGCCTCCGCCCGCCTCCGCCCGCCTCCGCCCCGCCTCCGCCCCGCCTCCGCCCCGCCTCCGCCCGCCTCCGCCCGCCTCCGCCCCGCCTCCGCCCCGCCTCCGACCCGCCTCCGACCCGCGTCCGCCCCCGCCCCTCCTCCGCCCCTCCTCCGCCCCTGCCTCCGCCCCCGCCTCCGCCTCCGCCTCCGCCTCCGCCCCCGCCCCCGCCAGTGGCCGCCGCCACAGACATCTCCGCGTCTGCCCGCCCTCGCCTCCGCTCCCGCCGCCGCCTCCACCACCTCCAGTCACCACCACCGACTTCTCCTGTGATGTCACCGCTGTCGAATGCCTGTTGCGGCGGCCGTGCCACGATCATTTGCACGTGCACTTGCTACGCTCGACTCGAACGCCGCTGCCACCCATACCATCCAGCCGCCTAATCGGTCTCCTGCGCTACCATTGAGTTCGGTAACTACCGACACTAGAGAGAGAGCCCTCGTTTCCTCTTCTGCAGCTCAGTCAACGCCATTACGAAGTGTCCCCGATGTTCCGATGTTCGGAGTTTCTACTGTCGCTCCTCCTCCCCCTGTCCCATTCATCTGCCATCCCTCGTTTGAGGGTGCTCAGAAGGACAGTGAATCTAATCGTAATCGTAAGTTGAATGTGACGTCTCTAAACATCTGTAATTATATAAGTAATCTCAACTTCTTGAAATAGCGCCATTGTTCTTATCGTACAATTCCAATATTGAATTATTTTCTTGTTTTTTATTGTTATATACATGCGATGAAGTGTCTTCGAGCATACAGTCATTTGCAGAAATGCAACATTATTATTATTATTATTATTATTATTGTTGTTGTTGTTGTTATTGTTATTATTATTATTATTATTTATTTGTACAACCACGGCCATCTGCAAGAATAGGAGGCAAGAATAGTAGGATAGAAAAACCATACATTTTTTCTTTATTGCTCTCACTCCGTAACGTGAGAAAGTATTGTAATCATCCGCCGAAACACTGCGAATTTTCGACAGAAAAACTCTTATTGTCGGACCCAAGCATCGAATGGGCCAGGTACTGAAAAATTGTTTGATGGGAAAACGTCCGACCATTCGTCTGTCTGTCTCTACGTCTGTTCGTCCATCTGTAATCAAAGCTGGCGCCAAAACCTTTCGGTCGATTTTCTCCAAGATTGATATTTCTCGATCCATTTAAAGGAAATCGAGGCCTCCAGTTCGAAAAGAATATTTTGGTTTTTGGGTGGTACTTTACATGGATCCTCAAAAACTTTTTAAAAATTTTCTTGAAAATGGCTCCAAATTGTTTGATTTCACTTTATTCGCGGATAGCGTAAAGGACGCTTGAAAGAATGGTGGAGATCCCATTTTAGTTGAAATCCTTGATTTTTCGAAAATTGCTAAAGTTAGATTTTTGACGTCTTTCTACAACTACAATATTAAAGATAGATATTTTTCTTAATGAAATCTCTTCTTTAAAGACAGATCTTGAAATAAGGTCACGTACAATTTCTCGAAAATATGACTAGTTTTCGGGTAATTTTGTGCGAAATATAGGCATTTTTTAATTTTTTAAACAATTATTTTCTCAATAAAAGTTCGAAAATGTTTCTTTCATTTTTTTCTTCGAATGTATCAGAGGTCGGTTAAAAATTGGTACTAGTTTCATTTCCAGCGAACTGTATTTTCGAAAATGGCAAAAAGTAAACATTTCAAAACTACAATGTTAAAGGTAGAAATTTTTGCCTGAATGAAAATCAGTTCTAAAAATCAGATCTTTACAAAAGGTCATGTACATTTTTTGAAATCGTCGTGACATTTCTCTAAGATGTGTTTCAAATTAATGCAATACATAAAAAAACATTTTCTTAAAAAAAAGCTCCAATTTTTTCTTAATTTTTTCCCACGTATAAATCAATGATCGCTTAAAAGAATGAAGGCTATCTTATTTTCGTTGAACTCTGAATTTTCGAAAATTGCAAATTTAGGAATAAAGCAAGAAAAATGTGCTATTGTACACCCATTAGTTTGAGATACAGGAGACGACCCCCTACCTCCCGTTAGCCATCACTGCAACTTGGACGATCCTAGTCGCCAGCTATTTCTTCCGCAGTGGACACCGCTGCCAACGTCCTCATCCCTCCGCCGCGTGCAGGGCAACGGGACCGGGTCACGGCGCCCGGCCAGTCCGACCCCATCCAGCGCAGCGGCGCGACCTTGGCGACGCGTGCCAGCAGCCGAAGCGCCGAGGTCGTTGCGACCGCGATCATTGCACGTCGTCCCCATCGCGCTCTCGATAAGGGGCGCCGCCGCCGCCGCCGCCTCCCCTCCCGGCAGCCCACGCCCTGCTCGTCCGCCAACGCCCCGCCCCCGCCGCCCGTTCCCTGCCCCTGCTGCCCTCGCCGTCGCCACCGCTACTGTCATCTCCACCACCGTCCCGTACGACGTCCTCGCATCACCGCTGCCACCGCATTCGACGTCGCCACCACATTAGCACTCGCCGCCACCACCACCACCACCACCACCTCACCACTACCACTGCTGTTGCCGCCACCTCTGTCACCAACACCACTGCCCCCGGCGCCTTCACCGCCGCCGTCTACACCTACGACCCCATATCACCGCCCCTGCATCACCGTTGCCACCTCCGCCTCTGCCGCCGCCGCCGCCGCCGCGCCGCCGCCGCGCCGCCGCCGCCGCCGCCGCCGCCGCCGCCGCCGCCGCCGCCGCCGCCGCCGCCGCCGCCGCCGCCGCCGCCGCCGCCGCCGCCGCCGCGCCGCCGCCGCCGCCGCCGCCGCCGCCGCCGCCGCCGCCGCCGCCGCCGCCGCCGCCGCCGCCGCCGCCGCCGCCGCCGCCGCCGCCGCCGCCGCCGCCGCCGCCGCCGCCGCCGCCGCCGCCGCCGCCGCCGCCGCCGCCGCCGCCGCCGCCGCCGCCGCCGCCGCCGCCGCCGCCGCCGCCGCCGCCGCCGCCGCCGCCGCCGCCGCCGCCGCCGCCGCCGCCGCCGCCGCCGCCGCCGCCGCCGCCGCCGCCGCCGCCGCCGCCGCCGCCGCCGCCGCCGCCGCCGCCGCCGCCGCCGCCGCCGCCGCCGCCGCCGCCGCCGCCGCCGCCGCCGCCGCCGCCGCCGCCGCCGCCGCCGCCGCCGCCGCCGCCGCCGCCCGCCGCGCGCCGCCGCCGCCCGCCGCCGCGCGCCGCCGCCGCCGCGCCGCCGCCGCCGCCGCCGCCGCCGCCGCCGCCGCCGCGCCGCCGCCGCCGCCGCCGCCGCCGCCGCCGCCGCCGCCGCCGCCGCCGCCGCCGCCGCCGCCGCCGCCGCCGCCGCCGCCGCCGCCGCCGCCGCCGCCGCCGCCGCCGCCGCCGCCGCCGCCGCTGCCGCCGCCGCCGCCGCCGCCGCCGCCGCCGCCGCCGCCGCCGCCGCCGCCGCCGCCGCGCCCCGCCGCCGCCGCCGCCGCCGCCGCCGCCGCCCCGCCGCCCGCCGCCGCCGCGCCGCCGCCGCCGCCGCCGCCGCCGCGCCGCCGCCGCCGGCCGCCGCCGCCGCCGCCGCCGCCCCGCCGCCGCCGCGCGCCGCCGCCGCCGCCGCCGCCGCCGCCGCCGCCGCCGCCGCCGCCGCCGCCGCCGCGCCGCCGCCGCCGCCGCCGCCGCCGCCGCCGCCGCCGCCGCCGCCGCCGCCGCGCCGCCGCCGCCGCCGCCGCCGCCGCCGCCGCCGCGCCGCCGCCGCCCCGCCGCCGCCGCCGCCGCCGCCGCCGCCGCGCCGCCGCCGCCGCCGCCGCCGCCGCCGCCGCCGCCGCCGCCGCCGCCGCCGCCGCCGCCGCCGCCGCCGCCGCCGCCGCCGCCGCCGCGCCGCGCCGCCGCCGCCGCCGCCGCCGCCGCGCCGCCGCGCGCGCGCGCCGCCGGCGCCGCGCCGCTGCCGGCCGCGTGGGCGGCCGCGGCCCGGCGCGGAGTGCGGCCTGCGCGGCCCGGCGCTGGAGTGCGGCGTGAGGCGGCGCGGCGCGGCGGTGCAGGCAGAGGCGCCGGCGGCGGCGGGGGGGACGGCTACGCGGTGAGTAGGTGGGCCGAGGAGAGGGGAAGGTAGAAGGTTTCTATTCAATTTAGTTATGCCTTATTTTACATGCCAAGATTCAGGCCATCGGGCCTGTTCTTCCGTCTGACCACGCAACGTTAGCTCCCTACCATCTACCAGCTAAAGAACATGACAATCAGGCAACGAAACAGGCGATTTTGAATTTAACTAAGAGGTGTCTTTTAGGCTTGAGAATCATTTACATGTAGTAAATACATGTAAAAGTGTTTGTAAGAAATGTGTGATATGTATATTTTCACATGTAAAAATACATTTAAAAATGTACATCTATAACATAGGACAGTCGGCTTTACTTCCCCTCCGAAGGAAGGCGTACTAAGACTGTTTTCAATTTTTTCAAAGGTGGCGTGGAATGGATAGGTGCCAATTAGCGATTAGATATTTTAACGAAACCGGTCAACCTTCTGATTGGACCAACCACTCGTTTTTCTTTCTGAAGTTGTTTACTCTGTGTTGAAAGATTTCAACTGGTCCCTTACTCCTGTAGTGTATGTATTCTATTAACATTATATTTGAACCGTATTTGTACATTCCTCTATCGAACCATACCGATCTCTACCAAACCATAAAAATACCAGAAACATTTGGGAAAATGAAGTTTATTTTTGAAGCATTCAAAGGGCGCGGTGAGAGGGCGCTGGGGAAGGGACAGGGTGGATAGGGAAAGGGGAGGATGCACGAGGGAGACGACGCATGGGCTAGTAAAAGCGAAAGAGAAGATCCAGAAATTAATTAACAATTTGTGCACGATAATCCAATCTACTATTTTAACTAATGTTATTATGTATTATAAATAGTTCATTTCAGCTGTGCTTGTTTTTACTCATCGTTGCTATTCTTAATACAGCGCTCCAGAAAAGTCTCTCCGAAGTGAGACTTTGGTGCTTGCAACAGAAATTATGTTGGTAGCAGCGTGAAACGAAATAAAACTAAATATCGCTCTCACCACAATCATAACAGATGTGGAAGTGTTGCCCCCTTCACTTGTTTCCCAGCGATCTGTTTGCTACAACATAAGTGTAATTTTGAAAAGACGACCCTGACTCGGACCAATGCGGAGAGACTTTTCTGGCGCATTATAGTTCTAACAATGACCATATATTCTTACTATCTTGAAGTCGAAATCACGTAGCGATTAATTTCGTACCGCATAACATTTGAGAATTGTTCATTTAACATTGTGTTTACCCTTTTAATATAGTTAAATTTATTTTACTTAAATTGAATTTCTTTTCTTGGTGTGGGTATCCGTATAGGATCCAGAATCGTGTAATTTTTGTCTACCTCGTCTCGGTTGAGCTTAAAGGGTTTATTATTTACAATATATAAATTCCATTTAACATTTAAATAAAGCACAACTCTTTATCCTTTCCTATTGAAATGGTCTGATCGCCGTATGTGATTTTAGAAAGCGTTTACAATACTTACCAAATGACGTCGCTTTAACTGGTGGGTTTATTTAGTTTAGCATCTAGTAGAATCTATGTGTCTTTTGCTACGCTCATCTCATGTTTTGATTCGCTGTTCTTTTATCAGAGGAAATATGGTCAACAAATAAAATAAGTAGCTTGGGTCAGTAAGGTCTCTGTCTTACACTAAAGATAGCTGCTTCTGCATATTTAACTTGATAACATGCACGTATCTCTGTTTACTCGCTATGTCACATGTACTTCCCTCGGAACAATCCATTACGTATGATCAGTAAAGTTCGTTTGCTAAGTAAACTCTTAACAGCGTGTTTCTGCCTAAGTTCTGATTATAATTCTATACTTTCTTGTATTCTTTTTAAGATGCTCGTTTTGTGTTTGATGTTTCTTTCTTGTCTTACCTGAATCGACAAAGAATAGACCTTTTTAACTATCTAACTATACAGATATGAACATTGTCACCATCTGGAGAATAACGCAGTCATACATCCAGATGATTTGTGTTACCATATTTTCTGCGTAATTATTTACGAAAATATCATCTTATTCAACATTTGATGGTTGCATGTAACTCTTATCCCTTCCGAAAAAAGACGTTGAGTTACATATTCATGCATAAATGGCCTTCTTCTTTTGAAACCATCACCGAATTAATTCTTTGTGATCTTTCAGCTGCAATGAATTGTACAATTTTTGTACATATGTATAAAATAAAATCTTCCACATTTGATGCTGCATGAGTACGATTCCTGACAGCAAAAATTCCTTAGTAGATACTCTTATTGGTATCTGTTGGAACTGTAGCTCAAATCTCAGTACTTTTTCTGGGTAAACACCTACCAACCAGATCGACGAGAATATCTAATCTTTCGTTTCGAATGGGAGCACATAAGTTTTAACTTTTTAGGGTGTTCGCTCACTCTTGCGTCGATTCACTCCTGAGCGAGTCAAAGTCACTTATCTCGCTATTGTTACTATACGTTTCAAAATTATATGTATTGAACAAATAACACCACACAAACGATACAAGATGCATTCTATGTTAGATGAGACGTTAATTCCTTTTTAGGAATCTGAGAATGTCATTGGTTCAGTTTCTGGTAGCCTATGATATTATGTTACATAGTTATGGCGCCATGGTTCATGTTCAGCCAATTCCTAACCTTGACCTAAGAGGAAGTGCATTTTCGATATAATATGCATGTGATACGGAAGTGAATTTTCTATATAATGGGCATAATGATATTTTTTATTATAAACAGTTCCAGATTTTACGAAGTTCAGTTCACACTCTACATTTGTATTGTTTTTTAATTATATATTTAATGATAATAACTTAATTCTAAAAATCAATGAACTAGTGAACTTTTCTGAGTGATATTATGAACTCTTTGATTCTCTGGAAAACTATTGGAGTACTAAGTCAATAGGCAAACTGTTCGCGAGCCTCTCATTCTTGCACAAATTAGCTTTTTATTTTTTATATTAATTGCAGAATGTGTAGATTATCCTTCGCTCAGTCATACAGCTCCTCATTTGTTAGGAGTGAGCATTTTCAGACAAAGATATGCGAATGGGGTGGCGTGGTAGGTGTGGAGTTCGATCAAATACTCTACATGGGGTTCAGTTTACTTTACAGAAGAGATAGCCGTCAGCCAACTGTAGCTCTTCTCATCGTCTCGTAGCTCGCCCACAGAAGGACAGCAAAGTGAAGCCCTCGTCATCAAAAGGGGCAAATGAAGAAACGCTGTGGCTGCTCCGCCTAGTGAGAGAGCAAAGCAAAGATTAGGACCCCCAGGCTGTCATTGCTACAGAGAATCAGAGACTCCCCGACGAACTCGACCAGGTCGTACGATACGCGAACTTTCATTAGTGGAAATTCCGACCCCCGTCAGCAAGAGTACACAAGAGCATTGCAATTCGATTCAATATTGCTGAGATCGGCGACTGATTCAGTGGAGCACTGAAAGAGTGGAAACATTGAAACGTAACTAAGTTTTTTGTTTGTAGATTTCAAATAGAAAATTCTCTGAGTGAAAAATCAAAATTAAGTCGCAGTATATAGTATAATAGCCAAAAAAAATGCAAACATCAAAACTACGATAACGCCTTAATATTGAAAGTAGTTTAATGATTGCATTTGACAGATATATTAAAATATTAGTGTTATATTGACTAATTATCTTGAATGATATATTCGTCATGTTTCAGAGCTAGCTTTTAAAAAATATTATGGAATATGTTACCATCAACTATACTTTCGTTCTGGCTGTGTAATGACGGACAAGTATGTATATATGTATGTATGTATGTATGTATATGTTTATGTATGTATGCGAAATTTTACTGAACTCAGTACGTTCTTTGTTTATCGTTAGTGTGAAGCAATGTCCCATAACCAGGATATATGATATTGAGTAATACAATACGATAACGCAAATGTAACTTGAGTAAAGTGGAATTTTCCTGCTGTCCACGTTCTGTTATTCGTATGTTATCCGCAAGCCATTTCATTGTTGTTCTCAGTCAGAAAAAAATGAGTGTTCACACACAGCAAAAAACAATTGCTGCTTTCCAATTCCAGTTCCAAAAGACATCTTAGTTCCATTTATTAGATAATATCGTTAATATTTTAAAACAAATTTTCATTTTTAGAATGGATGCAGATTTGGCATTTATCAGGGAGGAAGAATAACGAAGGATGATTGTTGTTGTTATTATTATTATTATTATTTTATTATTATTATTATTATTATTATTATTGTTGTTGTTGTTATAATAATTATTATTAAATTATATAAATTAATTTAAAGATCAAATTTTGAACAACATATTTCATTCAGAAGAAAAATGCTTATCTTCAGTATTGTAGTTATAGAATTATCCACTTTTTTCGGTATTGGGAACCTACAAAACTAATTTTTCTCCCGAAAATTCACCGTTTTCGCTGCAGCATTACATAACTATATATTATGAATGCAGTATGCAACAAAGCAAAATGTAATATAAAAATTAATGTAATAATTAACCCTTCGTTAGGTGTGTCATTTTTCGGAACGTGGTTGGCCGCGCTAGATCTAGTAGACCCGTTTTAAGTACATTCTAAGGATATGTTAGAGAAAATTTAATATTCACGTTGTTTAAAGAAGTTAAAAATTAAAAGGTATTACGTAAAATCAATAATAAAAAGAAGTCATAATTATTTCCTGACTTCTTTGTCAACAGCAGTATTGTTGCTTACGAGTTCATTAAAGGAATTTACAAATATGTTTTGCATGCTAGGGTAAACAAAAGTAAGTACTGGATATTCCGAAACATTTTTTGTGTAACAATATTTTTTTCATTTCCTTGTAGAAGGGCTGGTACGTATCTCATGGTATTTGGTAATAGTGGTTTGCAAGGAATTATATTTTTATTTTCTGGTGTTGTAAAATTAGTCAGATTTCTTAAAATTTCTTCGTAAAAAATAAATTTCAAACCAAGTTCTTTATGTTGGTACTCACATCGAAGGGAGTGTTGTTAGCCATTTCTTAAATAAATTATTCTCTCACTTATTGCACTAATACGGTACTTTGAAAATGAGAAAAATAGTCTATCATATTTATCATGTTTTCATACCTGCGAAAAATGAATGCTTTCCACAATGTAATAATGATACTGTTCTAAATCCTGTTTGCTTACTTCGTGGTACATATCTCAATTCACAGACATTTCTTCAACATTTTCTTTCGATTCACAAACGGAACTTTCTTCGAAATATTCGTCTCCAACATCGTCTTCTAAAGGAAGTTCTCATATCTTTACCACATTATCTGCAATTTGTTTATCAAAACATTTACTTATTTTACTAAAAGTATAAAAGTATAATAAGGGGAATATATTATGTCATTCTAACCGTTACTAATACTGAAAGAACGTATTTTTATTTTATTTTATTTTATTGATTTTGTTGGTTGTACATAGGTCAGTTTTAGTATAAACTTTACATATGTTTGATAGACTTACATACTAACATTTATTTAAAACTTATTTCTAAGACTTAAATCTAACATAAGGTTGAGAATGCCCTATTGGATCCTCTATTCTGGTTCAAATTCGGACAAGTTTTGAGGAATATATTGTAGGGGTATCTGTTTTTATTCTGGTATGGTTCGGGTTTTTAGCGAGTCTAAAAGTTGCAATGGAAGGGATTTGAGGTAAATAATAATAAAAGTTGGTGGCTAAGTATGTGATGTGAAAAGAACGTATGTAAGCTAAGGCGCCGAAAGAGAACACAACACGAGCATTCCGTGTGCGGACTCCTAGCAATGCCACTCGTCGCACGCCAAGAGGGGCTTCGTGACCTATCGCCCTGCAGCTTATCTGGTTGGAACCTTGCCACCCGATGCAAAATCGTTCGCATAGGATGTCATCTCCTAAACGTACACCTACGACACAATGGAATGTTGAGTTCTTCAAACGCAATAGGTCTTCAGGTCTCAGGCGGACCAACTAAGGATTAAATAACAATACATTATACAATTACATTATAAAATGTAAATTAAAAATGGATAGCTTAAAATTGATTTTATCAATGAAAATAACCTTTCATATGAAATCAATAAAAAAGAGCTTATTTTCTGAAAAGAATGGAAATACGAATATGTAATGAACAAGTTCATACCATTTTTTAAAAAAAATATATTAATGTTTTATAAACAAAAAAAATTCAAAACAATTGAAGAAAGATTTTTTTCATATCACAAATTTCTCCGGTTTTTTCAAACTAGTGCGCGAGAACTCTCGCATGTCACACCCCACCCTCTTCCCTATTTTTTCATTTCCATGTTAGGCCATTTCCACATTAAGTAATGTATACTTTTCTTCAAGACCTTATTCTCGATCACTTGTTCTATGTGTCTCCTTGTAATTGATAACAATACAATACACCCTTGTCAATTCAAACTATTCTTATTAACGTTATTACCGAGCAGAGAGGTACACCCGTGTAATTCAGCCGTAAAATATCAAGTAATTAGTTTAATTTCACTACAGTTGCAGATTCAACAGGCGGCGTAGAATCGAGAAGCGTTAAACCAGCAAAAATGTATTGGAATGTTCAAGAAGATCTCATCTTGTAGATTACGGAGTGAGGAACCTTCTTTAAGGGCTTTGGCCACAGAAGTTTAATTTTTAAGTCCCTAAAACACTTCGTTTTGGCGTTATTTAACGATATAGATTGAAAAGTGCGGTCGAGTGTTGAGGGTTGCATTTGACATGAATATTTAAATGCAATGTTTTGAACAAATCCTTCATATTTTTAATGACTAGGTGCGGTTTGTCAAGTCTCCATGAAATTATTTCTTTAGATATTTCATTTATAAAGATTGATTGTCTGTGAGAGCCGCAAAAGGTATGTATACTACTTGAATAATATAGGAGACTATAATACAATCGTCTCCTGTTACGATGAACCCCTAGAGACTAAAGTTTTGGATCCCATATATTCAATATTGCGAAAATAAACTAATTTCTTCTCGATTATTCATTTTCCTTAGTTACCGAGGTTTACTAAAATATCCACAAAAGGCTAATACGAAATTCCAGTACATTCATTTACCTTTAACAATTTATTACTGTTCCCTGTATAGTTTTTATTGATACTTTTTTGCAGTTTCGAGACTCATACTTTCTCGACACTTGATACTACAATGCTGACACACAATATATTAGTGCACTCTTGAAACCCTTCATTGGTATCCTCTTTGACATTACACTTAGTTTCTGATCACCTGGAAGACTTTTTTACAATATTTACGATGTTCTAGACAGAGGGGATGTCATTAGATTTCATCTCGCAGTCCTCATCGATGAAGTCTTCAGTCTCGACAGATTTTCTATAGTTAAATTGAAAAAATGTTCTATTGTCCGCACTCTCAGTCGCTTTTATTGCCCGTAATTTCTACAAAAATAAATCACAACACCCTCAGTCTGCAAACTCTTAGGCTATTGGTACTCGTGGTGCAGTGGCGAAGTGTTTGTTGATGGAAATTGTATTTTTTGTGTTCGCTGTAGGTGAAGAGTTCTCTATAACCGTTCATCTGCTGCGTATTTGTAATGTATGAGGGTCAGAACCAGTGACTTTGGTTCACTGTAACCGAATGTTTACGCTATTTGAGTTCTCTATGCCCAGAATTGACTTATCTTAAATATTCTTTTAAATATTTTCCTCCTTTTCTGAAACAAGAATCCTATGTATATTCAGTGCGTATAATTCATTTCGTCTTTCTCCTATCCTTGTTGATCAGGATTTTACCCTGTATAGTCTGGTAAATTACAACTGAACATTGCAAGGGGTTCTTTGAAGGGCAAGAGCAATATTGCTATGGAATTAATGTAAGAAGTACTAATTTAAAAATGTGTACAATTTACAATATTTGTATATGAAAGAAAATAGAAATTTGATTTCGTAGAGGGGGCAGTTGCTCTTTTCCTGCCCCCTCTCTCGCTACCTCCCATGAGGTTTGTACTGCCTAAAAATGGTAACGTGTCTGCTTCTTAGCATTAAACTCACAAAATGCATTGATAGCATCGTCTTCTTTGCGTTTTCTTAAAGTGAAATGTCGGCCAACTCTAGGACTGTTTCACAAATAGTCAACATTGTACCTCATTGCGTCATATATAATTGTATAATAATTGTACATATTGAAATATATTATAAGACGAATGTTCTGGGGCATCGATCAGCATCTATGATTCCACATTATTCGTAGCGTACATTGCAATGAATAGGTGCAAAGGGCTTCGGGCACGTGAAGCATTATATGCCTGAGTTTAAATGTACAAATAAATATTATTATGTTTTTATGTCTTTTACGTCTTATTATTATGTTTTTTACTTACAAAGAAAGAAATTTATGTAAATTTCTAAAATGCTCTATAATTTTAGTTAAAAAAAGTTTCTTAATTTACTGTCAAATTATTTTAAAGACCGTTGTGGGTGTGCTGACAGGATGCTTTGCTTTCATCCACGATTTCTTACGATGTTTTATTGAAATTTCGACGTGGTCCCTAATTCGTGTGTGTTCATATTCGATTTATAATGTAGATGAAATAGTTTTATAATGTAGATGAAGTAGTTTTTTTTTTTACTCTGCTGAAACTAGATAGAATAGTTTCAGTTTTATAAGAAACGCGGAAGTTCATACCTTTTTTATTTTCTAAATTATAATTTTTCATTTACAAAAGATGTTTTGTCATTATTGGAGATTTTATTGAATGTGAAAAATAAAAATGTTTGCACTATCAAAAAAGGTAAGGAGATATCTGTTATGTATTATATTGCTCGAAAGAATGCAGGGAGATTGATTTTAATATTACACAGTTTACTGTTTCTCGGTGGAATTTGAATACGAGTGTGGCAGTTTTTAAAACCCAGAGATCCAGTGACTCATTACTTCAATTAAAATGTTTACGCCGCTCTTCTTCTGTGAGGCGTTCTTTTCTACTCCAAGAATGAGTTCTGTCTAAACCGATTAAAAATGACGTAGAGAGGAATAAAACAATTGAGTCATTGCAGAAGTATGCACGTTCCAAGGCAGAAATGTAAGAATTTAATGAGCATGAAAGCCTCTGATGGATTAACCTTAATGCAAAGTAAGAATTGCGCTGGATGAAATAATGGAAGGCAAAATATCTTCCTCTACGACTTGAGTTACTTTACTGCGTTGTGTCCGGCATCCGCTGCCTTGTGTTACTTCTGTGGAATATTTACAATCTTAGAAAATGCTTTTCTGAGCATAGGATCTTTTAGGAATGGAGATATCCTGAGGGTAAGGTTACCATAATAACTTGAAGTAATTGTGGCGTATCAATTCGAAGAACATACTGTTTAACGTCGTTTAAATTTTCATGCAAGTTACAATTGACATCAGCGGAAATATGGACGTTCTGCGATATGAATCTGGGAATTAATGGATGTGCTCTTAGAAAACACGCATCTAACCAGTTTCATAATATCATACACCTCACTTTCTACATTCTTTGGCGTCGTGTTTATCGCGAGGTTGAGTATAGATCCGTCTCCGGTCATTGTTGTCATCCGGGAAGAAAAGTTACAAATGAAATCGCTGATCATGTGTGTGTGTGTGTGTGTGTGTGTGTGTGTGTCCGCATGCGTGTGCGCGTACACGTGTATGTGCGTGCATGTCCCTTCGTGTATATAATTTTAGCTCATTACGAATAGAAAGTTACACTGAAAATTCCCTCAAATCCCGGACCTTCGTATTGTAAGTACTTAGACTCGATCACTGAACAATCTCTATCTTGCCCGATCATCCAGACGATATGGGTATTGATAAAGTAAGATAGTAGAATTTGTGAAAGAAAATTGCTAATAAAAAATGATTGAAAATCAGTAACCAAGAAGTTATATATGGCATATCATGTGGCTGTACATAATCTACTATTTTTCCAATGCAGGATTTGAGAATATGAATAATCATGTCGTGATATCTCGAATATTATTATATCCTCTTCCTCTTTTCGTTCACACCTGTGTTCATGTGTCGAACATAATGCAAATAATAGGCTTCAATTTTATGTATGAGTATTTTTAGATACTTTTTATCTCTGCTGGAGAATGTTTTTCATATAAAGCGAATCTAAGTGAGATATTAAAGTCAAACACTGATGTATTGAGCCATTTAAGCCAAGCTCTTGTTGGACGAGTGAACGTAAGTTTCAAACACTGATGTATTGAGCCATTTAAGCCAAGCTCTTGTTGGACGAGTGAACGTAAGTTTCCAAGAACTCTCAAATTGCCTATGTGGAACTCTTGAAACAAAATACTTTCAATTGAAAAGAATATTTTCATCCAGTGCGTTTTAAACAGTGCAGTCTCGTTACTATATTCATCATTGCATTCTATAACTGACGGTTCGAAATATCGTATGTCTTGTAACTGATAAAAGGATATCTTGAAGTCATTCATAAAGAACTAATAATATTGAATTATTACACAACGTACTGGAGTACTCCCTCGAGTACCATGGATTATTTTAGATTTTTAAAAAAAATTCTTTATTTTAAATCGCTCTGCAACTACATCGTCATAAGTGATCAAAACATGTTTTGCAATTTTACATTACATGTCAATATACACATTTAATTATATGACATATTTGATGTTGTCTTTTAACAAGTTAAAACATTTACAAACAGACACATTTATAATCATGTTAATTTTTTTATTTTTATAAGAAAAGAAAATACTACATATATTTTTTGAATTTTGCAGTCCATACATATTTTAGATTTTGTTTAATTGCAAATAGTGAAAAAAATAACTACACATGAACGGAAACGAACGAACATAACGCCTCACCATATTACTGACTTTCTTACGTTCTTCTAACCTTCTTACGTTCCGCAGTCAGGAAGACATCTGAATTGAATTGAATTGAAAAGTACTGCTCAAGCAGTACTTTTAAAATTCTGTGGAACTGACGATTCTTTTTTATTTCCCGGGAACTCACGCGTAGAGAAATTTCGTGGTCGTTTCGTTGGAGGCGAGCGAGCGCAGCGCTGATCCGAACGTTCCGAGGTCGCAGTGGAGCGCAGCGGAGGCTCGCGGTTCGATGACCGACCGCCTCTGACCCAGTGCTCGCGCTAACAGCCTGTGTGGCGGTGCGTGCGATCGTGCCAATCCGCGCCGCGCCGCACGTGCACGCAGCGCCCAATCCAGCGACGCCAACCAACGCGCGCGTCTGCAAGCGGCTGGAGCATAAGGCGAGAGCCAGTGCATCAACTGATGTCACTCTGACCGGCAGGTCCTAGGTTCGAGTCCCGATGATGGCAAGATATTCGACACTAGCTAGACATCTAGGCCGAATTCAGTCGCTGTCTGGAGGAGAATACTAGAATCTGGCTGCTCTGATCGGAAGTTTTTCGTGGTTTCTCCGAACAACACCAACTGAAAAAAGAGCAGTACCCTAACAAACGGGCCACGGACAGCGCGCGATCTTTCCTTCCTCTTCCTTGCCCTATCCTCTCCACTTACACACACACACACACACTCACAAGCACTTCACTACCACACATGCCGGGAGACTGGTCGGGAGCTAAGGGCTTGTCTCGGCTGGGACAGTGCCCCGTTGGTGGAGATACCTGGGGAAATTATCGGCAGAAAAACTCTTTTAACTGAACCCGGGTAACGAAAAAGTGAATAAATTTAGTTGCCAAATTTGGAAAAAGATCCTGTAACATGTGGTGTAGCCGGAATGCATGTTTTGCGAGTCCGTTATACCGAAAAACCGAAAGAAGGCAAAACGTCTGTCTGTCCGTCCGTCCGTACGTCTGTGAACAATACTAGCGGCTAAAGCGTTCAGCCGAAAATTTATATTCCCCAATCGGTCTGACTAATGTCGTGGCCCCTTGAATTTTAAACCGATATTTTGATTTTTTTTACATGAAACCCCTGGAACATTTTCAAAATTTTGAAAAAAAATGGCTACTTCGTTTTTTATTAAATTGTGTTGTTGGATAGTGTGAAGAACATTTAAGAGAATGGTGCATGTCTCATTTTCTTCGAAAACTCTGAATTTTCGAAAATTGCAAACATTCAAAATTGTTTTGGCGTCTTCCTAGAAATACTATTAATAGATTAAGAATTTTATATAGAATTTTCGTTAATAAAATATTTTCCTTAAAGATAGATTTTGAAATAAGGCCATGTAGAATTTTTCGAAAATTTCAGTACTTTTGGCGTAATTTTGCTTCAAAATACGGGCGAGAAAGTACGTCTTGTTTTAGCACCACTAGTTTAATGTTCGTTTTGGGTCGCAACACCTACTTGAAAATCACTCGTAGGAGACATACTATTCTCTCTTGCCCTTCTCTTTTCTTCTTAATAGTTTTTATTATCCTTGTTCGACAATTATTATTTCTTTCAAGGGTTTTTATGTTATATAATATATACAATCATTTTTTAACTACATTTCATCATACATGTACAATGTTTGAAGACAATAATATTGGAAACTTACAACCATGGATACCCAGGAAGGGTCCTTCAGAAAAATACATACAATATTTGGATTAAAAGCATCTATATTTTAAAAAATAAGGTATTTTGCCATGGCTTCGTTTAGAGCTTCTACTGAACTGATTGTAGTATTTTTTCCTTTAAATGAAAGAATGTGATCCCTAGATGTGTTATCAGATATTGTTTGTGTTGATTCACCAACATTTACGGTGTAAATTAATTAATTAAATCATTCTTTAATAGTACGCTTATCAATAGTCAATTGTTTTCTCCCAAAGGGTGGCTGTTTTAAAATTGATATACATGAGTCGATAGATGTGAGCCCCGTCGCTTCATGGTGGCGCTGCTTGATGTTTTATTTTGATTGTTGAGATTTGTTCACAATTCGTCAAGGTTTTGTTTCAGTATAATAATTGCATTGTGGTGATGACAGTTTGCATGTCTTTCCTTTTGTAGTGTATTTTATAGAGAACATTCGGACTGTGGGTTTTGTTCGGTTGTACTGAAGTAGTACAGTTGTTCACAGGTTATGTCGAATCCCGAATCGTTGTCCACGCGCCCGAAAAGACGCAAACGTAGTACATTGACTGGGAGCAGGGAAAGAGAAAGTCAGCGTATGTGTCGTGATAGTGAGGTCATTTCGTTTTCTGTTGGGTCATTGTCAATGAAATGTCAGTTTTGTTCTGCTTTGTACTTCCCATGTGAGATAAATTCTGTAAACGATTTTACTCTGTGTTGCTTAAATGGGAAAATAAGTTTACCTTTGAGCAATATGCCAGAAGAAATCAAACAGTTGTTAATAGGAGATGATGACCATTAAAAAACTTTAGAAATAATATCCGTCAGTATAATAGTGCTCTTTCTTTTATGTAATTTGGTGCCGATATTGCATTGCCACCTGGTCATGGGCCATACGTGTTCAAAATTTTGGGAACTCATCACAGAATATTTTCGTTATACCCTGAAGATTCAAACAATGCAACATATTGTGAACATTACTCTTGGGCACAGTATTTTACATTTATCTCAGATTACACCGTCAAATTTTGACGGGTTCTCACTAGTAAATATTGAATTTCGAAATGATCGCTCGCTCTGCTGTCCGCCGGCGCGGCGCGCACTTCCTTCCCGTAACGACGGCGGCGGCCTTCGCCGGGGCGTGAACCACGTGCGCGCGCGCTTGGATGGGCCATTAGCGCTGCCAGCGCCGCGCACGGCGGAAGGAGGAAGCGAGGCCGCGCAATCAACGCGAAGGGGCTGTGCGGGTGATCGACTCCCACTAATGGGCAGATGGAGACGGCCCGCGCCGCGTGGGCGAAGCGCGGCGCGGAAAGGCAAGGCGGAGGAGAAGAGTGAAGAAAGCAGGGCCGATTGAGACTCACTGGCCCCTACGCAGTTATGGGTTGTCACTGATGCTTGGGATATTGGATATTTGATTTGATTTTTTCGTGTTTCCGGGCACGTCAACTGCTTTAGTCATTAGTCCCGTGAGTGTAGTGCATGTTTTTTCGGGTGATGAGCAGTGATCTTCCCCCCCCCCCGCTGGATGGCGAGATCCGGCGCCGACCTACCGTCGGCTAGTGGGGTTTCCCCCTAACCAGGACTCTCCCACCAGCGGGGCACCGGCCCAGTCGGGACAAGCTCTAAGCTCCCGACCGGTCTCCCGGGATATGTGGTAGTGTAGTGCGTGTTAGTGTAAGTGTGTGTGTGTGTAAGGGGAGATGATAGGACAAGGAAGAGGAAGGACAGATCGCGCGCGGTCCGTGGCCCGTTTGTTAGGGTACTGCTCCGGCATTCGCCAGGTGTTGATCGGACAAACCACGGAAAACTACCGATCAGAGCAGCCGACCGCTAGTATTCTTCTCCTCCAGACAGCGACTGAACTCGACCTAGCTGAAAAGCTAGTCTGAGCTACCGCTCCTGGTGGATATTGGATACGTGACTATTGCTCCGGTAATGAATGGCGGATTTTTTTTTGGGGGGGGGGCAATTTAGAATAAAAAAAGTATTTTCAATGTGTGGTCCAGTCGGTAGATAAACTATACCTGAAAAAAGCTCATTAAAAACTTTTTCTTTGAATATCTTGAATGTACCCAGGCACTAGTTAAAACTCCGTGTTTTCGACCTCCTAGGCCCTGTGCTAACTGCGGGAGGCCGGCCGTATTTTTCTGGCCTTTTTCGTTTCTTTCTCGATAACTCTTTACCGTAAGTTCTGTGAAATTATTCACTTTTGTGTGAAACATTTTTTTCGAAACCAATTACTAAGGCTTTAAAAACCTGTATTTTTTTCATTTTTCCAAAATGTCTGCAAAAATACAAGTTTGTGGTAGTATAATCAACGTATACTTCTTGTTACAAGTAATACTATTATTTATCTCATCGTCTGTAAAAACATTGCCTCGCAAATGTACAAATTGTCGAAAATATGAGTATTATATATATACTCATATTTTATATAAACACTATGTATATAATGATTTTTTTTAAACATTCAACCCGCTATGCACATACGGCGTGTAATGTGCAATGAGCTGGCACAAAGGCCGTGACTACATTGCACAGTGATCGTGGGGGGGGGTGCTGTTTGATTGATGATGATGATATATATATATATATATATATATATATATATATATATATATATATATATATATATATAAACACCCAATTTTAAAGGCAATAAAATTTTCTGTTTCTATTTTTTCTTAATCTAACGCTAACCGAGCTACAGCCCCAAAAAGAACAGGGCAAAAATGCTGTAGACCTCCTGATTATCCTCCTTATCCTGCGATTTGTGTTTTCATTTGCAGCTCTTATGTACATTTAGTGAATGGTGTTTATTCCAAATTTTTTTCCTTTTTTACATAAGAAAGTTATGGTCTGAAATGTATTTGCTTGCTAGTCAGAGAGTTAAAAGACCGCCTCAAAGAAAGCGTAGAAACTCCGAATTTTCCAATTTAATTTTTTTTTCAATTTTCGAAAAAAAAAGAAAAGAGTGCGCAGAAAAATCCATCTAAACTTTATTTACCTTTCTGTGCTTCATAAGTAGAAAAAATAAAGGAAAATATTGGAGACATTTCTGAAAAAATAATTCTTTAAAATTTAAAAATTTTCTGTTTCACGCAAAATTATGCAAGAAATACTCATATTTTCGAAAAATTGAACTTGACCTTATTTCAAAATCTGTCCTTAAAAAACAGCTTATGTTCCAGGAGTTTTATGTAAAGTATCCTTCAAAATTATAATATCGGTTTCAATTTCAAGAAGCCGTGATATCAGCAAGATCGATTGGAGAATATCAGTTTTGGAGGAAATCGGCTGAACGGTTTAGCCGCTAGAATTGTTCATAAAGGGTCAGACACACGGACAGACGTTTTGCCATCAAGCGATTTTTCGGTGTTACGGACTCACAAAATATAGATTCTAGCTAACCACGTATTAGAGGATTTTTTTCCGTATTTGACAACTGGATTTATCCATTTTTTCGTTACCAGGACCCGGCAATAAGAGTTTTTCTGCCTTTTTCTCGCAGCGTTGCATAACTTCCTCTGTACTGCGTAAGCAGTAGCGAGGAAGTAAAAATGTGTTCGAACGGAGTATTTCAATATTAAATATCATTTTTCTATTCTTCCGAAAATGGTTGGTTTCTTTTGGACTGCAGTACATGCGGCGCCAACGCCAAGCCACATTTTTCTCCCAATCAATCGGGGTAAGTTCTGGTAGTATTCCATAGGCGAAGCACTTCTATTTGTCTTCGTTATTACAGTATTGTTGTCAGCCATAGATATGTTTTAATAGAAATGTAAGGATGATTAATGAAAGACAAACTTACAAGCACAAAAAATGTTGCTGAAAGTGGGACTCGAAACCAGTTCTCTTCTAACCAAGAGAATTGATGAAGTTCTACCTTAGCGACGTGTACGTCTTACCCGATTCGCCAAGTGTCAAGAATTAATGGCTGTGAGAATATTCTGAATTTTACAGAAGAACATAATACTTTGTGATTGTTACACATTTTTAAGGAGTGTTTCTGAATATTACACTTTATTCTTGTATAATATCTTTGGCACAAGACCTTTTCTCTTGTGGAGAAAATTGAAGTTTTTGTAGAATATTATTTATTCTTAGTTTTGTTCAAGCATGCTCAAGCTTCAGCATACTTAAATGTGCACAATTAATGTAAGATGGAACCTAAAGAAAAGGTTGCGTTCCCGTTGTTAAAGTATTGGAAAGTATGTCAGAACACAAGAATATATTTGCTGGGTGGTATCGAAAAGTATTGTAAATAACCGTAAAAACTGACAGCGCAATCACACGGAGATAACCTTTTAAAAGTTGTACTACTATTCTTATCGCCGAACACGTCTATGGTCGTAGGAAGCGAACTGTCGTATTTTTCAGTATTTAAAAACATTTTGCACTACATTTTGGCATGTCTTAAGGGCATTTTGTTCAGTTCACATTGAATAAATTTTAATTTGTGTGTGTGTAATTGTATGCAAATTCGGAATATGAACATTAAGTCATGTCTTTTTCGATATCTGGAAAGCAATGTGATGGCGTAATTTTCGTACTAGTACTGCTGACGAGAGATAATTATTGAGAAAACGGATTACGATAATGTACTGCTAAAATGTAAAGTGAGATTATTTTTTATAGTGAAGTGAAATTCAATCATCATGAAAGTAGGACTAGTATGTCTGTTCATCAGTTATTACTGTATTATATGTATCTGTGGTAACGTTCTCTTCGTGGAAGTACTTTAGCCTCCGCGTTGCGAAGAAGAGAATAAAGTGATGAAAGGAAATTCGAGAAAAGGAAGTGAGAAACCACTCTGTCGTCTCATTGTACGAGGAAGAATACTTCTACGCACGACTTCTGAAAAGTTGTCCCTGGAGTAGATAGTCAATTGCGGCATGCTTTGTACATCCAATCATGCTTTTGTGAGGTAAATTGAAAAAGGAAAGCCGTAGTCTCATTGGGGTTCAGTTCTCATTACTGTTTGTAAGTAGTGTTAGTTTATAATAATAGAAAATATTATTATTATGATCATTAAATGTCATTAAACGAACTTCAGGAAAATAGTAAGAAATGTACCATTTTTTATTTGAATTTTAAATTTACAATTTCATTAGAAGGGCATCTTGACATTTTCCGTCTAGTCTTGTTTATTACCTCAATGGAACATATACTAATACAGGTAAACAATTACGATACAACAATCATATCAAGATTAGACTTATTTCCCCGCGGAGTTCGTGTCGCAGATCGGTGTGAAACATATGGACGTGAACAGGTGAAGGACATCAACGAACTGGAACTTTAGGAAGAATGCAAAATAGTTTCTGACGCGTTCTACCCCACATTTATAGGCATACTTGTGAATAATTTTTATAACGTTATTACGAAACATTTAGAATGCGGTCTTGGTATCCGGAGGTGAAAATCATTGGCATATCACTGTTGCCCCAGGATCTCGAAAGCAGGCGCAATAGTGAACAATTTTGAAGATAATAGCAGAGTTTCATCAAAAGTTTTATAAAACTGTTTTTTCTATAGGAAAATCTCTGTCAAAAGTAAAATTTAGTTGCGTGTTTTTGTGTTAGGACCAGCTTGATTCAATTTATCGTCTGGATATATGCTCTTTAATATATACCTATAAGACGTTTAAAGTAAACCATTGGAGTCGTTAGGCGAAAGACAGTAATCTTTCATTAATTAGCGTAAGCTTTCCTTATTATTTTTCTGTTGTTTTTTTGGCGACAACTATTTTTCAGTGGAATCCACTGAAAGTCGCATAGGTATAAATTGCAATCCTCTTTCTATAAGTTCGAAAGAGAATTATGTAGTCGGCATTGTTAATGAGCGGATCAATTTAATTACTTTCAACGATAGTATAGATATCAGCAATGTGGCTTCACCCCGCTCCTTCAATCAGGGCGATGCGCGCGCAGCGTAGCGGTGGCGGGGGGAGGATGAGGCGTGATTGTGGGAAGGGTGAGGAGGGGAAGAGTTGCGGAAGAGAAGAGGGGAAAGTAGAGAGCGTTTGCGACGTCGCGCGCTGCTGCGCCCTGCAGGCCACGTCTACAACCGAAAGGCGCCCGGCGAGTGGCAGTAGCTCGTCGACCGCCCAGCAGAGTGCTCGGCAGTGACGTCTGCAGGCCATCGCGGTTTTCGCCAAGAATTCGAATAGAGTTTGGATCTCGACATGGACATTTTCGTGTGTGCGAATTAAAGAACTTGGATTTTTGTGAGTTTTTTAATTGTGGTTAGATATTGATAAATGAGCAGCTACAATTTTTTAATAAAGTGACATTAGAGGTTTGCAGGCTTATTGTCGGAAGTGAAATTCAGTTGCGGTTTCCTGGTATCCGCTCTTCGTTCTCCTGCCATCATGTCGAGCACACCACTTGTGGGAATGGAAGTGGACAAGGTAAAATTTTTCTTAAGTTCCTCGACATATTATTAAACTGAAGAAAATGTTATTGGATGTTTAATAGGATGCAAATAAATGAATACTTGATAAAATACTGATTTGTTTAATTTTGTAATAGTACAAATTGTAATTATATAACATTTAAGCTCCTTGTTTTTAGGAAACTTGTTATAATTTAATGTTAATGGTCACAGCTACAAGACACTTATTGCTTTCTTGCGAGATAATATCTATATTTGCTGCAGAGCAAACAGGTGATATGCCGATCCTGAACTGGAGAAAGTATCCCATATTGAACCGAAGTATAAAAGGAGGAAAGATTGCCGTATCAACTCCTATAATTCACGCACCCCTCATTTTTAGACACTTCGGGCGTTTTTTAACACTCGCGTAGTTTTCGTATCGTTCTTGCAAGAAAAAGCAGTAGAAAAAGCGAAAAGACGAATTCGTCACTTTGTAATACACTCATCTATACTTAGCTTTTTTAACATGGCAGTTGACGTAAATCAGCTGCTACGGTGTCATCCAATCGAGAGCTAGAACGTCGTCACGGTGACGTCACTGTAGTGACGTTTGAGCTCCCGATTGGACGAAACCGTCAACATCTGATTTACGACAACTGCCACGTTAGAAAAACCCAAGTATAGTGAACAAAAGGGAATTTATCACTCTGTTCGAGACGAGTGAAAAAGTTTTTCATTGAGATTGTACGAGGTATTTTGGCTGTAATAATGTCCAAAGAAGAATGCATTCGTAATCTACACTGCAACTTTCCAAGTTCTTTGATTCAATTTTCATGAGAAACTGAAACCAATTTCTGGGGGGAAAACAATCTACATGTAAACTAATGGTGCTACAGAACGGCATAGACTTTCTCGTAGTAAAGTTTTCTAATTTCCATGGTGTGAACTGGCTTTACGGTCTTTTCCGTCCTCTTCTCAGCTGCCATCTATCGCCGCCCAAAGTACATTTTTTGACATTTTCTCAATTTTTCGGTTTCCTAATAGTAGAATCGAAATATTAATTCAAGAATACTAAATAGGTGTAACACCTCGTCATAAATGGCAATTTTCATTGAAAAATTTGCAGCTGTTTTGAAGAAAATGGCATTTAAGCGTTAATGCTAATGCGAAATTTAAAGCTCTTTTTTACAGGAATCTACTGAGTTTTCGAAAAATCTTAATTGAAGTAATTTTAAGTACTTCAACTCGCAAATGCAATAATGTTTACAAATCACATTTAATATGTAATATTTACGGCGTAATAGAAGTTTCAAAAAAATATACATTTGTGTAATTTTTGAAAAAAATACGATAACACCAAAAGGAACTTTACGTCATATGAAACAGTGCAATTAGCACTAACCGTTGAAAGACTTTGAAGAAAAAAATAGGGGCCATTTCTGAGAATATCACGTTTGAGCGTTTCTGAAAATGCGGAATTTTGAGCTCATTTTAACAGAAATCTGTTGAGTTTTCGAGAAACTTTATGTGACGTTATTTAAAGCACATGTACTTATAAGTACAATAACGTGAAGAAATTACCTCCAATGTAAATATTACAGACATGAGAAAAAGTAAAACAAAATACCTTTTTGAATTTTTTGAAAAAACAAACGAATAGAGCAATATGGCGTTTATGTCATCGTAGGGGTTCTTTGGCACTAACCTTGGAAAATTTTTTCTAAAAAAATTTGGATCCGTTTTTGAGAAAATCTTTTTTTTTTAATTGCACATATTTCACGCAATATTTCCCAGAAACTACGAAAAGTTTTAAAAAAAACGTACCATCTTCACGAAAGAACTAATTATTGACAACAAATTTCATTTGAAGGAAAATCTCTATCTTCAATATTGTAGTTATAAGAAGTTGCCCAAGAAAATCATAATTTTACAATTTCCGAAAATTCCGAGTTAACCCTGAAAATCGGACCCTACGCCACCTTTATGAGTGTATTTAACTCTATTCTTAAAAAGAAAAAGTTTCGAGCAATTTTTGAGAATATTTTGAAAATGCCCCTAGGGCTTTATATCAAGTCCCCCAAAAATTAATGAATTAATGTTTTTCAAAATCGCAGAGCTTCGACTCACGCAAAACGACAGGTGTTTTTTCAATTTGGAAACAATGTTATGCATTGGTTAGGCGCTAGGTTTGTTCACATACACAGGAAGGACAGACGGACGGACAGGCGGGCGGACGGGCGGACGGGCGGACGGGCGGACGGGCGGACGGGCGGACGGGCGGACGGGCGGACGGGCGGACGGGCGGACGGGCGGACGGGCGGACGGGCGGAGGGGGGGGACAGAGCGGCGACAGACATATGGACGGACGGACGGACGGACGTTTTGACGTCAATTGACTTTTGGGCATCAAGCACCCACAAAACAGGGATTCTGGCTACACCACGTGTTAAGAGGATTTTTTTCTTAATTTAGCAACTGGATTTATACGCTTTTTTGTAATCGGGGCCTGGCAATGACTTTTTTCTGCCGAAAATCCCTCGTTTTTCGCGCAGCATTACATAACTTTCTCTATACTATGAATATTACTCCGTATATACGTACGTATACAAGAAAGTAAAAAACGGAGTCTTCCACTGATGATACAAGAAAATTCAAATAATATTGCAAGATTGTTTTTTTTTTTTTTTTTGCTTAAAGAAAAGTTAGGAAGCAATGTCTCCGTGATTTTTCCAGTTTCCGCATTTAACTTATTAGAAAAGGAGTTCAATTAGTCTTTACGGAATCATATTATACCAACCAAAACGTATAACAATTCTGAAGGATTAAGTCTTAATGCTTCAAAATTGTTACAAGTTTTGGTTTCTTAATGATTAAGAAACTGTTTGTTTGTAAGTGCCATTCTCTATTTTGGTCACGGGTATTGAAGAATAAACATTAAATTACACTCCCTTCTATGTCTTGTTTTTTCCACCAACAATCCTCTCTGAGAATCTCGACTTGTGATTTGTGCAAACGCGAAGGTTACATTCCTTATAGGTGACGATGTATGTAATGCAACGAGAAGCAGCCTCGGAACCAGAGAATAAGGAATGTTGGTTGCGGGTATTACATCACAATAAACATCGATTATTAAAGACATCCCAATAAACAATTCCGAAAGTTATATTTAGTGAGCAAAACGATTTTATCAATTTCATTATTTTCAACAAATTTAATTCATAAGAATTTTTTATTTATAATAAATTTGTTTATGCAATAAATAACAATATTTTAAAACGTTTGTTAATGTTATCATTAAAATTACTTCTTTAATTTCCTTTTTAAAAAAAGGAATTTTAAAATGCATAGCAATGATAAGAATCGGTTCCTAATTTTTAACCCGTTCTCGCTATTTCTATAGTTTGCACTGGTGTATGGAGAATAAGATGCATAAAATCGATGAGAATAATGCAGTATATTAGGGAAAAGAAAACTTTGAAAAATCCTGGAGTGTTACGAATTTGTTTTGCGTACAGGTGGAGGCGGACGGATAGAGAGAAACGTTTTGTTTTTCAAATTTTATTTTACATTTCCATTCAGAGTCACTTGCTAATATCATTGCCAATATGTAAGATTATTCATGCCCTCAACACAATTCCATTAAAAATACAATGTGCCATAATGTCAGTAACATTATAAAAAAATGAAAATTGTTTCTCAGATATTGCTACGAAACGTCATGTTGACAGAAAAAGAAAAAAAAAACATCCAAACGCGAACCATCAACAAATATTTTTTCACCATCATTATATAGAAGACCTTGCTTTCACATATGTACTGCTGTTGCTTTCACATTAGCTGCCTTTTTAATGTGCGTACAGCACATAAAGTGCTGCACATGTCTTCTTTCAAATCCGCCTTGGAACTACTTCTGCACGTTAACAGCAGTATTCTGTAAAATGTACTTAACTTATTGTTAAATTTTAGATGGATATAAAACTCTGCGATCGAATGGAGAAAAAATACGTTGAAGCATTGTATTTTAATCCCATCTCAATGCGAATTTTTGAATTGTCGATTAAAAAAAATTATTTCCTGTGCTTTATGTTGAAGTGAGAAGTAAAAAACGTCTGTCAGGACCTTCGGGCTCGGCCGTCGAACTGACCGCCACCACATCCTTCCCTATTTTTTAAAGGAACCTTAGAACCGCACAAAATTCGGAGTTTACTCCATAGTATTTTAGAGCCCTTACAGTAAGAGAATTGATCTTTCTCCTGAGATGTTTATGCTCTCGCAGTGTTTTATGGAAGGAAAATAATTCTTTCAGTGTCCAACGGCACTCCTGTCAAAACATAAGGAATCTTAAGATGAGAATTTAAGAGTTTATGCACATGACCTCGAAACCTCGCCGGAATAAAGTTTTATTAAGGATCTTACATTTTCTTGAAGAAGTGCTCTTCAATTCGCAATTCATGCTGTATAAAATTGCATTGGCCAAGGAGTAGTGTCAAAAGGTGTTATGTGCTAATAATATTAACAATGTTGGGTGCCTTTCCTTATGGAGCAACGCTTGTGATTCCGAAGAAGCGGGTCTTCTCTTGCGGCCTTTCAATGAACACTTGCATCCACACCTTTTCTTTGAAAGAGCCCATTCTTTGTAAATAATGAAATTTTCATTATCCTTCTCAAGAACACATCGTGCATATGCCTTCTGGAGAAGGACTGCGAAACCGTTTTAAACTTCTCCATTCATCTTCACGAAGCTGAGTAAGTGACCCCGATTCTCTTCTCGCTTAGCGCAAATCTTTGAATTCCATTCAGGGCCAGGAACACACTTCTCACAAAGTGCGAGAAAGTAGAATAATAGAAGTACAGTAGCTAGCATTTTTTCCTTGCAATGAAAAACAAAAGATGCAGGTCATTGAGCTTCAGTATGTTTCACTACTTAATACTTTCACTGCACTTTCACTATTATTTGTCTTCGGAAACATCGATTTGTTTGAGTCACCACAGTGTCATACAATCTGATATCGATGTAAGTAAAAATATTACGGACGAAATTCTAAAAATATAAATTTTGAATTGTCATGATTGAAATATTTACCATCACCATGCACGTAAAATATTATTCACACGTAATACATACCATAATTAATAAACCTAATATAAAACATCGTTAATATTGCTATTACGTACAATTATTTCCCAATTCTTCGATAAATTTACATCAAATATATTTGTGTATTGTGTATCGTACTGAACTGGTAGGAAAAGTCACGAGGTAAACTAGTGATGCTACTGGCGCAAATACTTTCACTCATTATATGTAACTTCGGCAGTTTTCAAAAATTCATAGAGTTCAACGAAAATGGAAACTGGGCAATGTTAATAATCGTGATTTGCTCTATTCGACAAAAAGCTGCGCAAAAACTACTCATATTTTCAACAAGTGGTTTATGACATTCAAAAATTTAATTTTTAAAACAGATTTCATCAACTTAAAAAACAACTTTATCATAAATGTTGTAGTTTTGCATCTTGATATACATTTTTGTAATTTGAGAAAGCACACTGTAAACCGAAAATGGGACCTGTGCTATTTTTACAAGTATGCTTTTCTCTATTCGAGAGAAAAAACACCATTTGGGAAAAATATTTCTTTTTAAATGCCTATATTTCTTGCAAAAGTATGTGAAAACTACTCACATTTTCTGTAACTAAACTGTACGTGACAGTATTTAAATATCTATCTTTTTAAGAACTTCTTTTAAAGATGCATTCGATATTGTAGTTGAAAGAACATACCGAAAAGTTTGAACTTTTGCAATTTGCGATTTTTTAAGCGTTCTTTGTTATATTCAAGAAAAAAATTATCAAGAGTTCAGCAAGATCGATCAGGAAATATCAATTTTGGAGAAAATCCTTTGACTCGGTCTAGACGCTTATTTTTGCCACAGACAAACCTTTTGCCGGAAGTTTTGCCAATTTTTCGAAATAAAAAACCCATTCAACGGGGATTCTGTCAACACAACGTGTTTGAGAGAGTATTTTCCTTCACACATTTATTGGAACTAGATTTGTCCCCGTTTTCGATATCAGGGCGACAGAGCCTCACAATTCGAATTTTTCTGATGAAAAATTGCTACTTTCACCTGCAACAATACAGTACTTTCTCTTTACTACGTAAGTACATAGGAGAGAAAGGAAAACGAAACAAAATCAATAAAACACGAAGGAATGTAATTCTGTGTTCGTTGCGCACGAATATATTTATCTGACACTTAAAGGTCATTTAACTGTCCAATTCTCATAACATAATAACGTCACATTAATGGGTGAGAATGTGACAATTTGGGTAGGGTATGAAACAAACCCTTATCGCGTTTCCTGCCTGCCTACGCCATGCTTTAACATGCAATTGCTTCTCCACGTGAGTGCATTAATAACAGGTGGTGCCGCACATGCCTCACGACGTTAACAACCTGCAATTACACGGTTTGCCGTATGAGTGCTCAAGCGGCAACGCTGGCATATGATACTCCTGCTGGTCTTCTCATGGCCCACACACTGCGAGCTGCGAATAGAAAGGAATCACCAGAAATTGTATATATTCTTCGACATAGAACGTACGTGAAATCATGGGCATTATGTAATCGATAAATGTTTATAAACTTCGAACAAATAAACGTACAAGAAAATGAGACATATAACGGTGTTGAAGGGTTGAAATATTTTGGAGCTCTTTCTGCTGTGTTAATGATTGTTTTGAAAAACAACAACATTGTAATATTGCAATATCTGGAAGTTCATTGAAGGTTTTACTTATAATTTACAACATCAGCAAATACTCGTATTATTTATCTTAACAGTGACATATTTAATTTCTCTATTCACAAAATATATTGGAGGTGAAGAAAGGTTTAAATGAAAATATGGCGAACTGTTTGCAAAGTACAATATCTTCTGTGAATGTACGTGCGATGCAAGGACAATGGAACAACGATATCTTGAATCTCGAGGAAAACCTACCGTTTGCGGTATGGAATAACATGGAGACATAGGGCAGTGGTTCGAAGAGTAGAGCAAAATATCAAAATGTATCAACTGCACAATTTATTTGGATTTACCATATTTGCTTCGACAGCGACTTTAACATTTGCTGCTTATTCGCCGGCAAATACCATAGTTCGAAGCAAATTCTCAAATTTGTTTCAACTTATAACTTGCTTGTTATAATTTTTGCAACGTTCATCAAACTTTGTGCATGTATAGTGTGCTGAATCAAAGGATAAGTTCCTTTAAATAACTGAATAAATAAAATTTTCATGAGTGGTAATGAAGTCCGTAACTTCACCACTTCAAGGGCATTATATGCCGTTCTGGAGGTCGAGATCGCTAAAGCAGTAGTCGTAGCGATGTCGGATCAGAGGGATGCCCTTATCATCACCATATCGTTTCATCTTCATACTTACCATAACGTAAACACCAGTAGTGGTCGCTAATGACCTAGATGTTGATGCGACCTTAAATAACTCGCACTAGAAAAAGTCATTATATTTTATTTTCGAAGTTAACTAGTTTCGACCAGATACTGAAACAAAGAACCAATGACCGACCAACAAATTCGAAATAACCACGTTCAAATAATCGGCACTCTTGCTGTATTTTTCATGGAGAAGCTTAAGACGAGATGTTGCCTATCCCGCGCGGGCGGGCCCCTCGCGAAGAGCGATCCGCACTCGAATCAAAGGCCCCGCGCGGCGCCGCAGGAAATCCTCAATCAGGGCGGAAGGCCCGGTCGGGCCCCCTGAGCCACCAGCGGCCGCACCAGCGCCGGCACCACTCGGCGACCTTGGCCGGCCCGGAGGCGCTTGGCGGCGGCGGTGGTGCGGCGCGGCGCGGCGTGACCTTCTGGTTCGTCGCTTGGCCACTCGCCGCAGGTGAACGGGCACTCTCCGCGGCGCCCCTCCACCGCCGCCGGGTTGTGGCTCGGCCGCCCCACCCCGCTTCCACGCGCTGGGCCCGCCCCCCGCCGCCGCCGCCGGGCCGGGCCGCCCGGTCGCCGCCTCAGTGCTGTTCTGCCCCCGCGTCAGCGCGCACGGTCGCTGCAGCACCGCTCTCTCTCTCTCTCGGTCTCCCTCCCTCCCCCGTGTGTGAGTGTGTGTGTGTGTGTGGTGTGCGCGCGCTCCCGGACGTCGAGGCAACCGCGAGCGGGGGCGGCAACGGCGCGGGCGCCCCGGAGCCCAAGGCGCGCAGCTCCATCTCGGGCATGGAGATGGCCAACAGCGTGCAGGTAAGGAGGGAAACCGCGGGGAGCAAGGACGCGTAGTGCCGCGACGTGCCGTCGCCGCTGCGTTGGTGTCGGTGTGTGAGTGTGAGTGTGCGCGGGTTGAACCGGTTTCCGCGTTGACTTTCACCGCGTGGCTGTGGGAACGTTTGGGCGAGGCGAGGCGAGATGCCGGTGACGGACCGCGCGTATGGAGATGCGGAGCTCTATATACATGTTAATGAAAGGTGGCTGACATTTGCGAGACGAGTTGTGACGTAGGACTGCTTGCAGGCTCGCGCGAAAACAAAGTGGTTTTGCGACGTGACAAGATGTTGAATGATGACTTGGACAGCAAATAATAGGTTTATTGTGATTAGGCGTGTGTGATATATTTTGCTCCTGACATTTATGACGTTTAGGCCGTCAATTGCCGTCCTTTCGTAACTAGCTGGATGAATGTCTCAGAAAGGTGTCATTTTCATTCCTGTATTCTCTTTTACTTCGAGAGTGTAGAAGTCAATTGTTATGTTTACTCGTTAGAATGAATTTTTATGTGTTTTCGTTTTCTGACCAAACGTTCACTTCAAGCGCTCATCTAAAAGCGGACACAGGTAATTGGGTGTCGACAATTTTCTGACGGATAGACATTGGAATAAATAAATACTTACCATTTAAAACGAATTTAAAAAAACTATCAATTGATTCCCTATCAGAAAATTGTAGGAAAATCAGGAGGATCGTCACTGTTGTTTGTTATTACGTATTTTTGTTTACTTTTGGCAAGTTTTTTTGTTTGAATCCATCAGGACCCACCCAAACAAATTATCCTCCATTCATTCACAATCATACTCAACCATATTTACTACCTCACAATCATATTGAGCCGTAATTCGTATCTATTAGAGTGAATAGACTGGCACAACATAATTAATTTAGAAATGTAGTTAAGTCACCCATGTTTGTGATGTATTTTTAGGTATGGCTGTAACGAATAAGCGCAATAATTAGAAATCTGTCACATGACCATAAAGTTTTCTGGAATAAAAATATAAAATGCGAAATCAGAAATGTTAGAACTGGCATTAATACAAAAAGATATTATAATATCAATCCGAAAAATAGAAAGCATATATTGTACAGCACTTGATGTTTAGAAAACGCCATTTTCAGAAGGACTTTTTTCATTCTGCTACTCTTTGAACTTGAAACCACGTGTTTTGTAAAGCGCATCATCGGTATGAGTGGGTTTTCAACAACGATTCTTTGAATTTACGCGGTTCGTGAAATACGCATGTATATGGAAGTGCTTTTGCCATTTTCGTAATTAGTTTAATACGGGTAATTTACTGTAAAGGCTCATTGTTTTGAGTGTTCTCCATGTCAGTTGGTCGAGAAGAAAAATATTGAATTGGCACGGATGGCGGGGGTGGCCAGAAATACTAACGACACGACTCCTCGGCGAGGAGGGTCCTGAGTTCCAATCATACACTTGGAGCGAATGTTCGTCCTTTGCCTTAAGACGGCTCTACACATTCGGCATTCGCCGAGCAGCGAGCTATCCGAGCGCCCAATCCCAAGCAGCTGACGCGTTCGGCGAATGTTCGCTCCCTTTGATGTGTCCAAAAGAGCGACACGCGGTGGGTAGGGCGAACCCCGGATGTTCATCACTCCGCAAATAGTAAGCAACACACCCACACTACACGGGATTCGGCGAGCGGTTGCTCGGTGTTCGCCGAATACCGAATGTGTGGAGCCGCCTTTAAACGTGTGTTGGGCCGCATTGGACCTAGCGTTCTGCTGACTCCGCATCCGAAGAGTCATCTAATGGATTAGTGTGTTCACTGCGTTGTTCGGGATACAAGAATATGAATTTTACAGGGTAACTTTCCTATGGTGGAATCTCTTCCAACAGAAAATGAGTATATTGATGTTAATTGTTCAATGGCACACCCATGGGGGCGGATGCTTCAACCACCCCTCACTCACAGAGCTTCAGCCCCCTCCCATTCCAGAAGCAATGACCCATAATTACGGTGTTTACCAACTCTGGGTGGTAACAAGTCATTTGGTATTCAATAATATTCGTTATTATTTTAAATCAACACACAAAAGAAAATTTGATATTCAGAATAAATGAAAAAAGTTCTTTATAAGAGAACATCAAGTCGGTTGGTCACTGCATCTATTGTCCCTTTCCCGTTGACAAATTCTGGTTGCGCCACTGACATTATGTATTGTAATTTTCTATGTGGTGATTCACTAGAGGTTGTTTTTTAGAAGTACCGTCTTGAAAACGGACTTCAGGGTGGCCCTTATTGGAAAAATAAAAACGGAAAATCAGGGTTTCCATTCCCTGAAAAAGTTAGGAAAAATTAGGGAATTTGTTAAAGTTATAAGTCGGAGAAAGTTTTCAGAGACTCATAAATACAGGTATTTCTTAGTACAACTTATTAATTAGTACAACAATGTTTAGCTCAATTTTCATTTGTTGAGAAAATATTGTTAATTTGTGATTTCTCTCGGCGACATTAGAGAGCAGACCACTTGGTATCAGGCTGACTTCAATATTTTATTTAAATAGCGTGAACTTAAAAATCTTATCACGAAAAGATTTTAAAAAATCCACTATCAACCCGGGAATAGTCAGGGGAATTTGTGCCAGGAAATGAGTGCCCCTTCCCCATACTGAAAACTTCTCTGCAATGAGTGCAAAGATGAAAACAGTAAACTACAAAGCAAGCCGCAGTATCGAAATGTGTTCGTTTCGTAATAAAAAGCGTTACCAGGTACTCTCTCGGCGTTAATGTGCTTTCGCCGCAGCCCGAAAGGCGTAGTAGCCCGCGGTGAATGGGCTTCATAACGGCATCGCCGGTGCTGAGAGCGGCCCCGCTGACGCGACGAGGTGACGGACGGGTCGTTCCGGTGCGGGGGTGGGGAGGGGCACCATCCTTCGCCATTTCCGGGGACGCTCAGGCGAACATCCTCTTGGATGGCGCTCCACATTCAGACCTTGATGAGATTGGCAACGTCTGCAAGTGAGTGGTGGGTGATATGCACGCGGGGTTTGAGGATAGGCTGGGAAGGTTGCAGACCAGACGCCCCCGCCACTTCGGGCGACCGCCAAATGAGAAGGAAAATTAGTTCAGTATATAATGTTTCTGCGAAAAATAAATTGAGTGACATTCCGATAAGAAATAATACATTATTGAACATTAAGTTGGTATCGATTTCAAAATATTATATTGCGAAATGCGACCACGCCCCTCCGGCAGCTGATCGGATATAGCGTATTCCCAGGCAGGCGCGTTCGGTTTATGGAGTACTGTGGCTGCTTTTTGTTGCTGTATTGATAGGGGGAAGGGGTCTTGATGAGCCAAATGTCTACGAATTCGAATAAAATATGTATTTACTGCATTATGTGGAGATAGACTAGAGAGATATGCCGGAGAAACAGAGGAGGGAAGGAGGGAGATGAGAAACACGTTAGAATGACGAGATGGGAAGTCGAGTTCGATGACAGCGGCAGTTTACCACATCGCTCCATTCATCCGTTGCTCCCTCGGCAGCGGCGACGGGGCTGCTCTCGTCGCTGATTAGATTCGGCTCGGTTTCTCGTAGTAGTGTAGCGTGGGCTTCTGGCATGTCTCTCGCCGGAACTGCCTAATATTTACAAGTACAAAATGTTAACATTTTCAGTTTCATTAATAAGCATAGAATGAGATAGCACAGGTTAGTTTGGTATACACATACCTTCGTGTTTAGCTGTGTAGAGAATAAGGGTCCCCACCAGCTTCTCGTATGGACACACGGCTGCCACTGAGTTCACAAAAAGAGTGGGAAACTAGGTTGATAAAAAAACTGTGATAGAAATCTGTAGTTCGGGGTGCAGTTCTGTTATGTTGGAAGTCAATAGGGAAATATAATCATTTATTGCGAATTCAGGTCATTCAGTAGCTTACAAAATATTCGGAGCCGAAGGCTCGGGTTCCTCACCCCTTCCTCCCCCTCTCGCACTCCTGACTTGCAAATACGTCGGCTCCTTGTCGGTTTCAAACGACACTAACAGTCTACAGATACATAAGTGTGTACTCGTCTCGTGCATTCACTTACGTGTACGAGAGTCATTTTAAAGCAAATAAATAGAAATAGAAAGGAGTCATTAACATAGGTAGATATACTAGATAGACCGACTCGAAATATTTTACCTATCTGCATGGAAACCAGCAAAAATACACGGATTTTGTTGATGTATAAATAAACATTATTGTCCGTTATTACTATTTAGGTTATAAAATGATTTATTTCTACAAATTATTTTATGGCGGTTACTGAGCTTAGTAGGAATGTAAGAATAAGTTTTAAATGCTGTTGTTACTCTTCCATTACTTTATATTCGGAAATCTTATTGATCTTTTTTTAATCGTTTACTAGTGTGGAAATATGTTTTTTGGCTTTATTTGTGAAACAAATAGCTTCTCAAATCACAGAATATTTAAATAAAAAAGGTAAAGAAACGACTATCGTATTTCGATTTCCTCAGTTTAGCGCTCTAAAGCATGAAGTGGTAGGATGAATGAAGGGTGTAATAAATTCCTTCTCGATTACTACTTAAAACTCTGCACATTTTTTATTTACTTTATTTATAAAGACTCCGGGCGAAGATATTCTCGTAATTCGTTAACACTGCTCTATTTGTGGCAACGTTTCTTACTATTCGCAAGACACATTATCTCATGATAATGAGAAAAGCTTGTAAGCACCATTTTATGTACTTCGTGAAATTTGTTTGCGAAGTCTCCTAGTGAGTACTCTTCACTGTTCTTTATTTGAAGAAGTGGTACTTCTCCCGAGGAATCTCTCATACTTGTGTGTTATTTCGTGGAGGATGCACACAAAGTATTTCACGATTTATTTAATACACAGGTTACTCCATTATAGTTTTACAAAACCGCACAAGTTAAAGTTGGTTAAAAAGCAAACGTAAAATATTGGATGAAATTCGAAACTCGTCAAAATGCGTCGATTATAGCACACTGCAGGCAATGAAAGTTTGTTCTTTTACTGCAGACTTTACTGATATACGATGCATTTGACCTTCTCATCAAAGAAATGACTGGTTAAATTTCGAACTGTCTACATGTTTTATCTTGCTGGCACAAGGGATGTCCCGTATTGGAAACTTCTCCAGATCCATTTAACCTGTAACTCTTTAAACACAGGTAACTCCCAGTATTTGATATGTTGACACTTCTGAATGCTTTTTATTGATTCGTATCTCATATGACACATATTATTGTGAACACTAATGAAGGGTCGGCTTTGGCGGCCTTCTTGGGAACCTCGACCCCCGGCCCCCTACCGACGCCAACCCCAAGATAGCTTTCGCGTTCCGAGAACTCGCGAAGCGTCCGGCCAGAAGGCCGAGGAGCGTCGGCTCGTTGGGTTCGACTTCGTTCCGCACGTGCGAAGAGCCTCGACCGCTGCCGCCACCACCCACAGCACCACCGCCGCCACAAGCACCATCGTCGCCGCCACTGCCACTACAGCCGCCACCGCCACCACCGCCGCCGCCGCCGCCGCCGCCGCCACACACCACCACCACCACCCCACACCCAACAACCACCACCACAATCACCACCCAACAACCACCACCGCCACTACCACCGCCACTACCACCGCCACTACCACCGCCACTACCACCGCCACTACCACCGCCACTACCACCGCCACTACCACCCCACACCACCCCACTACCACCCCCCCGCCACTGCCGCCCCCGGTCACCACCGCCGCCCCCAGACACCACCTCCGCCACCGCTACCGCAACCACCGGCGCCGCCGCCGCTGTCACCACCACCGCTACCGCCGTCACCACCGCCGCCACCGTCGCCGCCACCGCCACCACCACCACCACCCCACCCCACCGCCGCCGCCGCCGCCGCCGCCGCCGCCGCCGCCGCCGCCGCCGCCGCCACCGCCGTCCCCTTCCTGTCGATATCGATGTAAATGTTTTCAATGATTTATTATCATTCGGGCGCGTCAACTTTTAAGGTCATTAGTCCCGTAAGTGCTGTTTATCGCGCGTGGCGGCGGTGATCTCCCCCCCCTCCCGCCCGGATGGCGAATCACCGACCTACGCCGGTTTGCGGGAATTTTCCCCAACCAGGTGTGTTCTTCTATCGTGGCACCAACCCAGCCGGAACAAGCTCTGAGCTCCCGGCTGGTCTTCCGACATGTGTGGTAGTGTAGTGCTTGTAAGTCTATGTAAATAAGGGGTCAGAATATTGCAAGGAAGAGGACCGAAAGATCGCGTGCAGTCCGTGAGCCGTTTGTTAGGGTATCGATGTTTCCGAAACATAGATGTTTCAATCACACTATGCATCGTTCAAGATGATCCTGATGTCTTAGAATTTCCATTGTCTTACATCGAATTCTTTACACGGAGAGGAAAATTTTTACATATTTTGGTGTCGATGTTGCATTACTACTCCTTCCTCCCCATCTTACTGTACAGCCTGGCTTCTGACTTAGGGTCAGATTCATAGCAGACACTTAAACAAGTGTTCCTTAAGTGGCCGATTCTTATTAACAAGCAGCCCTTATTCTCAAATGCTTGGGCAGTGAGAGACCACTCATTCATGCAAGGGAGGTTGACCGCTCCGTTAAGTGTTGCTCAATGGGCCTCCTCCCTACTGGTTTAGGCCATGTGTTTATACGGATCTCTCTTACGGAACGATGAAAATAATTTCGCAATAAATTTTGAATTATGTGTGCAACATATCATTTGGACTACAAATAGGTACATCTGAAACATGAACAACCTTTGGCAGCGTACAATTAGCAGCGATTTCCAAACCGCAAAAGTGAAGTTGGACGCTGTTTATACGAAAAATATTGAATGTTTATATACTGTGGTATGCCAACCAACAAACAGCTAGTACTAACGAGACTTCGCAACGTTTTGGAAAGCACTCGGTCTGCGTTCATGAGGAACGTCTCAAAAATAGGGATCTCTTTAAGTGATCACTTATTTTAAGCAATCCCATCCACTTCCACACTCGCGTCAGGGTCCTCGTCCTCATTCCAGACCCGGTTCTAGAAGTGGCCCCCGTCCCTCTTCCAAACCCCACCTCCCCCCTTCCGCCCTTTCCCTTGCCCTTGCCACCCCCCTTAAGGTGCTTCCGTTGTCCGTGCCTCCCGCCCCCCCCCGGGCTTTGCCGCCACCCCGCCCCCGCCCCCCACCCCTCCCCGCGCCCGCCGCCTCACCCCGCCCATTCACAAATCGTTGGGTCAAAACTTGTCGACGTGAGCCTCCGGTCCTCGCCCCCATACCGGTCCGCGCCCGCCGCCCTGCGCTCACCGCCCCGCGCCCGCCACCCCCGCCCCCACCCCCGCCCGCTGCCCCGCGCCCGCCGCCCCGCGACCGCCGCCCCGCGACCGCCGCCCCGCGCCCCCCCCCCCGCCCCCGCCCCCCCCCGCCCCCCGCCCCGCGCCCGCCGCCCCGCGCCCGCCGCCCCGCGCCCGCCGCCCCGCGCCTGCCTCCCGCGCCCGCCTCCCGCGCCTACCACCTCGCTCCCGCCCCCGCCCTCACATTCACGAATCATTGGGTTAAGACTTGTCGCCGTGAGCCTCAGGGCTCCCCCGTCTCACAATCACTGGGTTAACACTCATCGCTTTCAGTTCCCCGACACCGCCCCATACCCGCCGCCCCGCGCCCGCGGATCACTCGTCGCCGTCAGCCCCCGCCGCCGCCGCCGCCCCGCGCCTCGTTCCGTGGGCCGCACAAGGAGGGCGGCAGTGGGCCAGCGGGCGGCGCCGATAGGAAGCGCGAGAGCTCGCCCTGGAATGTGGCGCGGAGCCTCCTGCCGCACGACCGGCTGCTTCAAATGGAGGAATCTTGTTAACGATGCCGCGCCTCTGCGTTCAAGCGATCGGGAAGTACGCCGAAGGTCGTACGAGGCTCGAACGTAGCATTTACGCTTTGCTCCCTTCGGCCTGAATTCATGTTGATGTTCTTCTTGTGATTCTCTGTATAGAACGATTTTCCTAAGGATGAGCCAAAGTGACAGTTCGCGAAAACAAGTGAACATCACATGTAATTCAGAGAAGTATCCCTCCGCCGCGACAGCTGTTCAACCACGCCTCTTCGTAAAGTGTTTGGTAATGGCTTCTATGAAAACATCCCTATGAAGTCTAAGAGTTTCGCTGAGGTATATGTACGTACGTGAGTCCGGGAAATATTTAAATTTAATTTCGTATGTGGAAAACGAAATTAACATGCTCTCACAATCAGTAAAAGAAAACTGCCACGAATGTAAATTGCAAGAAAAATTATTTTAAACCGCAAACACGTGCACCGGTACGCATCAGGCATTCAAGTCTCGGTTTTAAAATAAACATAATATTTATCATACGAAAAGTAAATTCAATGTAATATATAATGAAAAAAAGAATTTTTACAGAAGAGCACATAACACTGCACTTCCTAATATCAATTATTTCTCCCAGTGCACTATATTTTGGTCGGATAAGGACACCACAAAAGGAAGTGTCGAAACGATTTACAAGTTAGCCAACTGCATACGAACAAATGCGGGAAGGGAGTCTAATGTGTTCAAGGGCACAACGACCCCCAGAACCTTCAGTTATGTTGCCAGCACTAGCTGTCACTTTGGCTCATCCTTAGGAAAATCGCTCTATATTTGACTTCCGCCTTTTTGCAATTACACTCTTCTAAGTCTTTCTATTATTTCTCTTCCGCTTTTTTCAATTGTACGTCTGGTATTCTCCTATCTGGTTTAATTTCGTTTATTTTGTTTATATTTTGAATTATTTTAATGTTATATTTATCTTTTTAATTAAGCTCCTTTTCTATTGCCTTCTAGTGTTTCGTGGGGAGTTTTCGAGAGAAATATCTTACTACTGACACCCCATTTTTTAGCGAATTTTTTCTTTACTTTCATTGTGCGGTTTTTGCATGTAAATAGAATGAGGTCTTGGGCCGAGAATATTCCCTTAGTTTTGAAATCAAACTTAGGTTTAGTTTATTTTGCCATATTTTTGCGCGATTTCTCAAGAAATTTCAATCTGCCTCTTAAAATAACACATTTCGTACATCTCATCTGCCTCTTAAAATAACACATTTACTCAGGGTAATTCAAGGAGAAAGGTATTTCGAAGACATTTTCTTTTTTGATAAAAACATGAGTGAACTACGTCAGAAAGTCTAGGTAAATTGAGCCTACCAAACAAGAACAACGAATGAAAAACCATTTTGTACATTTGCATAAAGATTATTCAGGATTCTGTTTAGGGTGAGGATAATGGTACGAAAACAGTTTTTATAATATTAAATAATGGCGGAAGATTATAGTCTTGTGTACTCAAAGAGAATTTAGCATTATATCTTCGTCTACTTAAACTCAGGCTTACAGTGCGCCGTGAGCCCAAAGCACCTCTTTATTGAATGTAAGCTATAAATAGCGTTGTATCTTTGGGCAGATGCTGTCCCAAACCACTCGTTTTCAAAAGATCTTTCGTTGTACAATTATATATGACGCGATATGGCACAATGCTTACCAACTTGTGAAATAGTCCTCGAGTCAGCCGAACATTTAACATTAAGATTGTGCGAAGAAGAAGAAGAAGAAGAAGAAGAAGAAGAAGATGATGATGATGATGATGATGATGATGATGATGATTATGATGATATTGAATAATGCGTCACCTTTTTGTTAGACTTTACCCACCATATAGGCGTAGCCAGAGATGCGGACAATTCCCTCCTTCCCAAAATTGTCTCACTTCTATTTTCTTGCCTACAAAATGTACCATAAAGTGCAATTAAGTTTTTTTTAGATTAACTCTTCTGAAATTAATTCCAAGACAACACTCGTACATAATATACCTACCTAATATATACATCTAGATACCAACACTCCATACACTTAATTTGAATTTTAACTCTAACCGACATAAACAATGTCATTTTCGACTTGCTTTAGAATTACTTCCTCCCCATTTCCTATCGCTTGAGATCTTGATCAGTTAATGCGACGATTGCAGAGAATGAGATTTTCGTGTCCTCCATGTTTCGTGAATTGCCTTGTTTTTCGTCCTCTGCAGCGACCGCGCTTTATGGCTGCATAAATCAAAAGTCACCTCTTGAGGTGGCTTAGCGCCCGTTGCCGTTTTACCGCCCCATTACCCAGCCTCCCAACGACCGCTTTCGGAGACGCCAGCCGCCCGAGTCCTTGTGCAGTGGATCCCCACGTTAGGGATCCCCACGAGGTCGACAACAAAATATCGATGTATCTAAACATCAATATTCAGAATTATAATATAGACGTTAATAAAACATTGGCCCAAAACCATCGTTGTTATTTAACATAGAAGTTTTTAAAACTGGATAAGTAACCATTGGAGATTACGTGGGGGGGGGGATTTAATTTGATGTGGTCTCAATTATTAATTTTTAATTGATCTGACAAAACAAAGAAAAAATCATCAGCGTAATTAACAAAACACTATTATCTGATTCGACAATTTAAAAATAATATTGGCTTCTTTATTGATCAAAAATCGATTTTATTTACTTCTCACCCTTGGTCACTTTGGAGAATATTCAATTTATGAAAATTATTATAGAATTTTGTTATGATAAGACTTTTTTTCGTATAAAGATCGTCGTAAAAAATGTTGACCACAAAATATAAAATTTCGTAATAAGTAACAACCACGTGAAAACGTTGAGCACACAATATAGATGTTAAAAAACATTTGCGGAAAAAAAATTGATGTTAAATACATTTCAATTTTTATTAACCTACGGGTGTGGTGAATAATATACTCACATGTGGCCATCAATATCAAGTAACTATTAATGACACTACTAGATATTGCTGCGAGAGCGGATCTTAAATTATTATGCAAATAAACCTCGTCAGTCTGTGCAATCCACGGTGTACACAAAAAGCGTAAATAGCTTAAGATGGAGGAATATAAACTTTCTAGCGTGTCACAAAGATCGCCACCTGCACCAAGGGCTGAAATATAGTTCATGGACGAATGTATTCTGTATTCCTCCATGTACAGGTGGTATTGGAAGTATCGATAAGCACCGAACAGGGGGGAAATTAATAGAATGACCAAGAATATATCACCCTATATATTACTATGCAAGGAACGTTTCTTTACGGCCTGAGACCTCAAAAATTTAGTTTTTAAGGCCCTAAAACGCTTTGTTTAAGAGTTATTTAACGATATATCTGCGTGGGTGTTGCGGGTTGCATTTGATATGAATATTTAGTTGCTGTTTTTAAACAAATCCTTCATATTTTTAAAGTCAAAGTGCAATTCTTCACGTCTCCATGAAATTCTCTTTCTTTGGAGAACTCATTTACAGATATTGGTTGCGGGTGAGAGCCGCAAAATATATGTATACTACTGAAATAATATAGGAGACGATGAGTGCTTATGACTGACATCATAGATACTGAACTGATTTTATGCTCTAAATTCATACGTTAATTCAAATAATGTCTGCCAATATTTTATAGTCACATGAAGTATTTTGAAAAAGACGACAGTTTCGTACGAAAATCTCATTCCCCCATAAGTGAAACATACCCAAAAAGTTCCCCCATACCAACCAAGAAAAACGTGTGAATTTTAAGATGTGGCGATGTCTTTCTGACGTAAACAAATGATATGCACATTTGTTCAATAGAAGACATGTCAAAGAGAATTTGAAAATATTAATATAAAAAAGGGGCAATATAAGACACTATAGTGGATTTTTTTGCATTTTGCAAATAGTATTGTAGCATCCTTACTAGATGACATGGGCATTAGAAATAGTTTAAATTTTAAAGTTTTGGTTTAAATGCTAAATAATTTCACTTTTGACAGCAAGAATGGTATTTTCCTCCAAATTGCATTTGATTAACAGCTTCATTTAATTTTCGGAGCAAATCATGAAATCACTTATTTTATTCATGTTCTTTTTCCAATTGCACTGTCGACAATAGGTTATAAACATCACCCACTAGCAACATACTTTTTTAAACCTCTAATAATGTTCATAATACCCTGGGAAGTTTACGGAATAATCCCTGGGAAATGGAGACGCTTCTGAAATGTTGTTCCGCAATGTTGGGAAAATGCTTGAGAACCAAGTCTTTTATGTGGGATATTACGTAAGTTTTACTGGATCAGTTGAGAAATTTTGTGAGACAAAATGCAGACAATACAGCCAGAGTTCATGTTATGAAGTAAGTGTTGATGTTCTTGAGTTAGATACTACGTTAAATCCATTCTGTGCTGGCAATTTTCATCGCACATAACACTCGGTGAACCTTTAATTCATAGCAAATTTTTGAATTGTTATTAACATAATCCAATTGATGGTAGAACTGTAGTAACTTTAACATGAATTCCTTTCGATTAGTTATTTTATACTTTGAAATGGGTGTTGATATTGTGACAGTATTTAATTTGTTTCTTCTTGTAGCTACGTCTGTTTGTCAATTAAGTTTTTGTTGAGGAGGAAGTTGACCGCTTTTGTTATGGCTCATTCAGTTTTATTCTTTTGTACGTTTATGCTTATGGTTTCACATTGTGTTCCGTTTCCAATTGAGATTCTCCGTTTTTTATTTTTAAGAGCAGTAGATAAGCATTGGAAGTTACCTAAATCTGTGAGTAGTTGGCGTTCTAAAACAACGAACATTACTTTTAATCATTTTCTGGAATTCATCATGTCCGGTTGATCTGGCGGTGCGCAATGTTGAAGTCCCAATAAAGTTGACGACCTGTTTTACTACTGCTTAGTATCTGGTCATTAATATTCAGATGGTAATAATTATAGTGCAATCATAAGGCCATTTTTCAACCTACCATAGACTATAACAAAAAGACAGGAGTAACTATAAAAAAAATAATGTACTACCAAAAGTTACGTACAAACATGGTTACTTTTCTACATAATCAATGTGAAGATTCATTCATTTATCGTATTTGTGAACCATTTTTTCGATTCCCTCTTCCTCGAACGTTGTCGCCACTGATACGAGACAAACGAGATCAACCCATCTGCCCCAGATGTGGTTGGGTTGCAGCAGCACTGTTAGGGTAGGCGTTGTTATGAGTGAGGGCGTTTCTAGAAACCAGCATTCCTCATTTGTTTCAAAGTTTGCACCGTGTACTCTGCTCATTCTTTTGTGAATTTCTGCTGCCCAATTCCCTTCTTCTTGAAGAAAGCGAATAGCGCTACGTATCCCGCACAGCGCAACCGCAGTCGCCCACTGCACATCCCCAAATCCTCCTACGTGTCTAGCGGTTTAAAGGCTCGATCGGACATTGAAAAAAGACGGCCGTAGTATTAAAGAAATTCATATTAAAAGCCTTCAAAAATGTGTTTGTTAACAGCTATAATAAATATTAAAATGTTGTAATAAATATAATGTACGAGATATTAAAAAAAAAGAAATATTGGGATTAAAATTGTATAGCATTAAATTATAAGTTCTTGAAAACGAAAACAAATATCAACTTTTTGCAAACGGTTTTGACGACAAGAAGTTTTAGCACTTTGAGTTGAAATTTAACATTGCTTTTTCTACTTGGAAAGTAATAGTTAATTATGAACCAAAACTGTTTCCGGAATTTTCACTCAGTTTGCACTTTCTTGGTGCTTCGTGTGTTGTGTAGTATATCAGTGCAATTATGGTAAAGTAGGCAAGTTTAAACAATGATTGACACAGAAAGTAAATGGGCAACATTTCTGCTGGAAACAGTTCAAATTCAACGGAGATAATTAACCTCCTGTTATCTCTTCACACTAAAGACACATCTTTATGGTTCAGTCTAAAAGTACTACGTGATTAAGAGAGATTTGCGAGATATTTCCACGTGTGAATTACAGATGCACATTCACGTTATATGTAGTTGGACTCCATAACCCCTGAGTACAGTTGTAATAATAAATCTAAAATATCAGATCATTATCAGAAATATTCAATCTTAAGATTTTGAGATTTTTTCAAGAGTATGGGAGATGTTTCATGTATGAGACAGATTCAAGAGTATGTATGTATGTTGCTATTTATTACCATATTAACTTAAATTCAGAACGATTGTGTTTTCATCGCCAAAATAGTTTCGATGTCGATGAAAACATTGAAAAAGCACTGTTTAAAATATAAAATTATATTGAATGGATGGTATTTTCCCATCGTATTTCAATTTTTATTTAGAATACTTAAATGAAACATCGGTATGTTTTATTGTTTGATCACATGTAAGTGATATAATAATAATAACAAAAATGTTAATAATAATAATAATAATAATGTTAATAATAATAATAATAATAATAATAATAATAATAATAATGTTCATAATAATATCGAATGTAAAGAAGCTAATAAAAGATAAAGGTCATCATGTTTTGCCATTATTCCACTTATTCACTCCTCACGTACAGTTTTCTCTATTCCACTCGCATTACTATCATGTTTCTTCGTGTGCTCGTGTTTGCCCGACTTCCCTTATCGTGCAGGTACGTGCTTGCAATCATTAAGGACACGCTGGAAGGCACGAGCTATTTTGTTGGGAAAGTTAACCGGGAGCCTTTTTATTTAATTTTATAAACACTACAAAAAAAGGTTATTACATTACGAAGTTATATTTTCAATGTCACATCATGTTTTGCTATTATTCCACTTGTTCACTTTCATTCAGATATGGAAGAAAAATGTCCAGTAACAAAAAAATATAATACGTGAATTATACTTTAAAGTATATCCTGCCTTAAAGCACTTTGTCACCTTAATTTTCTAATCAACAGTCTTTTCAGATAAGGTTAAAAATACAGTAACGACCTTACCACGTACATCGTAAAAGATAACACAAACATTTTATTTTAAAACATCGATGTTTCTGAAAAAAATATGTCGATCAGTAAAAAACCTGGAAAACAAAACATCGATGTTAATACATCGATGTTTCTGATGGCAAACATCGATGTTTTAAAAACATCGATTTTTTGCCATTCCTACCCCCAAGCGCCTCGGACGACATAAACTGTTGGTACGCCCGCGCATCCAATCCTTTTCCGCTAGGTGCCACGCCCCCGCCGTCGTCCTTGATCTCCTCCCGCCGCTCTCGATTCCTCTGTAAATTGATTGACTGCGATGTTGGCTCGTGGGGCGGGGGCTGTGTGCGCCGCGCCGAGGGGACACAGGCAGGGCGCCGGAAGGACGGCGACAGGCGACTGTTGTTGGTGTCGAGAGGAACTCACGTGTGCACTCGTAATTTTCCAGCACTGGAACGTTTGATTAGTGTCGTAGGAAATCGCAGGAATTTGGTCGTTTGCAACAAACAGTTCGTTTGGTTAGAGATATCAAAAAGTTGGGATAATTTTCGTTCAGTGGGATTATTATTGTTTAGGTTTCATTCTTTAGCAAATTCTAAAAAGTGTTCTCACGACTGAATATCATTTCATTCAAATAATGCTATCTCTCATCTTTATTCACCACTTTCGATCACCCTTACCGTATTTTTTCAGGCAATCCAAGGCAATGACAATTATCATTATCTTCTTAAAATACGTTACAATATTTTGAAGTAACTTTAATTTTTTGTAATACACTTAGCTAAGCTTTACCCATCTTTTTAATCCTATATCGATTCGACATCGACGGAATGACGTTAAGTTTTGTAAACAAGACATCGATACCCTGTGTTGGATTTGATTGGTCGTTTGAACAGTTGTATCAAATCTAGTCTCGCAATATCCCTAGTTAGAAACGGCCACGTTGACTGCGAAGAGGAGCGTGGGGTATATATGGAGAAGGGCCGACTAGTGGCAGGGAATGGGCGGAAGGGTGACGAAGTGAACAGCGGCCGCAATTATTGCAGTCAGTTCTGTAGGCGGGAACAGTGATGATAGACGCTTGCGGGACGATGGTACTGAGATGGCAGTCCAACACGTTGTGCATGGTATTGTACAAAATAACATTGCATTGTAAATTAAATATTATATACGTTTCTTACAGGAACATACGGAAATATTTCTAATCCTACTTGCAGCATGATGTATTAGAAATGATGAACTATTTGGGTTTTCTGTAAGGAACAACACAGAATTATTATTGTAATTACGGTATTTGCTTCATTTTCCTGGTACAAAAAGTTCTCATTGCATTATATTTTTTCATGAATGAACAGTCGACAGGGACATTTCGGAGAGGAAAAGAGAGTAAGGAGTGGTAGGACCATGAAAAAGTAGGCTGTAGTGGAGAGTACGAGGTGACCGAGAAAGGACAAACCGAGGAAAAAGGGAACGGAAGGTGGTCATTTAGACATGTGCCAATGGCTGCACAAGAGCCAACGACTGCTGCGTGGAGGGATTTGCCCCATTTTCTGCAAGTCAGTGCGAAGAGAATCGGTTTGCAAAGGGATATGAATATAACTCATTTCAAACAATTTCTAGGTTTTAGAGTTATATGTGTTACCTTAGGTTGTTAACCCGGGAGTGCTCGCAATATATCTGTGTGATCCAAGCCACAGTAGTTTTATGTTCCTGAATTATTGCGATGCATTAGTCGTCTGGTATTTCATGTATTCCTTCATTGTACTTTTCTGAGATGGCCTGACCTTTTATTTTCATCGTTTCGATGTATCATTTCTCTTGAGAATGTAGAAACTTGATCGCTGCGCTGCGCGATATCTGTCAAATACCTTAGGTGCAGTGGCGCCAGTGCATTGTGAGCTCCTGGCGTGAGCGGTACGTATCATGGCATTATTTTCAGCAGTATCTATGACAAGCTGCCTATTCATAAAATGTAATAATTTGCCTCGTCTACAATCGACTGTCACAATTTCCTATCAAAGAGAAAGAAGTGTAGGAGATATCTGTAAGGAAATGAAAAAAAACGGGAACCTTCCAAAATAGAAAAAAAGAAACAATTTCTGAATTTTGTGTGAAAAAGTTAAGTATATATTTGATTATAACATGCCAAATTAATTTGAGGTAATTGTATTTATTATTAATTAATAGGATAATATGATGTTTAATAATTTTTGCGTGTACCTGATGGTAATGGATCATCAGGTAGCTCACATTTACGAAAAGTTCCAACTATCAGCAATGAATCTCAGATGAGAGATTCATTCCTGGCATTCCAGAGCTCATTTAAGGCAGATAACATAATTCTCGGCAATAGTTCCCTTCAGCATGCATGTACAGATCTTGGTAAACTTCAAATATTAAATTAAATTTTTGACACTTCTAAACCTCTACGTCCACAGTGAATACTGAATAGCTATTGCATTATTCCAGAATTAGTAAACCTCCCTGGTTTCTATTGTAACGTTTCTCTAATTCTACCTTTTCTGCGATGTAATTGCAGAATGCATTTACATTTTTCAGAATGCAGTTTCATTTTTTTATTTAAGGTCTTGTGACATCAAAGTTTAATGCTTAATCATCAAAGAACAAGACCATTGAAGTATATTAATATAATTAAAGTATGTAGTTAACTTTAATATTTAAAAATAAAATGTATTGATATTTTCTTGCTATTCGGTATTAGACTTACTGGCACCCAGCAGATCTGATGACAATGGCTAAAATATAGAAATCTCGACCTGTAATAGTAAATAAACTCGGTAATGACAATGTCTTCTATTTAGATATACTAATAAGAGGAAAATGAAATATACTAATGAAATACACAAATATATTAAGAAAAAAGGAAATATTAAGAAATCACTAATAAACCAATTTATGAAATAAATAACGTTTGGACACTAAGTCAAGTACCTAAATAAAGCTGAGAAACATTAATTCGATATCTTCAAAATAATTTCCTTGTAGGCCAAAAAAGCTCAGTTTTGAGAACGATAAACGGTACGCAAATGCAACTTCGGAGAAGAGTGTACAAAAAAGTCCATTGCCTTACATTTTTCACGCCTGTTAAGCTGTTTCGGGATACACGACTGGTTACATGGGACGTGAAAGTCAACCTCTTGCGCAAATCGTTTTCTGCCACTGCCTTCTACGCTATTTAGGTCGGGTTGATAACTGTCGTGGAAAACCTTACGCGTTCAGTAAAGTAGCCATGAAATGTCCATTTATTAGGTAGTAACAGGCGCTAAGAAAAAAATGTTTAGAAGAGGAGGGTAGAGACGATAAAAGAAGAAATTCCTGCAGGTTGTAACTGAAGTCGTAGGCTTCCACAGCCAGTGTGAGTGCTCTGCCGCGTCGAAGTATGTGATGCCAACGTTTCGACCTCTTTGTCGTGGCCTTCCTCAGGGTTGGTCTGCCTGCCCTGAAGAAGGCCACGTCAAGATGGTCGAAACATCGATGGCATCACATCCTTCAACGCGGCGTCTCCCGGACAGCCAAGAGCACTCCCAGATGGTAACTTCCTAATATCATACTACGAAAGCGGATGGTGGCTCCTCGGAGGACTCGCGAGGCAGCGTGGGGAGCGAGCAGAGTGGTGCGGGCCGGGAAGGGTGGGCGTTGAAAGTTGCAGGAGGTTCGAGGCTCGTGGAGCACGTAAGAGAAAGGGCGCGTCCCCCGTCGAGTGGCATTGTGCTATGAGAATGGGCACGAGGACCCTCCGCACGGCAACAACCCCGCGGAGTTGCAGTTCGCGGCAGAGGGCTGTGTAGCGAGTGAAATACAACAGTGACCGGCTGAGGGCTTCAATTGATGTCATTGCAGTACCTCTAACGGGGAGGTCCGAGTCCAGACGGTGGCAGAATTTCCGACACTGGCTAGACAGCTAGGTCGAGTTCAGCCGCTGTCTGGAGGAGAATTCTAGCGGCCGGCTGCTCTGATCCATAGTTTTCCGTGTTTTTTTTATTAACACCAGCCGAATGCTGGAGCAGTACACTAGAAACGGGTCACAGACCGCGCACGTTCGTTCCTTCCTCTTGTGTCTTATCCGCATATACACACGTTCACACTTACATTCAGTACACTATCACACATGTTGGATGGCCAGTTGGGAGCTTAGAGCTTATCCTGGCTGGGGCGCTGCACTGTTGGTGGGAGATACCTGGTTGAAGAAAACACGCAAGTCAGTGTGTAGGTTGGCGCCGAATCTCTCTATCCAGCGGAGAAAGATCACCGCCACCTCCCACGATAAAAACATGAACTACACCTACTTGGCTAATTACTTTAGCAGCTGACGCGTCCGGAAAATTAATCAATCAATGAATCAATCAAAATCAACAGCGAGGGCAATATTTACAAACAACAAAAGCAAATGGAGAAATGGAACCCTTATACAATGCGCTGTAGTGATTCAAGGAGCAGTACGTGTTAAGGTATTTGGGATAAGTTGGCTTAGTAGAATAATCGCCAATTTTTATGCTGTCATTATTACTTGCTTCACGCAGCCATTTCCAATGGAATGGCGAGGCTCTCGTCTTCGGCCTCCGCGATAAACATTAAACATCCTTGAGTCCAACTACCGGGATCGGTTGCTCAGTGCATTTACTGATACCACTGCAGCGCCTCTGACCGGGAGGTCCTAGGTTCGAGACTTGACGGCGGCAGGATTTTCGACATTAGCTTTTCAGCTAGGTCGAATTCAGTCGCTGTCTGGAGGAGAATTCTAGCGGCCGACTGCTCTGATCGGTAGTTTTCCGTAGTTTCTCTGATCAACACCAGGCGAATGCCGGCGCAGTACCCTAACAAACGGGCCACGGCCCGCGCGCGCGATCTTTCCTTCCTCTTCCTTGTCCTATCCTTTCCGCTTACACACACACACTTACACTAACATGCACTACTCTACCTCATATTCCGGGAGATCAGTCGGGGGCTTAGAGCTTGTCCCGGCTGGGGCGATGCCCCGCTGGTGGGAGAGTCCTGGTTAGGGAGAAACCCTTCTAGCCGACGGTAGGTCGGCGTCGGATCTCGCCATCCAGTGGGGGAAAATCACCGCCAATTCCCGCGGAAAAAACATGCACTACACTAACGGGACTAATGACCAAAGCAGTTGACGCGCACGGAAACACGAAAAATCAATCAATCGTTGAGTCCAACTAACACAAAATTTTAAAAGAAATACTCAGTCCTACATTTTGTATCAGAATAGCTCCTTAAGGCATCATACGACACTAAATATATTGAAATATAGCAATTTCCTCGGAAGGTTTCCTTCGTTTTGCCTGTGCGCGAATTGAATTGCAAATGTCTTGTCCCCTGGATGATGCCAGTGAGAAAGTATCTCTCCGATATGCCTCGCATTTCAAGTACCTCTTTTAATATGCGGTTCTCGCACACAGTATGGCGAGTGGGAACAAAGGGGGAATTTTTATCGAAGTTCTGATTTCGATCACGTCCAGTCAGTCTGAAGTGTTCGTTCCGGGTATCGTGATACGCATTAATATCTTTTTGATTACTTAAGATGCTACCTTAAATGCCAAGGACCCGTCTTTGCGTTACTGCATATCCTCTTTTGAGGTTGACCTTCCTCAGATAGGGATGCAAATAAGTGTCGTTTACACCTTTTAAACATTTAAATAACGATTTTTAAATAATGTAGAACTTATATTCCTTCTTCTTTCAACTGAAGAGAAGTTTGAGAATGCATTGTAATTTATTATTATGCTATTATCCCCCTTAAGAACAAAATACATTATCATTTTATTAAAAGTTATTGGTAACAATCATAGTAACAGAAAGAATACCAAAACATTGGTAAAAATGAGAGGTAAATTTCTAAAGTTTTCTTGTAAAATAAAATCATGACAGAATTAAAATCCACTAGCATACCATATACATCAAATTAGGCCGACAAGTCCGTTTCAGCACGGTTCGTTCAGCGATGCTCGTAATTCATCTGGAACGTGGAAAGTCTGCAACGCCCATTCCGTTCACCCAATTGACGGCGCATCTGGCGTCGTGTTGGCCGATCTCGATGCTTCCGATGTGGAGCGCATGGCATGACGCGCCGCGGGTGCGGTCGCCGCGCCGCTGAGTAACGCGACGGCGGGGCGCGCTGACCGGAAGCTTTGTTCGCAGAACGCGACCGCCTCGCAGTGGACCGAAATGAGTTCATAATTTCTTTTTCGTAATTTTAAAACAAGCATTTCAACCAACAACAAATGCACAATTAAAAAGTCAAGGTGTTCGGTCTTTTATTTAAATTTTAGTGGTTAGACACTATATTTGAATTTCACTTGGGGTAATAATTTATCGATTTACACCGAGCATGGAAGCTCTTTGAAGACATTCTTTTTTGAAGCGAATTTTCATCGTTTGATGAAGAACAATTTTGTTTTAATCACGTAAAATTCTGAAATCTTTATTGCATGAAGTGCTAGTGATTACAATTGAAATAAATACCATTTTATTGGTTAAGACAGGCCTCGGGATTCCAAGCTATCGGCACGCTAGCACGCCAACTATTCGGCGGCACAAGATCGTATTAGCTGTTAGTATCAGTATCTATTGACTTTTGAGCTTGCTTATCCGTTCAAGCAACCATCTCAGTTGGCTTATTAGTATGTGTCGATGGTTTTTCATGTTAGAGTCGATGTACAGCTATGAAAGTTCATTTTCTGACCTAAAAGCACCGAAAGTATTTTTCGAGAATATCTAGAAGATTCGAACCTCTGCAGCTATCTGCGGTTGATGATTTCAAAAATGTTTTCTCCGGTCATAGACATTCTTTCTTTCCCTCCCTCCCTCCCCCTCTCTTTCTCTCTCTCTCTCTCTCTCTCTCTCTCTGTTTCTTTCTTTTCTTCGTTCCTTTCTTTTTTATTTCCTTCCTTTCTCTTATTTCCTTTTCTGCCTCTTTCTTTCTTGTCCTTTTCGCATATATTTTTCCCGTTTTTCTCTCTTTTCTTTGCTCTTTTCTTCACCAGCGCCTTTCGACCCATTTGGGGCCAAAGTTCTTAGCCAGTGTGACTAGGCATGGTGCACAAAGCCAGCCCGAAAGACTCATCTTACTAGGATGTGCTGGTACGTACGTTCCAGAAGGCATGTCGAATCAGCTTGATGACACATTGATGATTCTGGGATCAAGAGTCACAATCTATCACATCATCCAAACATTCTGACCAGTTGTGATTCACTTAAAACATGTTTTAAGCAAGTAAATCTTGGACGTTCTAACATTCCAGAACGTTCCAGCTTCATGACATAAGTATGTTCCCGCATTTTTTGTAAATAATATTTCCAAGCTTTGTGCCTCAATAATAATAATAACAACAACAATAATAATAATAATAATAATAATAATAATAATATTAATGTAAAATTACCAACCTGGTATCGAAGAATAGTGGCTCAGAAAGAAACTCACACATTATTTTGGCTTTGTTTTCATCTTTATCCATGGTCTAAATTTTCTAGCGGTGACTTACTTGGCACCTTATTTATATACTTATTTTATACGCTAGTACCTTACTTTATATACTTTTACCATGCATTTGGCATTAGAGCCTTTTATGAATTGTTAATGGACATGTCAGCGTATTGTAGTAATCTATTGCTTGTATTAAAATATGCTATATTACAACGTGACGTACTACACGTGTTTTGTGCTTTTCAGGAATGTAGAAAAATTTTATTTAAATTCTCTTTCAAATTATGCAAGGCTTAAATTCTCTTCTAAGGAATAGTTTAATTCGTAAACTTAGATCGAAAGAGGATTTTTCAGAGATTACAATTTTCGATTAAAATTTAATTTAGACGTTAAAACTATATTCTCCGCATCATCCTTTGGCTGAAAAGGAAGTTAGTTAATATCATGTTCACCATTATTAATAGTTCGATTCTTAAAATTTGGAACAAATCAACAATTCCATTACGTTGAAAACAAATAATGATTTCCAGTCCGTAACTCAGTTTTGTGAACTTCCACAGCTTGCTGCCCTAATTGCCTTCATGTTCATAGCAATACAAACCTTAATCATAAACTATCCTAAACCTCATCAATTGTGAATTGGTAATTTTGTAAGTAACTAAAATCTGGCAGAATATTTCATTGTCTAAAACGGTGATATTGTGGTAAAATACTTAGCACATATTTCTTATAAAAATAAGTAAACTCGTCTATGACTCATTGTTTAGAGAGACCGGGAGCGGTAGCTCAGTGCATCAACTGATGTCACTGCAGCGCCTCTGACCGGGAGGTCCTAGGTTCGAGTCCTGACAGCGGCAGGATTTTCGACACTAGCTTTTCAGCTAGGTCGAATTCTGTCGCTGTCTGGAGGAGAATTCTAGCGGCCGGCTGCTCTGATCGGTAGTTTTCCGTGGTTTCTCCGATCTACACGAGGGGAATGACGGGAGCAGTACCCTAACACGGACTGCGCGCGATCTGCCCTTCCTATTCCTTGTCCTATCCTCTCCCCTTACACACACACTAACATGCACTACACTATCACATATCCCGGGAGACCGGTCGGAAGCTTAGAGCGTGTCCCGACTAGGGCGGTGCCCCGCTGGTGGGAGAGTCCTGGTTAGGGGGAAACCCCACTAACCGACGGTAGGTCGGCGCCGGATCTCGCCATCTAGCGGGGGGAGATCACCGCCATCTCTCGAGAAAAACACATGCACTACACTAACGGGACTAATGGCCAGAACAGTTGACGCGACCGGAAACACGAAAAAATCAATCAGTGTTTAGAGAGAAATGGAATGGAAGTATTACTAGACAGAATGGTCCGTGACTCTCTGCTAAGCGGCCACGAAGATCTTCTACGTCGTCCCTTCGCCTCGATCGCGTGGCCGCAGGCAGAAATCTGCGAGTGTAAACAGAACAGAAACAGCCGTGTGCAAAGGCGGCTCCACGCGTTGGGCATTCGCGGAGTAGCACGCAACTGCTCGCTAATGCCGAGCAGCTGATGTGTTCGGCGAACTTTCGCTTCCTTTGATGCATCAAAAGACCGACACGCGCAGGCTAGGGCAAGCACCGAATGTTTGTCGCTCGGCAAACGGCGAGCAACCCATCCACCCTAGTCAGGATTCGGCGAACAGTTGCTCGCTCGTAGCTTAGTGGCCGGGAGCGTATAATGCTCTAGCTAACTCGGCTAAATCGACACCAGGCATTCAGGAACATCAAAACTTGCTTATAAATTTTATTTAGGATGTCTCCTTCTACTGAAGAAGTAAATAACGCGAATTAGTGCAAATGAAGCAAATATGAATTGCGGAAAAATTGCAAAATGTCCATTTGGAAATCATGGGTTCTGGATTATGGGGAAATGAAACGATTTTGCGGTCAAAAAATAGTTTGTTAGTTTTTTTTTGTATTTTATATTTCATATATCTATAATTTTCTATTTAATTTGGCGTTTGAAATATGTTGATATTATTCTTACAAGTATATTTTTATTATTTATATATGAAGTCCTCCTTTCATTGGCTCAGCTGCTGGTACTTTTGGATACTGTTACATACTGCAGCGCATAAATACAGAAATACGTAAGCATGCAGAATGTAATTTGAAAACTTTGTTGTGAAGCCAACCAACCTAAAAAAAGATGTCAAAATAGGTTTTAAGTAATTAAAATAAAAAATGATTATTCTGATAAGGCACGTTATTGAGCTGGTGTGTTCAGAGGGTTGCAAATTTAAAGCACATTTCTCGAAAGTTGATATTTTTGATACTAAATTGACCTTTTATGAATTTACATATGTAGTAGGAAACTGAAATAATTAGGAGTTGTTAATAAAGGTTTCCTACATTTACTGAAACAATTTTTTTCTGATTACCATTGTATTATCCCTTCTACAAAACTTTACTTACTAGAAAACATGGTAAAAAAATTGATTATGAGAAAAGTTGTTATCTACAAAAATTGTACACACTTTTCAAATCCGTGGTTTCAGTGTAATTATGAGTGATATATCTCTTACCTGTAAAAATGTCACAATCCTAACTTCAATAGATTCTGAGGATTAGACTCAAACATTTAACATTGCCAGGATAGGGCATTCCATGTCCCCAGCGTGTTGTGGAGGAAACCTCGTCCGCGGGCTGTGCGGGGTCGGGGTGGCCGGGGGCTGCAGCACCTGCAGCCAATGCTAGAAATAGTTGCAAGGTATGGAAATTTCACGAATTGTAATGTAGTTCACTAGTCCATGTGTAACTTCAAATTGTTTTGTAAATGTCTGTTTGTAATGTGCCTGTATTCTAAATTCAAGGGATTTGTTTTGGGGTGGGTGTATCAAGGGTAATTTTGGGAAGAGTTTTTATTTTTAGGCCCTATTCCATGGAGTCATTCCATGCCAATCCTGGCTTTTAAGCTAATATACCGTTTTCTTTAAAAGCTATATTGGTTTTGCACGGCATGTCTCACTTTCTGAAAAATTTGCTCCAGGTTTGAGGTATTTGTTTTGAGTGTTAACTTGAGTTGATGCTTTTGGGATAGAATTTTTGTGTGTGGGTGGGATGTCTTAACTTCCATTGTAGGCCTTTGTGATTCGTCTTCAATGGACTTACGCATGCGAGGACACCATGAAAAGCAGGTTAGAAGCACATTTGATCTTGCAAGAAATGGTGCAGCTCGATCGCGGCGCGGCAGGAAGAGTCGGTCGGTGGCACTCGCGGAGGGCGTCTATGTTGCGGTGAGATTAGAGCCCCTAGCTAGATAAACGCGCAACCGCCGCCTTTTGATATCCTGTCACCCGATACCCCGTCAGACAGCATTCAGGAACTGAAGAGAAATAATAACAATTGAACGCATGCTGGACATTTTTCACGGGTATCAATATTGGTTTTTGGAGATTCTGAGTTGACAGCACGTGACAGACCCGGTGAAAAATATTCCCTTGTATCTCACCCTACCCTCCCTCCACACCACAAAACGTATAACGAACTGTTCTATAGGGAATTTTGGGGCATTTTCAGTCCGGGCTTGTAACATTTTTTCGACCGTCTGTGTTTAGAACGTTTGATGTGGTCCTAAGAGACACCGTATTTGAACGAATTCCAAAGCTGACGCATATTCCGTCACACACTAGAGCAAAGCAGTCCCCCAGTTTTGCCCGTTCGGGCTTACCGCGATTCGGGTTTTCGCTGGGAGACTTCTTGACTGAAACCCTTTTCCCCGACCATGGTTTGTGCGTGCGTGCGTGCGTGCTTGTTTGCTTGCCTGCCTGCTTGAGGGAGCATTGCTGCTTGCCCTATAGAGGAGTGTATTCTGAATAGGATTACGCCCAGAGACTTTCAGGGTACAAGCAAGCAAAGACACTCCCGTACCTTGAAGGAAAACAGGAGCTACCGGGATTCATTCGTGACATTTTACTCTCTGGGTTGTGGATAGTCTCGTATTTGCACGCACGGGTAAAACGCAACAGGTACGTCACTTATTTCGAGCGTGTATGGACCCTTTAATGAACTACTTCATGTGCCATCTTCATACGGATGGGACATTGGCGAACAAGTACAGATAACCGCTGCTTGATTTTCATAAGCTATGACCTTTTTGTCTTAGATGATTCAATGGGAAACAGTGACTACATGATTGAAGGGTGCTATTTTACCTTTACAATGATTTTCAAAAATAGTGTTGACGCGGTGATGATATTTTGCTTTCTGAAGAAGGATACAAAGGAGTTAGCAAGGCCTGTGAGTTAGTTCCGCAATAAAAGAACGGGATCAAAATAATGCAACCATCTGCACACATTAGCTTCAGTTGGAGAAGCGAATGATGAATCTCCAGAAATATTCCTAAGGAATAGAGATGCAATTTTTCGAACGGCAGCTGTAGTAAAAAAAATTGTAACACTAATGACCATATTCGGATAATGTTTCTGGTGCACTTTTCTGTAATACCTAAAGGCGAAATATTTTATTTTCAGCAAACAATGCTTATCAATAACAGAAAAAGTTTATGCTTATGTCCAAGTTTATGACATGGCGCCGAACAAGTTGGAAGTTGCAAATTCAGTATTCCGTTTGGATGGAGATTGTGACGGTGTGCACCACTTCAGTAAATAGAAAGGTTTATATCCGACTTCATTGTTGGGTGAAAATCATCTGTAGGCAAGTTTCTTGTTCTTCCAGAGTGGGTGAAACGGAGAACTGGCCTGGGTAGTGCCTTTCTCCGGGAAATGAAGCCACAGCTTTGGAGTATTTGATGAGACTCGCTTCAGATCAGGAGCTTTAGATACAGTAGTTTTCATGCGAATTAAGTGTGAGGGCAGCTTAAAAACGCAGTGCAAATTATCAGGTCGCTGAAATAAATATTGTTACATACGTCTTACACATGTAACCCAGGAAAGGGCAGAACAATGAAACTGCTGGTGCTTCAACCGAATAAAAAACTTTCTAGCATTATTTGTAACTTTTCGAATTTTCAAAAGATCAGAGTTGAACGAATATCGGACCTGCACCATTTTATTAGAAAACTTCGCACAGACGTGAAAAAGGAAATATTTGTATTTTGAGAAAATCTTGTTTATAAAATTGCCTTTATTTTACGCAAAAATACGCGTAATTTATTAATATTTTGAAAAAATGTGACTTTAGAATTTAATTATTAAGATCTAATTTTGAATAAAAGATTTCATTAAGAAAACTCGTATTGAAATATTGTAGTTGTAGAAAATGGCCAAAAAATTTAAACTTGCAGCTTTGCAATTTTCGAAAATTCGGATATGAACGAAAGTCGGAGCTGCTCCATTTATGTAAGCAATCTTTACTTTATCTGCTAACTCAATTAAAGAAAAATGTTGGAGTCTTTTGGAGAAAATTTTGAAAACGTCCTTGACGCTTCATGAAAAGTAAACGCAAAATCAAAATATCCGTTACAGATTCAAGGAGTTTAGGCATTATCCAGATTGGTCTGGGAATATCAATTTCGGTGAAAAATCTGGATACGGTCTAGCCACTTCGGTTTTTCAGACATTATACTGCATACAAATGCACCTGCAAGAGTTAATTATTGATAAGCACGAATGCACACAAGACGTCGACATGCGGATTTTGCCGAAAAAAACAAAACAAAACAACAACCCTGTCTCATGGAAAGGCAACATTCAACATATCAATTTTCTTTATTACACTGTGTAACATTATGATCGTAGTTTGGCGTGCTGAAGGTTAGTCTTGTGGAAACGTTCCTTGATTTATGAGGAAAAAAGGAGTAGGCGATAGTGACACGTTCTTAATGTAATTTTGCGATGTATGTGTTTAAGGACACTGGTACATTAGAAACAAAATAGAGCCTGTAGGGCAATAAATGTCGGTTGCAAAAATGATAAAGGGGTATTCCATCAACTTCTTATCTTTGTGACCGCCATGATGACTGAGGAAGTTACAATATTCAGTGAAATGGATTGTAGACCTTTTTGTTTCAAATTTTCAATACTTCAAAATGGCGTACAAAGATAAAGAATGTAAAGCTCGAAGAGTAAGAAACAAAATCATATGTATCCCTTAGTCCCTTAGAGTTCCAATATTAAATGTACCATAATGGATTGATGCTGCTGATATAATGCTGTGTAAAGAAAAGTGAACACTGCCTGGGGGCGACCGACCCATTTGCCGTCATGCAACGAATCATTTTCTGTTAACGGCCCCTGCGGACGTGAGAGAGTAAGACTCAGTCCCCGAGAATATATCTTCGTTGGTTATCAAAATCGTTGAGAGTTTAAGCATTGACGGTTATTGGATCGACCTTGGAATGTTTCTTGTTAAAACTATAGCTTTAACGTTAAGCTTTATAGTTAAAGCTATAGCTTAACTATAGTTAATACCAAGAGATCGCAAAACAAAAAACATAAAAAATAATGACAAGGTCTGGAATAATTACGTTTGTCTCCCGAAAGAAATGACTGATTCTAAAAAGGTCTTCAGTGACGACGTCGAAGCGTACCGGCCACTTTGCAGATGTGGCAGTTGGCCGGTGCGAGGCGGCCCTTCGCAGCCTGCGAACCTTCGATTTCCCGCGCAGCGCGGGGCGGCGGGGACGGCGGGGGGGGCAGAGGGGATGGGGCGGCGGAGTGGCGGGGCGGGGGGCTGTGGGATGGGGCGGTAGGATGGCAGGGGCGGCGGGGCGGAGGGGCGGCGGGGGCAGAGGAGGGGGTGGCGGGTGCGCAAGGCCGGTCCGGGCGGCGGGGCGGCGCGGGCGACTCGGGGCGGCGCGGGGCGACTCGGGGCGGCAAGGCTGGCGGAGCGGCGGGGTGAAGCGGGGCGACGCGGAGCGGCGCAGCGCGTGGGGTCGCTGTCACGCGTGCACTCGTGACCTTCGCGCATGTTTGCTTAGCGCCTCGTTCTTCGCTGCAAACACGGGCCCCGTCCTCGCCAGGACGGCGCGGCGCCGGGCACGTGCGAGTCGCGGGCGCACGCGCGGCTGACGGCGCGCCGCGGCGGGCGGGACGCGGAGCCCTCAGGGGTGCGCAGTGCACTGACGGGCACGGCCCCAGGGAACGGGCCTCCGCCGACGCGCGGCCTCGCTTCGTTTGCTGCCGGGGAAATCTGGTTCCTCTCCAGGTAGTAGATTTTTTATTGATTTAATGGACAAGATACAAACTCTGTAATGAAAACACTCATTCATTGCGTGATGACGACTTGTGTTATATCTTATAATTATCTTGTAACTCCACAAAGATACTGACAATGAGAATCACTCAACCCGGTATACGTTTGTAAATTTTATAAGGAATTTATATAATGTTTTCAAAGAAATGTAATGCAAATATAAAGTCTCCTGATTGAAGTTGTATATATATATATATATATATATATATATATATATATATATATATATATATATATATATATATAAGCATTTGATCATACTTTTAGGTATTGGTTTGACTTTTGGCGCCTGAATATTAATTTAAGTGCTATTTAGCAAAATTGGATGCATGTAACAGAATATCATAATGGATGTATAGATGAGCGTGGCACAGTCGTATGATGTGGGCTTATGATGAATTTTTTAGTGTAATGACGATTGAGTGGTTGGATTTTTATCTTGAAGCAAAATAAGGGACCATCTGAGCGTTTGCTCGACGGATCAAGGGGAACTGCACTAAAACGTTGCTCAAAATGAAGCTATTAACTCAGAAGGTGAAATACAATGCTGGTTACAGGCTTTCTTTATTTTTTTTTAAAATTTTTTTTTTTTTTTCTGCTTCAGTTCTGAATCTTTATTTCTTTTTTTTGGTTTTCAATTCCTGATATTTTATCTTTTATTCAGAACTCGTTCAGAACATTCTTCTCACATTTATATTCTGGTGCTAATTTACTTTTCTTTTCGAATGTTCTTCCTTCTTGATCATTCTCTTCAGGCATTCTCCTTTTAACTGTTACTTCAATCCTTTCTCTCGGTTTCCTTTGCGGCCCACTCAGTTTATTTCCGTAAATATTTCTTAAAGGCCGATTTATTAGAACTACTTGTTACTGGCCAAATTAACGACAAATTTACATTTACATTTTACGTAGTATGTATGTACATTTTTGACAAGATATTATTTAACGTATCAACGTATTAGTGTCAGATAATAGACAATGTCAGCCATGTCTTTCAATGATGTTTGTTGTTAAATTGAATGACTAGCGGTAACGTATGTATTTTCAAAGGTTTATCTTGTTTGTTTTTTCTCTGGATCGAGGATGTCAAGTATTTTCTTGATATTTGTGTTCTATTGCTTAGTTGAGCAAGTTTTCTGAATTTATATTTTGTCTGGGAGGTTCATTTGCTGCGTTATATTCTGAGAATTTGCAGACCTTTTGAGAGGTATTTGAAAGTGCTAAAGCTCACAGTTACGTATAAGTCAATTGTGTGGCAAAATACTTCAAGAAGTATGGTAATCTTCATTGAAGATTACTGAGTACACGCGATTGTAAACAGGTTTTAGCTGAGTCGGATAACAAGTTTTTAGCTCTTCTATTCTATACGTTCTCCTAATCTATTAACGTATCCTACAGAATTTATCATTTATAAATTGTTCGCCAACAAAATTATTAAATGACGAATATTGCATGAATTTTTTAGAGAAAAGAACGCAAACATCGTCTATACGCCTTCGTTTGTCGTCTTGAAAATGCTTTTCAGAATGACTGAAGAAGTCGAATGGTATTTAAAACAACATAAAATTTCCGGTCAAAAGTCTCCACTTTTAAATGAAGATTTTCATAGGTATTCTTGAAATTTCTTTGGATGAAAAGAAATAAATATAAATTAGAAAAAAATTAAAAAAGAAAAAAAAATACTCATTTATCTAAAAATTCTATTGAGTGTTTGCTTAAAAATAACGTGAAACACATCATCATATTGTTTACATCGCGTATCAGTTTGATTGATTTTTCCGGGCCCGAAACTACTAAGGTTATTAGTCCCATTGCTGCTGTGTAGGCTTTGATTCCCTGAGGGGGCATTGTTGCTCGGCTGGATGGTGAGATCCGGCTCCGACTTACATGTCGGTTAGCGAAGGACTTCCACCTAGAGATATTTCCCTTCAACGGATCATCGCCCTAGCCGGAGCAAGTTCAAACCCACCGACTGATTTCCCGACATGTCTGGTAATGTAGCACGTGTTTGTTGTATGCGCGCGCTCGCTCGCGTGTGTGTGTTAGAGTGTGTAAGGGGTGAGTATAGTACAATGAAAAAGAAGGAAAAATTGAGTGCAGTTCGTGGCCCATTTGTTTGGGTTGTCTCGGCCTTGGCCTTATATTGATGGAACAAACATTAGCATGATCATGGAAAACTACCAATCAGAGCGGCTGAATTCGATCTTATTAAAGAGCTATTCGCCACTGTCGGGCCTCGAACCCCGTGATCTCCGAGTCGTTGCAGAGATGACGGCAATGATGGCTCTTAGCCACTTCAGCCGGTTTTTTTATTGATTGATTTTTTCGTGTTTCCGGGCGCGTCAACTGCTTTGGTCATTATTCCCGTTAGTGTAGTGCATGTTATTTTCTCGGGAGATGGCAGTGATCTTCCTCCGTTGGATGGTCAGATCCGGCGCCGACCTACCGTCGGCTAGTGGGGTTTCCCCCTAACCAGGATTCTCCCACCAGCGGGGCACCGCCCAAGCCGGGACAAGCTCTATGCTTCCGACCGGTCTCCTGGAATATGTGGTAGTGTAGTGCAAGTAAGTGTAAGTGTGTGTGTAAGGGGAGAGGATAGGACAAGGGAGAGGAAGGAAAGATCGCGCGCGGTCCGTGGCCCGTTTGTTAGGGTACTGCTCCGGCATTCGCCTGGTGTTGATCGGAGAAACCACGAAAAACTACCGATCAGAGCAGCCGTCCGCTAGAATTCCCCTGAATTCGACCTAGCTGAAAAGCTAATGTCGAAAATCCTGCCGCCGTCAAGACTCGAACCTAGGACCTCCCGGTCAGAGGCACTGCAGTGACATCAGTTGATGCAATGAGCTACCGATCCCGGTAAGCCGGTTTGTCAGTTTGATGTGCGAAGACTTGCGATGGGAGAGCTTTGATGGAAGAGCGTCATGTGTGCTTAGCGCTCGCAAGGGCCGGAGCGAGCGCGTTGTGGTCTGCGCCGTAGGAGTCCGCGGCGTGGCCTCGGCCGTGACCTTTCTGCCCGTGCCAAGTGGACCGCGCCGTTACTGGCGAGGGCTTGGCCCAGGCGGCTTCTTTGCCGCCGCACTTCGCTACTGCGGATCCGCTTCTCCCATGCGATTCTTGGCCCCCTCCCCCGGATCGCCTGCCACCTTCCCTCATTATTTTACCGGACGTTCTCTGCTGTCACCAAGGCTGGTGCAAGACAAACGCAGAAGGGATACTCTATGCGTGAGAATCGTTTTTGTGTGTATGTGTTTCCATTACTTCCGTACCTGAGAATTTCATGTTTTAAATTTTAACTTTCATCGACACTTATATATATATATATATATATATATATATATATATATATATATTTAATTTTATTGATTTTCTTGGTTGAAAGTAACAAGTGACCTGCAGAAACAAAAAAAAATATGCTGTTGAATAAAACCAAATAAAATTGTTTTAAAAACTGTACGCACTCTGCTCAAGAACAGAAAAAATATAATGCTTTCGTAGAACTCTGCAATAAATTAAATATTTTAACCCAAAACAGTCTTTACTAATACTGCAATAACATAATAAATCAATTATACAGTACAACAGTTCTTTATATACCCAAAATATTCTTTTAAAAAATCACCGTCAATTTAATGCATCGTAGATTTTTGTTAAGTAATAAACATATTTATTATTATTTTGTACATAGTTTAAATACAGAAGACATGATACTAAACAATTTTATTGTATATAATATATTTATATATTATATTGTATATTAATATTTAGAATCGTTGTTTTAAGCAAATTGTTTATATTTTTAAAGTCAAATTGTAATTCGTCATGTCTGCGTGAAATTCTCTTTCTTTAGATATCTCATTTAGAGAGATTGGTTGCGTGTGAGAGCCGCAAAAGGTATGTACTGAAATAATATAGAAGACTATTAGGTTCGGTTATGAGATTGGCGGAGAATCAATTTGACCATTAAGCTATTGTACACACGCTGAAAGCAAGAGAAACGCTGAGACTGTCCAAGATAATGCGTTCATTTATGCGTTCACTGAGAAAACGCAGGTACGTACATTCAGCATACCCAGTGTTGTGATGAGTTGGCACGTCCTCCTTCTTCGTCAGCTCAGTTGAGTTTGTCACCTCGTGCGTCTTTTGTTGAATTCGCGGAATCCGGTCGCGAACAGAAACTGTGGCTGCCCAGACACGTGTTCGAGAGAGCATCAATGATTCATCAGACTTCTGCTGAGTCAATTGTGATGTTCAGCGACTCCCAAAGTCTGGAGTGGACTTCGGCCGTTCTGTTTGGGAAAGCAGAAGGCTGAAATCACGTAGTAAATATTTCTTATATGCAATCTAAATATTGAAAAAAGCAAACCACTTGTTTTCATAGTTTAAAGTTACGAGTAAACACTGTTTGTAAAACATTGAATGGTTAACTGTTTAATGGGGTTATCAATTTTCATGTCAAATCAGTTTTTCAGCAGCTCCTTGTTATGTATAACACGGAAGATCCAGGAAATATTTATGTTCCATGTTAATACAAATATTTTAGAAAATCATTATGGGCTATCGAGAGAAGGTTTTGCAAATCGACATGTGGCCCTACTATTGCAACCCGTTACCATGTTACGTCATCATTAAATGCATTATCTATCTAGCAGTTACTACTAAATTGTTCAGTAAACTATGAATCGAGAGATAGATTAACCCAATAACGAAGTGATGAGGGATGAGCTATCCGAGCTATCATACTAATAAAAAGAAAGTAGAAAAGGGCTTACAGAGGCGCATCAACTCATTGCATCATATTATCATATCACACTTCCACTGAATTCACAATATACCCATAATCTTCCAATTGCTGCTAAGTTGTCCGGTAAACTTTGAGAGAGAGATTGAGAGATAAATTGAGAGATAGGTTAATCCAATAAACAGTACTGCAAGACGAGCTGCTTGACCTATCATTATGATAAATTGGTGTTGCGATAAAATAGCACAGACGTTCTCATATAAGTAAGTTTCCTCGTCTCTTGAATCTTGAATCGGGAGTCATTTTATCGTTTCGCCGCATCCTCTTCCCAGCTGCTGTTTAGAGGCTCCCTAAAACATCTGCCAGGTCCTTTGGCGATCCCTGTCGATGCTTATCGCTCCTTCGCGTTCCCTGTGAAGAGCACCTTCGCACTCCCAAATAATGTGCCTATCTCGACACTGCGCCTTTACATACATGCCCCTAGTATCCCTTGGCCATATCTCGGCACCATTGGTATCGGTGTATGGATCAAGTTCCTCAACTACACAGATTCCTGTCGGGTCGAGATTAATATTAATATAAAAAAATTTCCCCTTTCAGTGGGGAACACACTGATGTCATTAATGATTGAAAGGTCGCATAGTAATATTGTTTGCTTCATCTGTTTACATTTCATGTATCTGCTTCTCTCGGACTTAAAGATGCCTGAAATTGTTTCTGAGAACAGACATAGTTTATTAAAAAACACACATTTAGGCCAATGTTAATTTTAAAACATTATATGTGAATGGTACTGAAGCTAATATCTCATCACAACCCGAACCATTTTCACACTAATGAAAATATTCGAAATAACGTATTTGAAGTACTCGTTCACAAAGAATAATTAACACAGAAATAATAAAGTACTCAATTTACACAATTCTATTGCTTTTTTATTTTGGAGTTAATTTTTCTTTATGAACAAACATATTCATTTCTTTCGTTAATAATAAACAATTTACATAGTTTTGAAGTGTTTATATGATTCTGAAATGCAAATGTTTGCGTAGAAAGTATTTTTTCAAATTAACTTTTGAGTTTTTATTGCGGCTCAGCCATTCGAAATCTTGAAGTTTATTAAATATGTTTAAAATTGCCTTAAGAGCTTATTTTCGAAGTTTCGTTGTTTCCTCCCTTTATATAAAATTTCATAAGAAATAATAAATAAAATATCAAATTAAATGAGGGGCCATAAATCACGAAAGAGAAACCAATATTCAAAGTAATATTCAACCTAGTTTCTGAAAACACATAACGTTGTTTTCATTATTTTTTGTATAATATAATAACAAATTTTAAAAAAAATTTCCACTGAAAAGAAGTAAATTCAGTTTTTGATTTTAATTACGTTTTGATTTTAATTACGAAGAAATGAACAAACCACAGAAGAAGTGCTTCAGAGAGGCACAAAAATTAGAGAAACTGTTTTTCACATCAGGACTTCAAATCCATTTTCCGGTCGCGCCCGCTCCGGCGGCAGCTGCGCATGCCTAGTAAGAAATCGCAATTCTGTCTCGGACGAGTTGCTGCCACATGGGGAAGTGTAAGCTCTTCGAACAAACCATTCATTGTTCGCATGCGGTGGAGTCGGTAATGGAACAACGCGCGTTCGCAGCAAGAGTTAATGGTCTCGCTTTCAGAGTAGCAAGGACATAATTAGAGCGTGTGAACGGGCGTTGGATGTTCTACTTCGGCCTTTCGTGTGAGTGAGATAATACTTCCATAGAAGATACGAATAAGTTTTCTGGCGTTTACGGAACGCCAGATAATCGTCTTATCAATTTTCACATTATTTCCGTTTAAAATATTATTACGGGTTCAAACATATTTGTGGAGTGGTAAAACGTTCTGTATTCGCAACTGCGTGTATTATTATAAACAATAACTTAGTTTTAGAATAACACTTTTGTTTCTACACTTAGAATAGAAAAAGTAATTATATCATTGGTGATATTTATTCATTGAAAACTTTAGTTGTTGATTTGTCTTTTGTTGACAATTCATTAATTCTGTGTGCAAATTATTTTCAGAACTTTTAAGAGTTCTTTAACGATTCCTAACGTAAGCGTACTAAAATGATGGGAAGTTTGTAATATTGTCATTCATAAATTCTAAATCGCAACAGTTGCGCGGAAGAAAAATTGAGGGGGGGAGGAGAAACTGAGATATTAAGAGCCATAGTTTTAACACGAAGAAACTACATCTTTCAGTGATCATAAATGGCAGATCTCGTTGTCTTTAAAAACTCCAAGTAACCAATAAATATTATTTTGAAGAAATTTGTTTGCATTAAAGTTACCGCTGCATTCATTTGTTGCCGCTGCTTTCTTGGATACATTATTTAATGAATTAATCCAATGTTTCGAAATAATTGAGATCAATATGATTTAAAATGAAACAATTTAAGGTAAACAAACTCTGAGATCAGCAAGTATTACCTCTGTTCTTCATTAAATGTGAATTCTTGTTCATAATAAGAAGTAATCTCTGTGATATTTCATATTGACACTGTGTACCCAAAATTGATTAGGAGTGAGTTTACAAGTTATTTGTTGCTTATAGGTAATATATTAATGAGAAACTATTTTTGTCACTGGATAAAATTTGTATTTCTCCATTGTGAATGTGAACATATTCTGAATGCACCTGGAGCTTACTCATACAGTCTAGACGAACGAGCACAACTTCCTGCTGGAAAAACCATGACCCTCGCCGCTGCTGTGGTAGTGGTGTAGCCTTCGTCTCTTCCGCCGAGACCATTGTTAAATGCGTTCTCCGTCAAACATGCTGACATACTGCATCCTACAGCACCATACAAACTTCACTGGTACTGTTCTATTTAGAACCAGTTTGCATCTCTCTCCGGTCGACCTTAGTATTTCCGGTCGGCTTAAGCTCTCTCTTACCGCCCTCCCGCCCCACCATTGCACTACAGTTCATATCCGTCATGTTTTCTAGCTCTCCTAATCGGCAACACATTTGAGTCTTTTTATTTGGTTATACTCGTTTTGATTCTTGAAACAATACGGAAATGATCAAATTATTAACGAATATTGTAAATAGAAATTGAATGATTTTTCTGGTTCTAGTTTATTTCTCAAGTAATTTGCGAATCTTCCTTCTTGTTGCAATTCCTTCAGCTATTTCTTGTGTTGCATCACTGTCATTGGTAATGTTTGACTGCTCATTCTACAGACTGCGTATTTCCAACATTGCATTTCATTGTACATTAAAGTTTAGTTTGCATTGGCAATGAGTGCTCAAAAACTGATCAAGAGAGAATTTAGAAGTTGCATGTGTTTCAGACGCAATAGAATGTAAAGACATCATTTTTATGAGAAGGGAATAGTTTGAATTGTTTAGACTTTAGGATAGATTCTAAAATAAAACCTAAAGTTAAGTAGAGTTTGCTCTAACAAGAAACTTTGAAGATGACGTTAAACACGACCATTCTTTACGTTGATAATTTTGACATTGAATTAATTTTCTGACAAATCTTTCTCTCAAAGGATGAATATAATTTCACATGAGATATATGTTCAAAATAAGCAAACTTCTTTATTTGTAAATTGTTCTTTCGTTAATGATAGCAAGAATATATTTTAATGTCATAAGACGCTTTAAAAACGAATAAAGGAACATTTACAACGTCCAGACTCCCGCAGAACGATTAGGGTTAGTGGATCTACGATGATTTCAACCTCCTATGGGGCACTACTAACGACTTTTGTGAATAACAAAATGGTTTTATTATAATTAATCGAATACAATCCAGGTTACTTATTCACATACTCACCGTGAAGATCGTCACGTTTATCATACCGATTTTCGAATTTTGTAATGCCCATCCTAATTTCATTTTTCAACTCAAGGTTTACGCCAGTACAGAGATCGGTCTTCGTGGCATGGGCGGAAGGGCGAACCTGCCAGTTCTTTATTCAGCTCTAATAAAATGAATTCGGCGCTAGTTCTGAGCTGTATGTCCCGAGTAATTGCAAAATTCTCATTGACATTGCACGAGAATCTGTTGGAATACCGCTGAAGTATGAGAACGTGCACTTTCGTGAAGTCTGTATTGAGTGGATCTCCAGAACGCATTTCCCTCTTTATTTTCTTGTGAGTGGCATTTTATGGGCGACGTAATGTTTAATAGTACACGTTTACAATGATCGCATGGCCCGACTGTATATAATCCATTTGAAAGTGTTTGAAGAGTTTCGATAGGTAAGATTTATTTATATGAATTCAGATGACGAATTGCCGACATTCTCACAAGGGAAAACTATAAAGAGGGGTTGCAAAAATTGCCAAATTCCCTTTAGGAAATCACGGTACTTAATGGGCAAATTATGGTCTCAGTTTCAATATTATACAACTAGTCCATCAATCGGCACTCAATTTTTTGTTGTTTTCATTAAAAAGTACACATTCCTCTATCTCACTGTCAAACATTTCTGCGCTACTTTAATGTAAATGTAGTAATTTAAAGTGATTATCATCTATAAATTTAATGTAGACGTGTACATTAAGATGCAAACGTCAAATCTTTTTAGTCATGTCTGGAATGAATGACTGAATGGTATTGATGGACTGGTGATTAGGAATATGTGACATGAATGGTGAGAGGCAGGATAACCTCTACATTAAATCTCTATTGATATTAATGTAAAATATCTTCTCTTAATGTATCAGGTACATTAAGTTTCATGTACATGAACACATTAATCTATATGAAATTTAATGACATTTGCGGTGTTGTACCTAGGAACAACACTCCTCCAGCCACTCCACCCGCCGTGTCCCTCTCCCAAGGGGCGCGGCGAGCGCCGAGGAGCGTGCGAGGGAACGTGCGCCGCGCGTCAACAGGTCTCGCGGAGGGGGCGGGGCGCGGGAGCGGCGCGAAGCGGCGCGTGACACCCGCGGCGGCCGGCGCGGCGGCGCGTGTCGCCGCGGCACAACGAGCGCGCCTCGCCCGCCGGAGGACGCGCGCGCCGCCGCCGCGCCGGCCGCCAATTAGCGTGCGTGCCTCGCGGAGGATCGCGCTCGTCGGCGTTCCGCAAGGCTGCAATCTCGGGCCGCGTCACCCGCGCTCGTGGCGACGGTTGGCGCGGGTGGTGAGAGGGGATGTTGAGTTGGGTGGTCGCTCGTCGGCGTTCCAAGTCAATTGCCGTAGGGCGTTTTTTTTTTGCTTTCTCGTGTATTCGGAATAGAAAAAGTTAGGGTGTAGTAATGTAAAGATGGATTTCAAGGGAATTAAATTTTGGGCCGGTTGTTGCGGGTGATAAGAGAGGATGTTCAGTTGATTGGACCAGTCCATTTCTTTCATTTTACTTTCCTGTGAATTCGGAATAGAAAAAGTTACGGTGTAGTAATGCAAAAGATCGATAGCAGGGAAATTCAAATTTTGGGGTACCGGGTTGTCGGGGTGGTGGAGCGAATGTCGAGTTGATTGGTCCAGTCCTTTCTTGTATTTTACGTTCTCGTGTATTTCGAATAGACAAAGTTACGGTTGAGGATGCAAACCATCAATATCAAGATTTTGATCGCGATTCGAATTTCGGGATCCCTGATGCCGATTAATTTGTTTTCTATGTCTCTGTTTTCTATATCTGTTTTCTACGTCTGTTCTCCGTGACTGTTTGCTATGTCTCTGTCTATGTCTTTGCCAATTAGCTCGCATACCTTGCGGAGAATGGCACCCCGCCGGCATTCCGCAAGGCTGCAATCTCGGACCCATGAGAGCGGACCGCTTCACCTGCACTCGTGCGACGGTTGGCGCGGGTGAGGGAGGATGTCGAGTTGATTGGTCCAGTCACTTTTACGCGTTTTGCTTTCTCATGTATTTGATATATAAAAAAGTTAGTGTGTAGTTCTACAAAACATCGATCACAAGGTTTTGGTGTAAGTTTAAATTTGTGGGTCCCTTATGCCGATATTTTTGTCAGTCTTATCTTCTGTGTTTCCATCTCTCTGGGCCTCTGTCCATTGTCTTTTCTTGACTGCGTATCTGTGCTCGTCCGCTGCTCCGATCAATAGTGGAAACCAAACCATGGGATTTTGTTTCCAAAATGGATTTTCGCCGATCATCTGACTCAACTTGAGACTTGAAAATAAATTTATTTTGTTTTGTTATTTTTTAAATTTGTTGCGTCCTAGATCTTATCAATATCGACGCATCGTGTCTCTTTGTTTCTTGTCGAGCGTTGAGCGCGGAGTAATCCCTTCGTCTCTCGATTGTCAAGGGGACCGCCAGGTAGGATCTCTGTGTACACGCCTCATACTACGCGCTCCTGCGTCACTACCCAGCGGCCAGAAATGGGAAAAATTAGGAAAGGGGTAGGGTTTAGGACACTTCACAACCTTGTGAAGCAGCCATACTCGTTTTCTTGGGACAAATTTCACATGATATGTGACGGGAATCGAACCCGGACGTCCTTGGAGAAAGGCGAGTGACTTCGCTATGGGCCACGAGATGACATTTTTTATCGTAGTTGAGGGTTTTGCTCCAAGGCCTTGGAATAAGTTCCTTGTAAAAAAGTAAACTCGCCAATGTGAGTCATAACCTACTCAGTGGGCGACATGAGTCAAGGTGGCTATGTGTCATTCAGAAAATTTGTCAAGTATACAGTGGGCTATGTGTACGTGAATACTGAAAGGTTGCATGTATGTAAATGTGTATAAACTTTCCTCTTTTAACCGAGGGCAATTTTTTCAACTTCCATTGGACTATAACAAAAATATAATAGTGAAGAAAAAATGAATCTATTGCTAAAAGTAATGTACAACCATGGTTATTTTTTTACCTATTTGCAGTACTGGTCTTGTGTATGAACGAACTTTACGATCCCCTCTTCGACGAACCTTGTCACCAGTGCTATGAGATCGGCCTGAACTTTGCTTTGAAGCTCTCATTGGTCTCAAAGCGTTGGTCTCATAGCCGTTTCTTCAGTTCGAGAAACAGAAGAAATTCATTTGCGTTAAGTCGGGACGTCACAGCGTGTGATGAAGCACGTCCCGCCTCTCCCAGAAGTGATTTAGTTACAGCAGCATCATGAAGGCGGAAGTTGTTGACAATGAAGATATTCCCAGAAGTCAGGACTTGACTTGTTTTGTTTCAAGGCTTACACATAAATTCCACTCATTCTTTAATGACTTACTAACCTTCCCTACTGCACTATTTCCTTTTTCTTGAAGAAAGTGAATAGCATTTCGAAACTCTCATTTTGCGGGAGAGTCAATCATACATCTTCAGGATTCTATAGCTCAGTTTAAATTGACGATATTGCATCACTAATGATGATGATATAGATGCACAGTCTCCCAATGTACATCCCGAAAACCTCCTACTTGTCTAGTGGTGTAATAGTTTGATCAGAGAATGAATAAATACCTATGTAGTTGCCTATTTCACTTAGTGTTGTCAAAATGACAATAATCCTTTTCGTTCCCATCACAAGCCACTAAGAGTTGCTCCAACTAAGATGAAGAAAGCCGTTTCAGTGGTGAGAGGATGCTGGTTGCTGGTTTTCAACTAATCGTATATCCATCGAACAAAGTGTTTCACTTTTCGTGTGGGATACAGAGTTTCAAAATGTTCGTCTTGCAATCTTACGCTGATAAAGTCGGAAACCAACAAAACATACAGAAATATTGGTAAAGAAATCATCAAGTGAAGTTTAAATGGAAATAGAACCACCTCTTTCATTGAATTAAACATTTGTGGTTTCAACTCGTTTGTAATTATCGCAGAAAATAATATCCATTCGCAAGGTCAGATTGCCTCTTCGTGCGCGTGTTTTTTTGTGCTCTTCTCGTGGATGTAGACGTACACAACTGAAACATATCTGAAGAGGAAAATTACGTGTTCCATTTAACGTTTCTAGGATTCATTACTGCTTTCTTACTAGGAAGTGTTCCGCAATTAAGACTTGTTCACAGTACAGCATCATTAGTTTTATTTTTCCACACCGCAAACAATAATTTGACGCAAACAATATTTCTTCTTTTGTGAAATATGTCTAGCTGTACATAAGCTGTTGGTTTGTATATATTTGTAATATGTGTGCAATGTATGAGTTTGTTGTAGGAACGACTTCGTGATGATCTGTTTGCATTTTATGTGCAAGTAGATGTGTATGTTATGTATGTGCTAGTTGCGTACGTGTATTATTGATTGCACGTGCCTACATGTTCTACATACATGTGAGGTGTATCATGTGCTTTTGCTCGGTGTTTGCGAATATGTTCCGGCAGACACTGGCTCAAAATATCTCAAAAAGTTTATTCATATTAGGTAATTTTCCAGAAATTATTAAATTAAAAATATATTTACTCACATTTCCCAAACAATGAAACTACACACCTTAATGGCATGAAGTCTCAATTAACTAGAAAATCAACTGCTCTAATAGTGTCAGTGTATAATTTAATTCTGAAAGTGTTGTGAACTTGAAATTTTTGCAATTATTTTTGCAATTAAGTAATGCAGAATATTATTTACGTAAACCTATGTGAAATATTGTCGTTGTATTATAAAATGCTGGTTTTGAGGCTTTTTTTCTTTTCTTAGTGTTTGACAATAGATCCATCAAATTGTACGGGTAATCATTATTTTTTATTGGTTAGTATTAAAAAGATTCAAAGGTAGAGATAAACAATAAATTATTGGATATGGTTTCGTGTTTAACTAGTAGTACCTACCTCGTTATCTTCCCTGGCTTTCCCACGGCTCCTTCCTACTCGATTTCCCATAGAAATTACTTTCACAGTATGTTATGTCTCGTGTACACGAAGACGGTGGAAATTACTACAATATTGTTCTTGCAGGTGCAATTTGCGCCTACAAGCCGCTGTAAAAACGGGCATAACTTTCAGGCGTGTAAATCCGATGTTCCCGGTGATTTCGTGTACGATCGTGTGTAGTTGCTTTTCAAATTCATAAATTTCGCGACTTTCTTATACTTCAAATGATTAATTAACTATGTATTAGCTTTCTATGTCGGGAAATATTTCTAGACAAATACAGCTGGAAACTTTGACTAGAAATCAAGGTACATTCAGTTTAACTTTATGCTTCCTTATTGACGATGGATTTCAAACACCGTAGATGTTTTTGGTCCATACTGGACATAAATATTTTTTAGTTAAGTATTGCTCACATAGTGACTGATGGACTTCTTTGAAAATTTTACCGTTTGTATGGATGTAAATTTTCTTTTAATATCATCGAATCGGATGATAAGAGGGAAATTGTCACGTGAAGGTACAATATCTGGTGTTTGCTTCTAAAATTCAGATGGCAATTTATTATAGGCAACTTCATAATCAAAGCACAAGTGAAGATGGAGGCAACCTCGGCAATTTACGAGTACATAAATTTCCCACCCTCGTATTACCCCACGATCTCAGAGCACGTGATGTAAATACCTGCAACGCCGAGCCACCCGCCCTTGTCAGTTACGTGTGAGCGGGGGCACTTCCTCCTCCTCGTAGGTCGTTGCTCTGCCGCGCGGGCGGGCGTCCCCGTTTCGCCGACGCTTTCCTTCCCTCCCCCGCGCGCGGCCGCGCCGCAGATTCGGGCCCTCCTCGAGGCGCAGGACAGCCCGGGCCTACCGACCCACCGCGAGGAGTTCGGATTGCGCGCGTTATCAGATGCGGGCACGAACCTGGACGCGCGCCAGGCCCCGTATACACTGCCGCCCCCGCCCGCCCCGCCCCGCCCCGCCCCGCCCCGCCCCGCCCACCTCCCTCGCCGCGATCGTCTTCGTCGCTGACGCGCCTGACTGCATTGGCGCCGCCGCCGCCCGGTGCACTTCGCCGTGGCCGCTGCACATTGGGACCAGAGCCCCAAAATCTGGAGAAAATATGAAGACGTTTTTTTTTTAATTTTAAGAAACTTTGTAGACAATGGTTTGGGGACACGCTCATTGCGATTCCAAAATGAAAATTGCAAAAAAAGAAATAAATGTCGGAATCAATATGGCAGATTAAAAGTTAAAAAACGTCGTAAACAGGGGTTTATGCGTTTTCTGATTCGGATGTAATCATTGCAAAAACAAAATGGCGGATCCAACATGGGGAATTAAAAATTTAAAAAAAAACCTAAAAAGATTCAATCATAAGAATCATTAAGCTGCACGAAATGCAGAATAGCACGTAGTAGCAGCTGTTTTGACATTTCTATAGCTAAACAGTAGAGAATGAGGAATACTTATAACTTATAACTGTTTTGCATTTAAGAAAAGGGGAAAAAAATTATCATTTTGTTTCAATATTAATTATTAATAAACTTATTTTAAGATGATTTTTTAAGTCTTTAACAGGTTTTTTAAGTCTGTAGTACATGTAAACATAGTACTCACCATCACGATTTTCGTCGATTTTAAATGATGAAAATGTCTCAAAACTGATATATTTTACACGTGTTGAAAGTACAAATTTACGATTCTTCACGATTTTTGTGTCCTGTAACAGCTGCTCGCTCAGCGGAGACGTTTCCAGTGATGCAGAGCGTCACTCTGCCACATCGAATCTTATCTAATCGTGGAATTAGACATTCTGGAACCAGTCTCCTCAACTGTTCACTTAAAATTCCCTAGATAAAACCTTTTAGCCAGCTTTTTGGAAACTTGTCTCAATGTGCGTTGAGCCGCTTGCACTAGCGCTGGTTCAATCAAGCATTCTACGGCGTTCTCCATGAAAAAATGAAGTACACCATCCCGACGGCTACCACGCGTCAAACACATTTGCTATCACATCGGCGGCCGCGTCCACCCCCACGTTTAAATTTCCACCTTTGCCGCCTTCACCTCCGCAAGCACGTCTGTCACCTCCTCCGGCACCAAGTCTGTCACCATCTCCGCAAGTACGTTCCCGACCATGTCGACTCCCTCCTCTGCCGCTACCTCCGCAATCATCTTCTTCATCACTTCCACCCTGTCCGTCCCATCGTATCTCCTTTCCAAACTTTATCATTATTCTCTAACAAAATTTCCTCGCAATAAATTTGGTTGAAGTTATAATCATTACCAGGGAGGTAACACGAAATTACCCCCTTCACGCTTTGCTGATACAAAGTTGCTCGCCCAATAAACTGAAGAGCCTCACGGCTGAACGTTGTAATGTCTGCCAATGTAAAATAAATAAATAAATCACTTCCGCCAACTCAACTATCTTTGTTCTCTTTGCTTTGGTTCCACGTGTCTTTATTAGTTCTCGCAATACACAAGAAATGCCTCTTTCTCCGTAGTTTTCAAAATTCTTCTACGTTTTTATTACATAAAAAACAATGTCAGTTCATGTATGGGGCGTTTTTATGTTGCAAGTATCCTTCGCATTGATTGCGAAGCATAGTTGAAAGCAAATACCTCTTCAAATTTTTTAGCTATTTAATTTTTGGAAAGCAATGACCCTGATAATTCAGAATAAATACAGATATGAAAGTATTAATTTTAAAGGAATGGTTTGTAGAAAAAGAAACTCGAGAAGAAAATAAAGAAGAAAAAAAACAATTTCTATTCTTCACAACATGGTAATATTTAGTGAAATAAAAGGGAGGAAAATGGTGTACTTTCCTAGCTCAAGAGATGCAACCTTGACGCTAGCGTTTTGTTATTTAATAGGTTGTAAAGGGTATCTGTCTTTGTTGCTTGAGTTGAGGCTCGGTAGCTTCGCCTTGCGAACTGCACTCGTCCTTTCAGTCATCGTTAGCCGGCTCTTTCATCGGGCCCATCATCAGACAGGCCGCGAATCTTCGGTCGTGACCCAATTGCCGCGCCTAATGGTTTGATTGGTATCCTTTCAATTCCATGGGACGCCTTTGCTGTGCAAGTCGTGCGAAATTGGATCTACCGACGTACGCTCGCTGATGCCACGAGGAAAAAGGTGGTATTCAACTCCACGCACAGAAACACGAGATGTTCCCACACGTCATCATTGAACCAAACGATGCAAGATAACTTCGTACTGCGTGGAGGTTAATGATATAGGAGAATTGAGTAGGAAGATATTGGAGAGCTATGAATTTCAAGAAGATGAAAGTAGATTTTTTTCCTGAAGGTCTTTGCAAATTCTTTTATTACATACCAGTCGGTTTTCTCATAGTAAGTAAGTTCTCTCATTTCTTCGTAAGTTTAAAAATTACATGAAATTTGATTTTTAATCATAAATTTAATTTTTATCTTAATATTTATTATTTAGTATAGCCAATATTTATAATAAATTAATTATCAGGAAATGAACGGTAACAAAGGTTTAACTCGCAATGGGCGTCAACAGTTGTCGCTTTTAGGTGTGAACACATGTACTTTTACTCTCAGATTCAGCTTACATAAGTGCGATGTCCTCACATTTCACTACACATTTTTTGTGTGTATGCGGTTGAGAGAGCGTCCAAATTGGGTTTAATTATAGGTAAAAAAAATAGCTGTAAATTAAGAGAGAAAGTGACTACGTGCAAAACGCACATCGTTAAATGAAGGAAGAGAGTTTAGTAATCATATTATTAAAATATATTTGTTGGAGACCTTGATTGTAATGACTACTGACTTGGATGTAATGAGAATGGAACCTATGTTCAAGGGCTTTCCCGCAAGTTCTAGACGTCTAGTTATATTGCTAATTTCCTTTGAAATGCATATCAGAGCTAATCATTGCCGAAGAAAACGTTTGAGTCCATATCATGCATTAACACCATTACATTACCTATACATACATTAACTTCCCTGCCACTTATCGTTAAGTGTACACCTTTATAGTGTGGTTCTGCCTTCCTGTCAACTCTCGTCATGAGCGATGATACAATACGTCATATTTCGTTTGATTGATTGATTGATTTTTTTGTTTCCGGGCGCGTCAACTGCTTCGGTCATTAGTCCCGTTAGCGTAGTGCATGCTTTTTCTCGGGACATGGCGGTGATTTTCCCCTCGCTGGATGGCGAGATCCGGCACCGACCTACCGTCGGCTAGTGGGGTTTCCCCTAACCAGGACTCTCCCACCAGCGGGTACCGCCCCAGCCGGGACAAGCTCTAAGCTCCCGACCGGTCTCCCGGAATATGTGGTAGTGTATTGCATGTTAGTGTAAGTGTGTGTGTAAGAGGGAGAGGATAGGACAAGGAAGAGGAAGGACAGATCACGCGCGGTCCGTGACCCGTTTGGTAGGGTACTGATCCGGTATTCGCCTGGTGTTGATCGGAGAAACCACGGAAAACTACCGATCAGAGCAGCCGGCCGCTAGAATTCTTCTCCAGACAGCGACTGAATTCGACCTAGCTGAAAATCTAGTGTCGAAAATCCTACCGCCGTCAGGACTCGAACCTACGACCTCCCGGTCAGAGGCGCTGCAGTGGCATCAGTTGATGCACTGAGCTGCCGCTCCCGGTATTTCGTTCGACAATGTTACATATTTTATAGAGGTTGTTATCCTGTGTTGCTACTTTCATTAATACGTTTTAAAATATCCCCAGGAATATCCCAGAGTTTCCGCAGTGGCCCATTGGCAGAAGCCAGGCGGCGCGGCGGAGGTGGCCACCGCGCTGGAATCGAGCATCGGCGCCGCGAGGGGAGGAGGGGAGGGAGGAGAGAGGAGGGAGCGTGGGCGGCGGGGGAGGGGAGGGGGAGGGCAATGCGCGATCCTCTTTGCTATTCCCGGCGCGCGCTATCTCGCGGGCCATCGCCGTCTCCATTAATTACCCTTTGCGGAAGAGGCGGGGGCGGCGGTGTCGCGAGTCACGGGGGCGTACTGGGAAGGGGGCGATTTCGAGGGGGGCGAAGGGGAACTACCGGCTGGGAAAAGAGCGGGACGATTTGAAGAGGGGAAATGTTCGTGCAATACAAATGAACATAACTAAGTATACATATGGAAAATCAGGAGAAAATAGGAAGCAAATATAAGGAGAAGGTTGTGTTGATGATGAAAAGTCGCACATATTGTGATAGCCAATGAATATTATAAAATGAAAAAAGGTTACGATTGTTCGCTACAATTTTCTAAGTAAATGTTTGCGAGTAATATCTTACGGAAGAAGTGGCAGCAAAGAAGTTATTTCTAAAAGTGCCCTTGAAATTACCTTCAGATCTATTTGTTACCAATTGCGAGAAAGTGTAATGAATTTGGTTATAAATCAAGGTGAGGTTTTTAGAGCTATAAAACAGACCTGAAAATCAGCAATTAAGAACACAATAAAGCTACGAGATTAGTTCAGTTCGCTAGTAGAGACTATCAGAGAGCTTCACATTGTGGGAATAATAGTTCAAATGCAAGTTTCGTAAAGTAACTTAATTAAAGGAGATTGCAATGCATAAATGGATAAAAGAGCAGACACAACATAGATATTCATTTCAAAGCAATGGAAATTGTCTCTATTTTCTTTTTTTTTTAGAATTTAATGTAACGTATTTACAAAAATACGGAAAAAAGTAAACAATATCATTTATTCATATAGAAATAATGTATTAGAATACTATTGGAATTAATTAAGGTCATTAGTATGTTCATTTTAATTATTGTAATTGTTAATTCATAAAAATATTGTTGGTTCATTTATTCATTAATAGTTTTACGGCGTGAATTTGCGAGGACGATCTGTTACACGTGCGTAAAAAAATGGACAAAAACACCAGTTTATTTTACCAACAAAATGTGTAACATCCTTGAAACCTTTGACGTCATCCATATCATCTAGAGACATGTTGACGTCTATGCTTCATTCCCCTCCGTTCGTATGCACCTGCCATTGCCTTGGTCTCCACGCAAATTTCCCGCTGTGGCGAAGCGCAATGAAGGAGCGTGAGCGCCGCGCTTTGGCGTCCCCAGGGGGCGCTGCGGAGACGTCAGCGGCAGCGGCAGGGGCAGGGCCCAAGCTGCGTAGATACGAGGGTGGCAGGTCGAGCGTGTGATGAAGGCAGGCCTGGATAAAGCCCGATGCGACGGCAGATACCACCGTCCTTGCAAACGGGTTCATTAACTGCCGGGGCTCCCTCCCCGTTCCCGCCCCCTTTTCCTCCAACACCCGCGCCAACCCCCAGTGCCTACCCATCGCCTTGTGTTGTTCGCCCGCCTGTGCTCTCCACCCCTTCTCTTTCTACCCTATTTTCATTCCCCAGCCGACCCCGCTTGTCCTCTTCCCCACCCACCTTCTTCCCCGCCCATATTCTTCGCCGCCCATCTTCCCCTCCCAACGTCTGCTCTGCCCACCTTCTTCCCCGCCCACCTTCTTCCCCGCCCACCTTCTTCCCCGCCCACCTTCTTCCCCGCCCACCTTCTTCCCGCCCACCTTCTTCCCGCCCACCTTCTTCCCGCCACCTCTTCCCGCCCACCTTCTTCCCGCCCACCTTCTTCCCCGCCCACCTTCTTCCCCGCCCACCTTTTCCCCCGCCGCCACCCCATTTCCACGGCCAGTCCTCTTCATCGGCCATCGTTTCCCGTGCTAGCACTTAACCACTCCCATACTCTTCCTGCCTGTCCTCTTCACCGACTTTTTCTCCTGCCCGTCCCCCTTCCGACCCGTCCCCGCCCAGCTTCCGTCGCCGGCGCTTTCGCCAGAAGCCGGCGCTCGCCTCTTAAGAGGAGCGTTCGCCGCGACGCACGCGGCGATCGAAAGCGCCGAGCGCCCGCTGGGGCATTTGATCTCTCCTCTCACGGGGAGGGCGCATGCGCCAGCGCTCTGTGTTCAAAGGCGCTGCAGGGGTGCTTTACGTCCCTCGTACGAGAGGACCTCGCAAAGCCGTTGTGTGTCTAAACGAAGAATTGGTGGAAGAACCTCGCTTCGATTTTATTGGATGTTGATATTTTCAGTCATTTTCTAAATATGTTCCCACGCTCACAATATCCTCGGGTATCCAGTACACTGAAGATGTTTTCCTTGATTTAATATAACTCTTGTAATCCAAATTGCTTTGGGTTTGCTCTTTGTTGATAATGAATTCTTTGCTCTTCGAAACAAAAGCGGGAACATGGACAAATGCGCATACAATCGTGCTTGATTGTGCTTTTCCTGGATTGTCTGGGTAATGCAGTAACTTTGGGAAATACCTTTATGATGGAGGATGACAGGAGAAAGTATGAGATCATGAAGATGGAGCAGATAGTGCAATGAGTAGCAGGGGTAATGGGAGTACCTCGTGAAAACCTGTTGTAAACCTGTTTTATTCTCATAAATTCATGGAGGAGTGACCGACATTCTGGATCTCGGTATATAGGACTTTAAATCGAGTAATTATTCTTTTGTAACTGAGAAATAAATAGAGTGTAATAGTATAAACGCCTACTTCGATAACTGCGTGTTTGAAAATATTGTTGCTCTGTTATTCTAGCATCTTCGGTTCTTTCTCCTCATATGAATGACTTATTGTGAATATTTGAAAAACTTGTATCATATTTTTTATAGAATTTATAAAAATTCAGATCGATATTAGGAGAATAAAAGATGCATGTATGTGAGTGTTGTATCATTAAATGTCAACATTCAAACGTTCCAAAATACTTTGTGGCTCGATAGTTTGTTACACACACGAAAAAAAATGGAAAACGAATTCTCAGAATTTAATGATGAAATTGACTTACAACTCTAGTTTATTGCGGAGATGTATATTAAGCGATTCCTTCTTTGAAAACAACTCTGTATGATTCTTGCGACTAAAATATCTCCAAACATTCTTCGTAGCCAAACTAACATTCATCGCATTATTATTCTCATACTTTCTGTCTTTGTGAACAGTAGTCTGTTCTTGAAGAAATTTTAAACCTCTCTCTTCGGAAACAAACTTAACGAAAACTCAGGGAATTGAGAGACCATTGTTACGAGACAAAATGCAAAACATTGAACAACGCTCATTAAGTATATAAGGAATGCCCACGGGTACCGGACGGTCGCTTTTCGCTTTCGTTTTCCGATGCCGCGGCGTCGGCAGTCGAGTCGTGACCGGAGGCAAATTAAAGGATAAGATCCGACAAACCTTTCTTACAGACATTCATGATAGGTACACGTAACAGCTTAAAGAACTGGGCATTTTCCTGAATTGTCACTTTTCTTGTCTAAAAATCCGTTTCGGAGATGTATTTGTTCTTTTCGTATATTACAATGGCAACATACGTACCTGGCAGTTTTCTTCATGTTATTTCTCTTTACGAAATAATACTTCTTTGTCTGAAAATTCATCGTCCCTCTCTCTCTTGTCTCATTCTACTTACTATGTATATATTTTCTAAATTATTCCTCCAGTTTCAGACATTAATTAACATTAAATATATAAGTTATTATAGGTAATACTACGAGTGCTTTGGAAATTCTCGATAAATTCCCGACTCGCGAAGCGAGAAGGGGATTTATCTGAGAATTTCCAAAGCACGAGTGGTTTTTAATATGATTATTCCACGAGTAAAATTATGTCCAACAGAGTTCCAAAATGCGCCAAATATTGAAAATAACTGAAAATTATGTTAAAATCAAAGAGGTTTTGTTGTAGTACATACACGGTTTATTGGACATCGACATAGCGATCGATGTATACCACCTCCTAAGGTAGATGAATCAGTATATGATTGGCCAGTAGGGAGAAGTGGTAAGAAAAATCGGTTAGAAAAAGTGGTAAACTTTTTTGAGATACACCGCACTGATTGAGGCATTTTGCATGTGTAGTTAATCACTATTGTTTTTAATTTCACGGGTGGAATAGTCAATGTAAATAAAGGTAATGTTATATACACCACTTAAATGTCGATTTCAAGGAATAATCAAACATCAATTTTGAAATAATCAAAGAAATCCATCTTGTTCGTAAACTTAATGAGGAAAACAGGATGAAACCTTCAGAATTCGAGGCGATCTGCTGTGGTAGGTCAGCGCTGTCAGCGAAGGAAGTACAACATTATGAAACTCGCACGTGAAATGGCGTAGCATCTTGCCGTCCTTGGCCTTTGGAGAAAACCTTGCATGTGTATTACCATCTATAGTTAAGATTCTGCTTTTATACTGAAGAGAGAGAATTGACTTTTAGTGTTTTTCATGTCTGCAGGTACTGGAGGTTGTACACTTTCGTAATACCATTGCCAAATAAATTCTTCAGCGAATAGGTGGAACAAGGTTTTCTTCGTAATTTATCGCTATTTTGTTATCTAATAAAAAAACTTGAACTCAGGCAAAATATTTTGTTGCATAATGCTTCATGTGAGCATAATGCTTCTTTGAAATAATAATAATAATATTAATAATAATAATAATAATAACAACAACAACTTATCTAGTAATATTAATACTTCATTGTAATCGTAAATGGAACGTTAACTCATTTTCTAATGCTGGTAGTACTTTCAAAGCTCCAAAAACCAGGTGACATTTCAGGAACATATCCCGTTTTTTGTGATTTTAAAGCTTATCCTGCATTTTGCAGCGAAATACATCGTATTTTTAATACAAGTGTTGATCTTAGAATATAAAACTACGAGTATTTCAATGGTTACTGCATCACCTCATTTAGCGTGTGATTTTTTGTCGTGAAAATATATCATAATATAACTCTTGAGAGATTTTATTTGAATTTACAATTTCCGCGAAAAATGAGCCAACACAGGTAGTTTTTCACGGGAGAGTCATGCTCCCTGACTAAAGGTCATGTAAGGTCACGATATGGCACAAAAAGAAACGAAGGTGAAGTAAATGAAGGAGAAGGAGGAAGAATTTGAAAGTCTCGTTTTTATTTGAGTAGAATGACGAAGAATTCTTAGTAAATACGAAATCCTGACTATTCCGTTAACCTGTTATTTTGTGTTATCATCCACCCCCTAATGTCACAGGAAATATTCCTCGTCTATTATATTAATTTTAATGTCTTACCAACAGAATTACACCAATGAAGAGTTTGTAGTTCTCGACAGAAATCTTCAGTGGCAGGCTTATCACTGAGCAGCTGCATCGGCAAGAAACCAGCAGAGGTTGAATGTCATTCACTATTATATACTAAAGTTAATTCTTTCAAATACGTGTCGTACAAAAATAGAAAATTCTATCTCTGCACTGCAGTATGCCACCTCAAAATTACATTGTAATTATTTTATAAAGTACAGTGATCATTTTATGTTGCAATGTGCTATTATAGTTATTTATGTATCAAGGGCATTAAGTAGATGTTTTTGCCTCAAGAGCGACTTCCAGCCCCACGGGCCAAAGGCTCTTTGGTTTGGAACTCGCCCTTGGGACAGAAACATCTAGTAACGCACGTGGTGCGTACAAAATTTTATGTTTTACTAGTTCGTTTCTGAATCAAACGAGAATTAGTGACATTTTATAATTTTCGTTGCGTCTAATGTAATAGTAATTTGTCATATAATGCATTGTAATAGTAATTTGTCAATATGACGTCAGATAAACAAAAGAGCGTGTGTATCTAATTACTAATGCATAAGCGTTGTAGGTCTTCTTTGTTCGTATAAAATGAAAGAATATTGTGGAGTTCCTGCAGAAACTCGCGCAAAAGCTACCAAAGCTACGGACAGTGATTTCCAGTAAAATCTCGAGAAATATATGAAAATTATGGTGTATTTGAGAGTTATACGGAAAATAACAGTGTGAATTGCGCTGATGAAACGAACGTTTTATATTTACCTCTGTTGCCAAACGTTATTTAGAATATTTCATAACGTGAAAAAATAACATTTGGAGGATGTTAGCAGATGTCCCTTAGACATCTTATTACTACTAGTAGTAATGCTACTCAAGAAGCATGAGTGTCTCTAAAAAATGTGATAATTAACTGTGAAATAAGAGTGACTGGTGGCAATAATAAATTCACGGGAACATTCCAAAATTGCAATTTTCATATTCATTAAGCAAAATAAGGTTTATAACGAGTTATTTTACTTATTTGAGCATTATACCATTTTTTCTTGCATCTTAACTTTAATATATTGAATTCATAAAAATGATGTATATGTTCTCTCTCAGCCTGAATCAGTGAAAAACCACTGATTGACAGTGACTATTCACTGATTGTGGTAGTTATAAATCTGCCACCGGAAAATCAGTGAAACCTTCACTATTTGAATCAGTGAAACTTCACTATTTGAATCAGTGAAATCTGTGACAACTAATTGAACCAGTGGAATTAATAGCTGTTGCAATCAGTGAAAGTAAGGCTTCACTTATTTGAATCAGTGAAATATCTCATCGCTTCTCCAGTATTAATCATAAACCAAAAATCCTACTACTGAGAATCACTGTATCGCTTTAAACAAATGCTTCAAAAACATAAAATTTAATAAATACAATAAATATAATAATAATTATATCTGTATTTGAAGTATTTTTCCTGATATCTCAATAGTAGGATTTTGGGTTTGTGCATAGTACAGGGGTAGCGAATATAGTGTAAAGAAAGTCAAAGTTAATTAGGCACAAATTTATTGAAAGATTTTATGGGAAAATGATCTTCTTGACCAGCACTGTACATATTAACTACAAAACAAATACAATAGAAATATACATATTATGGCAAAGATATTGAGTCAATATCTTAACTCAGAAAAAAAATTGAAAATTGAGGTAATAACAGACCTGTATTCTATTCTCATATGAGCAATCCATATATCTGTTCATTTATTGTCTTCAACATTATCACGTAGAAAAAATTGTCCAATGTTATGGTTTAGTTCCTTAAGTCACATTATCCTTGGGGTAGGAAGAGTTTTGTAGGAAATGTTATGGTTTAGTTCCTAAGTCACATTATCCTTGGGGTAGGAAGAGTTTTGTTACATCATTTACTTACAAACAATTGGCTTTTCAATGAAAGGAATACTGTAAAGAGATATGTTGGAATTAAGGTAATTTTAAAGGGAGATACTGCCTTTTAAGTGAGATAGAGAATACAAGTCTTTATTTAAACCAATGAAAACATACAACAGAGAAGAAAACTGATGTTCAGGAACTTTTCAAAACTCACTACAGAGAAAAATTGGCCTGCAGTTAATACTTTCATTTTATGTACATATTATTGATAATTCTGGTGACAATACAACAAATTCTGAAAAGAAAGATGGGAAGAAAGTAGGAAAGAAAGGACTCTTATAATTTAAATATATATAAATACATTTCAATGGATTTTATGTGAATTTACAATAAAATAAATAAAGGACATTAAATCTGTCAAATTTTTAAAGTAAAAATACAAATAAACATTTAGTATTATTACAAGTATGTGGCAAGTTTTAGGGCAACTTAATCAGCTTCTCTGCTAATTATAATTTTCATAATTAAAATCAGCAGATTGCATGCTTAAAATTGTTTCCTAAAATTTCGAATCTGCCTATTTGTATTGTTTCCTAAAATTTGAATCTGCCATGGTACCGAACAAATGACTGATACCTGACACAAAAAAAAAAAAAAAAGAGACATCAATTTCGAAAAGTCTGGATTTCTTTATCAGAAAATCTATCTAAAGTATATTTGGATAAAGAGGAAAATTTGCAATTTTACAACTACTACATAGAAGAGACTACAGAGGAAAAGTTGAAAATCTACCTGAGTACTTCAGATGAAATAATTGAGAAACTTTAAAGAAAGTTTTAGAAGATAAGCAACAAATATCTGAAGTAAAAGATTTGAGAAAAATTGCCAATGATTTTTATTATCAATATATTTCAATGGATAAACTCAAACGCATGCCAATGGATAAATGAGTGTGAACGCTGTTTTGTGGAAGAGAAATTGGGATAATAAGCCAGCGGCAAAAAGAAGATTTTAAAAATAAGAGAATCAGAATGGAACAATTGGAAAAAGAACGCACGCATAAAAGAAATCGGAGCTGTTCTAAAACAACGACAAAAATGGGGATAATAAGCCAGCGGCAAAAAGCAAGAACACATTAAGAACTGGGTGATTTGACATACTATCTGTCCCTACACAATTTTAAAGTTAAATATAATGCTGGAAAATTAAACCAAAAGGCAGACTGTTTAAACAGGCATCCAGTTCTAGAGCCTGATGAAAATTCAGATGACATATTAAAAATTGTAAACCCAGGAAATTAGAAGACAAAAAAGGATCAAAGAAGATGCAAGAACTACAAAACAATAAGAAAAAACTAATGAAAAACTCTCATTATCAGAAGAATTTAGTAAAATATTACTAAAATATGTACACAATACTTATTGTTACCTGGGAGGAGCGCGGATGATAAATAAAGTAACACCATTCTTTACAGCGCAAAATATAAACATAAACATAGAGAAGATTTGTGAAACTTGTGACATCGGCTTAAAGAATAAATCATGAAGAAAATCAAAATTTGGATTAATGTCACACCTAGGTCAAGCAACGTACCCTTTAAGATAGTTTCTATAGATACCATCAGAGGTTACGGAGGATCCCGGTCAACAAAAAAATACCCACACCTACTGGTCGACCATTTGACAAGATATGCTTATATTTTAACATCCAAAAATCAAAACGCTGATGATTTTGTAAACTAACTGAGGAAGTAAATAAAACCATGATATCCAGATGGTACTAACAGATCAATATCCAGGAATAAATTCAGAAGAATTAAAACAATTCCAAATAAAAAAAAAAAGGAAAAATTTTTTACTGCCATAGATGCGGCAATGGTCTCAATGAAAGATTAAACCAGACTTTGGTGAATAAAATAAGACGTATTATGAATGAAACTGACAAAAAGGCTGCTATTCCTATGGACAACTATTGTGAAAAAAGCTGTGGAGAAATATGAGACAGAACATACAGTGACATAAGTCTCAACAAAATACTTCTAGAGGGTAAACCATAAATAACCTACCACATGAATTAAAAATAAAATGCACAGACTACAATAAAACCTCATAATGACAACAAAAAATATTCGACCTACACAGCACTCAAGACTACAATAAAACCTCATAATGACAACAAAAAATATTCGACCTACACAGAAGACAAATTGAATTAAAAAGGGAGATCTTGTGTATACCCACTCTCACAGAATATGGGCGATGCCTTGTGCGGCCAAATCTGGCTTTTCCACAGCTTGGACAACCATCGATGGACACTTGACCAATCCTGGCGTCGAGGCGATCCGCCTTATCATTGGCTTTGCTCCAAGTTTCAGACACGTCCCCTTCCTCCCTCGAAGATTTTCCTCCTAGTTATCTCAAAGGGCGGAGCAATTTCTCAGGTCAGTGACGCTGCCTCGCTAACGGAGCAGGGGTAACAGGAGAGGGAGGGGTGAGAGGAAGTAAGAGGAGGTAACAGGAGAGGGCACAGAAACGAAACGGATTGGTGCGCGCGGGCGCGAGGATCACTCCGCCAATTGCACTGGACGTTGGCCCTGAACCCCGTGGACGCTGACGAACCAAGGGGCAGCGGGTCACGGGAAGGGGCTGTGACATTTTTTATCGAGTTCTTTACCATGAAAATGAAGTCTAATTTATGGTATCTAATATTGTGAGAAATTTGGGTCAGATTAAATTAATAGTATTGAAACGTTTTGTTTCTACCAAACTATTTTAAATGCTAATGGTTCTAGAGCAGGAACACTAACTATTACATAATAATTTTCGGAAACACAATATAATGCATTTACATAATATACACATTTCTATCAAGCAAATTGAAATTCATGTTCACGTATTTAAAAACTTGTATTTTGACATTATTACGCCTTTATTAAGGAAATGCAAGCAACACACATTTTATTACGCATTATGAAAATGTAATCGCCCATTTTTCTATATGAGCAGGTGATGCAAACAGTGATTTCGTTAATCAATTAAAATCACTGCCGGGTGTCCCAAGTAGATTATCATTGCAAAATTGCTATTGTTAATATTTTTAGACTATTTGTAAAATTGATGCAATTTTATAGTGATAATCGGTGAAAAGGAACTAGGGAACCTCTCATTAGAAATTTTTTCAAAAATTTTATAATTGTCTTATTCTTCATATTTTTCCCCCAAAATTTTTCTATTTTTCTGTTACACTGCTGAAAAAGATTTTTCTACCCCTTCCCCAGTGATATTTTTTATTTATTTATTTTTTTAAAAGGTAATATACAGGCAACAGTAAAATCTGATATGGCCTGAATGGGGCGCTAACATAATTAATTATTTTCAACATATCACATTACATATATTAATAGCAAAATTGTAATTTGATATTTTTTAAAAATAGCTAATAATATAAACAGCAAATTTTTAATTCTTTTAATTTGGGGAAATCTAAAATTGAAGTTAAATATTTTCTTAAATTTTTTTGAATAACCACGTAGTAAAAAAAAAAATAAATTTAAAAACCCTTTTAAAATGTTACGAATCAATGTAATTTTCAAAACAAAGCTTTTAAAAGAAAGAAAAAAAAACTTGTTTGAATAAATTTTAAAAAGAGATTGAGTATTTAGTTAAAAAATTTAAATTTCCCGGGGAAAATTTTTCCAATTAAAAAAAAATTTTAAAGGGGAACACAGTTTTTCCCAAAATCGTATTATTTTTCCAATTTATGTTAGGTTTTGATGCCCCCAGAAACAGTTTCGGGTGTTTAGTTCGATTCAAGAAGCCTTGAATTCAAACATCCGGAAACCTTGACACGGTTATCGATATTGAAGTAAGAAACGGTTTTTATTCACAGAAACACACCGTCCTTGTTTTGTAATGATTAATTGTGAAAAAATTTTTAGCCATTGTAAGATATACGCATGACAAAAAATTTGTTTTCCCAAAGATCCCAATACTTGAATGCATATCAAAACCCCTAAAAAATACATTTGGTTTTAGATCAACACGGAAAACACAAGAGATTAATGAGACCCTGGTTCTCAAATCTGAAAACTAAACTACAGTCTTTATTATTTTCACGAAATGAAACTTCATCCTTCTTTTTAATAAAAAAAGAACTGTGAAAATTTTAAAAATATCTTGTCAATTACATAGTTCAATATTATTCGAAAATTTTCTGAAAATTAGTAAAAAAGTCAGTTAAAATTTTTTTATTAATTACAAGTTTAAAAAGAAAAAACAGTAAAATATGACTAATTTTAAAAGGGGAAAAAAATGAATTAAAGACAGTGTTACATCAAAAACGCAAAATTAGTTATAAAAGGCATTTTAAAAAATCATCCCCTTCACGCGTATTGGGATTTAAAAACCATAGCTAAGAAAGAAACATTTTGCGGGGGGCAGTAGCCAGCACCCTCCTCTATAATCGACAAGCTATGCCTTTTTGGCTCTTTCATTATCGTAGTGCACAGGAGCATGCTTTACAGAAGGTCTGTTCTTCATTTGGGGGGGATGGGGGGTGGGTAACTGCACGAGATTTGTGGTGGAAGTGGCAGTCCCCGATCCAAAGGTGAAAAACAATTCTTGCCTGGGGCCAGAAAAAGGGTTGACCACGACAAGGGTCTTATGATCCTTGTGATTTAAAAAGGGATTCTGCCACTCTGCTTGCACTCAAAATGCAACGTTGGATAAAATCTTGGTAGTAAGGTAGATATTACCATAAAGATGTCTTTCTGGCTTCCTCGAGGCCAACACTACCTAGTCAGATTTTCTTTTCCACTTATCCCCACGTGGCCAGGAACACGGGAAAAAAAACGTAATTCAAATGATGGAAAATTTAAAAGCGATATCTTCGAGGGGTATTTGATTTTGGGATATATGATGTCGGACAAAGGAAAGGGGGAAAGGGAGACAAGGCCAGTTTCCCTAATTCAAAGGGGGCCCGGGTTCCCCCTGGGGACAAATGTGTGTTCGTGATGCCCTTCCATGTTTCCCCCTACAAAAAAACCCCAAACAAAAAAGGGTCACAGTGGTCGTTATATGACCTAGTATTTAAAAAAAAGAGACTTTAAAAAATATATAAAAAAACAACAATTTCCCCAATTGTAAAAGGGTTTCACATATTTGAAATGGGAAACAATAATCGTTGCCTAATAAAACCAAAGGACTTTTTTTCCCCGGGCAAAATAGTATTATAAAACGGAAGTTTATTTAATAAAAAATGAAATTTTCATATATGGTCAGCTAATTGATTATTATTTAAAACCCTTATTCATCTCCCCAGGTTTTCCCCTACAATATTGCAATGATTTTCAGGGTACCCAAAATACATATTTTATCACACTTTCTCTATTTCGTTGGTAAAATAAACATATTTTTTAAAACCCCAATTACTACTAATTTAATAATGTTTTTTCATTACAATATTTCCATATTTTTTTTAAGCTGAAACAGTGAGGAAAATAATTGGACTAATATTGATTAAGACTTCATTAAATATTTTATTTTTTTTACATTCTCAAACGCAGCAAAATACAGAAACAATGATATCAAGAAAAAACGGAATTTCGAGGTTTTAAAGGGAAAAATTTCGGTTTTTGAAATCACGAACCCAAAAAAATTTTTCCCAAAAGACTTGCGAACATGTATTTTTTTTTTAGACTCGTTGTAGGAAAAGGACCTGTGTACGATGGTACCGAAAAAATTTAAAAACATTATTGACTTCTAAATAAAGTATTTTTTATCAAAATTGATATTATACAAAGCAAGTTCTTTTGGGATTCGGGAACCCAATGATATTCCAATATTTCTGGAGGGTATGTTACATTATGCTCTATTGCTTTTGAAACTTTCTAAAAAAGAACTCTTTTTTTTTTCCCTTTTACACTCTTCATTCGAATACACTATACCGTTATTACAAATACTGTAGTAAATGTCACCTTTTTTTAAAACCTCGGGGTTTTTTTCAACTTTACAATTACTAATCTGTTTAAAATTTTCATGAACTCTTTACTTTTTCTTCTCGGTATAACTAATTCTACAAATGAAGTTATAAAAATTGTATAAATTTTTTGGGAAATTTAAAAATTGTTTGCAGTAAAAACATACAAATTTTCCGTAAACCCATAATCTAAATTTTCTATATTGACTACTTTCTTTTTGGGAGTAAAAAAGTTACGTAATGCTACGCAAAAAAACGGCAATTTCTGCAAAAAAACGCATATTACAGGGCCCCTTTTGTGACAAAAAAATGGAAAAACCACTTGCTAAATTTAAAAAAAAATCCTCCAAATCGGGGTTGTAGCCAGAATCCATGTTTTGGGGGGTTGATGGGAAAAATCGACTGACGGTAAAATGTCTTCCGTCCGTCCCTGAAAAACCCTAGGGCTAAACCGTTCAGCCGATTTTCCCCAAAAATTTCCTCCCAAACGATCTGGCTGATGTCGTAGCGCCTTGAATTTGAAACCGATATTAAAAGGGGGGGGTATTTTACATGAACCCCCTGGGACTTTTTTCAAATGTTAAAAACAAATGGCCCCATAATTTTTTATTACTTTTTATGGTTGGATAGGGGGGAAGTGCATTTAAGAGAATATTGGGGTCTCATGTTCGTTTAAAACGATTTTTTCTAAAGTTTTCCCCTACAAGTAAAATTTTTGAAATTTAAATTTTTTCCCCGGGATGAAACTTTTTCCAAAAAGATAAGTTTTTTTAAATAAGATCATGTAAAATTTTTTTCAAAAACTTTTAGTATTTTCAGCATAATTTTCCCGGGAAAATACGGGTGAAAAGTACCCCTGTTTTAGCATCCTAGTATTCTTTAAAACTGTCCTTTTTAGACATTAGACTCTTTCCGAATAATTGCAAGTCCCCCAGTTTTATTATGACAATGGGTACTGAAGTCCCATGGGGAAAAAGTAAAAATATTGTATTTTTTCTTTCTATAGGAAAAATTCGCATTATATTAAAATATAATTATATTATATAAATATATTTAAATTTTCCCCTATATAATAATTTTTTATATTATATTATATAAAAAAGTATATTTAAATTTAAAAAGGATTGACCAAAGGAAAACGAAAAAATATTTTGGGAAACGATTATGTTCTATTTACATAGGTTTTATTATATTTAACTACTTTTCAAGTCAAGGGAAACAGAAACCTTTTTAGCCGAATGGTTAACTCAGGTACGCTGTCAGTTTTGCAAAAGGGGAGTTCGAACCCGGGAAGGTGATTTTTTTTCTTCTGTTATGGTGTGTTTTCCCAGTAGTAATATGCCCAATATTTTGTAATTAATTTTAAATTTTTTAAAAAAGACTTGGGGGGCCGAAAAAGGGGCCCAGGTTTGTCGTCCATCAAAGGGACCAAGCCTCCGTTCTGTACTATCTGACCGAGGCGCTGGTCGCCCTTTTTTTCGAAACCCCCTATATTTTTTTAAAAAATTGAAAAAAATTTTTTTCAAAACTAAAAAATTTGGGAAAATAGAGTCTTATGGTTGAAAACTTTTTTCCCAATTCATGTAATAGTAAAATTTGCGGAGCAGTGACATTAGAAAGAAAGTATGTGCTGTTGTAGTACAACTATTTGTTGTTTACATTATAAGCATTATAACCCCCTTTAAAGAAGCAATCAATCAACTATTTGCAGAAAATTTAAAAAATATTGTTAGAATTATATCATTAAATTTTAGGTTACAATTTTTTCATGAATAAAAATCAAATTTGCCCGAAATTCTCTTAGTTGTGTTAATTGGTTTTAAAATCACATAGTTATTTCCCTTAATACTACGGGGTTCTGTATTTCGGACTGGTTTTTTCACGACGAGTTACAGTTCAGTCTTATCGCGTAATGGGGAGATCCCCTTTTGAAGATATGGGAGGGGGGCAAGATAGCAGTTCGCAGGATAGAAGTATTTCCCGGAGCCCCTACAAAAAAGACATTCGAATCAAAAATATTTCTAACTAGAATCAACTATAGAAAAATATCGCGCTGATGTTTCCCACAATCTTATCAAGAATTTGAGTTTGCTGTAACCCTGAAGTAAATGTTGTACATCATAAGAACAAAAAATTTTCCCCAAGAAAATTCTTTCCCTCCCCTCATCGGTGCGGTGGTACCGTGATAGCTCCGGGGAAAAACGCAAAGTAGATAAGGGGAAATTTGGACGCCAGATCAAATCCTGCCGAATATGTTTTTTTTTTCCCGGGTCCTGGAACACATTAATCACTATCATCAGAGAGACATTCCAAAATTCTTTGAAAAGGAGGGGAACAAACTTGTTTTTGTAAACGATAATGTGATTATATTAAGATTGTGTTTTTGGGTATCTTGTTTTCCCAAGCAAGGGACGAAACAAAATTTTGGAAGAGATGGCTAAAATATTAACAGTGTCTCAATTGAAAACATTATCATTTTTTTAATGTAATCGTTAGAAATAATATAAAAAAAGTCTGTACCAAGTTGTATAACCCTTTAGTAATTTACATATTTAACAGTTCTAGAGATAATCAGAACCCTTTAAAAGTCTGTGGGTTTATTAAAAAATTTTTTGCAAAAAGGTAATTTTTTCGTTCTTTTATTAATTGAAAAGGAATATGTTTTTTTTCCCGTTTAATAAAGTTCCTTAGAGCCCTTTACGAACTCATTAAAATTATCATTTTGTTTTTTGTGCCTTTGTGATAAATGCTAACAGAACGCACCCCTTAATTTTTTAACAATTGATAATTTTATTTTTTTTTATGGTCTTTTTTTAAAATTTTTTAATGAAAAATCTTCGGTAGGGTGGACCCACATTTCAAAATGTATGAACCCCAAAAAAAACATAATAAAGTACGTTTTACGTGGTCTTTGAAAGAAATCAATTTTTTTTTATTATTATCCCTTTTTTAAATAAACAATGTTTTGATAGGGTTTTATTTTTTAGTGGGGGTAGACGGGAGACTAAGTGGTGAGCATTCAATCGGCCCCAAATTTCACAAAAAAAATAAGGAATTTTAATTATTTAGTTATATCCAATGATTATTCGCCATGCTTGTGTAGGTGACCCAATGCACAAATCACTTATTTAGTCTCAAACGGGAAAAAAACAAGGAGGTGCGAATTTGGATCTAAAAATGTTTGGGATAAAGTCGTTTTTTAAACCCAAATATTAAATTTATTATAAAATTTATAAAGGGATAAGGGAGTTCGAAAAGTAAATATATTATCATGTATTTTTAAAAAACATCAGTTACTAATATTGCTTTTTCCCCTGAAATTGTACTGTTTGGGAGAACGAATTTTTAAGAATATGATTTCTATTACGTCTTAAATGTTATTTCTCAGAAAAAAATGGAAAATTACAAAAAAATATTTTGTATTCGTAGTTTACTTGGTTTGGGAGATTACTGAAAGACCAATAACTCTTTTGTAGCTGAAATCTTTTTGACCCCGGGGTTTTTAAATCAGGTATTGAGGATCGAGTTCTGGGGGATCCCTTTTTTCTTCTGTTCCGCGTTCTTTTTTACCTAAGTCTGAAATTTAAAAAGAAAAGAATGTTTAGCGGAAAATACGTGTATTTTTTTTGCTTATAAGATTTTTTGCTGAACATACTATATAATGTGAAATTAGTTTGATCCCCTTTATTACAAATATTTATACAAACGTGCTTTTTATTTATAATTAGTTAGTAAGAATTTAATCTAACCTCGCTTGGAATTAAGATAGTGAACGTTTTGACATACATTTTGATTCCTTCCAAAAAGTTTGTCACAACTCTGTCATTTTTTATGGGAAATGAAATATGGGGGAAATGTTTATCCCTTTCGTTGGGAACCCATTTGTGACCTGATAACCGTATTAATTGAGAAATTAAAGATTTAATTCCCTTGGGACAGGAATCAAACCCGCATCGTTCGATTTACGACCAAGTTGCCCCTGACCACTGATTTTCCCGGAAAAATGCGTTTCAGTTGGGTTTTTGGGGTCGGTGTTTTCCCCCACCCCTTTGATTTTGTAAAGCTGTCATCATTTACGTAAGTCAATATGGGGGGAGGTTTGGCCCTTTTAAAATAATTGATATTAAAGTTGTGACTTTTACAAAACGTCGGCCCGGGTTGTGACAAATTACTCTTTTTTTCTTGATTAGATAAATAAATTCTTTTTTTAAAAATATGAATCATTTATTAAAAAATAAACTCACCTTGAAATGACAATCAAAGGGAAAAAAATTCTCAGTACTGTTTTTGTATCTCCCCCTTTTTTGGAACTGCTGAAAACCTTTAGATGGATTTTGAACTATGAAAATTTCGTTATCTCAGCACAAAAAAAAAAACTTGTACTTCTCTTTTTTATTTTCCCATATACGCACGAATATGTATAAAGAGTTTTATTCGTATGTGACGTATATACGTAGTATTTTCGTGCGTATACGTAGTATAGAAAAGTTATGTAATAAAAGGGGAAAAATCGTTTTCGGGGTTTAAAACGGTAATACATTTTTTGAGTCGAAAAGGGGTTTTTACCCAAACGTCCGTCCATCCGTCTGTGATTACTACTATCGCCTAAACCACACTTTACGACCCTTTTCCAAATTGAAGAAACCCGTTTTTCTTGTAGTTGAAGTTTGGGAAAAATTTTGAAAAATCTTTAAATTTTGGGGGGTTACTTTACAGAACCCTTTTCGCACTTTTTCCCAAAATTTTTCAAAAACGGCTCCGAATTTTCGGGAAGAATAGAGAAAATACACTTAGAAGGATGACATATTTCCCAATTTTTCATGGTTAACTCTGAATTTTCGAAAATTTTAAAAGTTTGAACATTTTGGGGCGTCTTCCTCAACTACAAAATTAAAAAAACAGTTTTTGTCTTTCAAATGAAATTTGTTGCCCAAAATTTTCGTTCTTGCATAACAATCAGGGTGGCTTTTTTGAAATGATGGCTTTTTTTCGTGCAAAAGTGCAAGCAATTTTTACAATTTTAAAGAATGGTTTGAAATGAAAAAACTGCAATGAAACCGTTTTTTTTCTTACTTTTAAAAACGTTTAAAAACCGATTTTGCGAAATCGTACTTTTTTCTGTTTCTTTCGTTCCCAAACAACATCCCTTTTCTTCAGCTGGGGAAAAATCAACAAGTATCACTCGTCCCAAAACCTTCTAATATGTAAAAAATTGTATAAGTGACTGCGGGGGTGACGTCATGTGGTTCAGGTGCTTGTTTGAAGAATTAAAACTCGAGTTTAGTCCTGGCCTGTTCATGCAACCTTTTTTTTTTTGACAATGTGTGAGATTTTAATTAATACTTTTCCCTTTTTAATAATTTAAGGTTGGGATTTACGATTGTCGTTTGAGAGTTTTCAAAAACGAATGAATTGGGAATAGTGTAACATTTGTTAAAATATTAAGAAAACATTACCAAAACACGAGAAAATAAGAGTTTATTTTTTTTATAAATTGAGTGAAAGAACAAAAAAATAATAACTGGTAATGATATTTATTTTTCTTGAAGTCAATAAATGCTTAGATTCTAGTAATTACTTTTTCCAAATGAATTCCCGAATGTCGGGGGTGTCGGGAAACTTGCTAGCCCAACGTTATCACGTCTAATAATCTCACCTTGGGGAGAGGCGATAGGGGTTTAAACGTCAGGCTAGAACCGAAGCGCCTGCAAAAAATTTCATAGTACTGAAAAGGAAAATTTTTAAGTAAATTAACCTTTTTTTTTGTGCCGCGTAAAAATTTTTTGCTTTTTATTGTCTTTAGAGGTAATTTATTTAATATTTTAAATTGCAGAAGGGGAAGAAAATGAGTTTAAAACAAAATTCGTAAGATTCTTTTAAATTTAGTAAGTTCAGGAAATGCTTACGTACGACTGTGTTTTAAACGCAATCCTTAGGTGCGTGGCTTCCCCAATAGAGGAACGCGTGTTCAAATCCCACGATATCAGGGGTTTTTTCTTGACGAGCAATAAAATAAATTCCTTTAAAGATGTCGAGGGAAAAAACTAAAATTTCCCTTTTTTTTCAAAAAGATACCATTACAAAACTGCGGAAAGAATTTGATGTACTTTCGATTACTGGTCGTTTACCAGATCATTCCTCTCCATATTTTCCCGTTCATAGGCCTTTTTGGTTTTTCATTGGACGTTCGTTTTCCCTTTTCCCCAAACCCTAATACGAGTATTACGTCCTTTGTAATTAACTTTTTTTTTGTGTCTCCTTTTTTCAAGTTTTTTTAGCTGAAATTTTTCTTTGCTTTTAAAAAAATTTAAAAAATGCTTAAATTCAACTACCAAAAAATGAAGAACTAGAATTTTACAGAATGGGACAGACTTTTCGTAACAAATGTTTATAATTTCCTATGTGTGGACTGGTTTTAAGGTTCTTTTAGCTCACATAAAAGGGTTTTTTCCGTTCTCTTGCCCGGCAATTTTCGCCGCACAAAATACATTTTTGACATTTTTCAACTTTTTGGGTTTAAAATAGTTTTTCACAGGAATTTTATTGAGTTTTTTAAAAAATTCCCCAAATCATTTGAAGCACTTCTACCCAAAAATTAAATAATCTATACAAAATTTAAATGCTCATATTAACAGCGTGAGAGGGATTTTAAAAAATTTTATTTGTGAATTTTAAAAAAAATAGAATAAGCAAATTCGTTTATGTCACGGATATGCTGCATTTGGCATTACCCAACCAAAAAAATTTTAAAAAAAAAATTTGGGGCCGTTTTTTAGAAAATCTTGTTTTTGGGAAAATTTTTAAAGGAAATATTGCCCCGCCTTATTGTGCGAAATCAACTAAAACTTTTTAAAAAAATTTCATTACCTTATTAAAAGATCTAATTATAAGCAACAATTTCATTTGAAGCAAAAATTTTCCCATCTTTAATTTTGTAGTTGTAGTAAAAACGCCGCAAAATTTTCAAATTTTTGCGATTTTTCAAAATTCAGGGTTTAAAAATGAAAATTGGACATATTCTACCCTTTTTAAGCGTATTTTACTATAGAGTAAACAGTCCTTACAAAAATTTCAGAAACAATTTGGGCCGTTTTTGAAAAAAAATTTTAAAAATTTCCCGGGAAAGGGTAAAAAAAATCCCCAAAAAATTTAATTGAATGTTTTAAAATCGATAGCTTCAGCTCAGGCGGGAAAAAGACAGGGTTTCTTCAATTTGGGAAAAAAACGTATGCATGGTTTTTGGCGCTAGGGGGTTGTATCAGACGGACAGACGGACGTTTTGTTTTCCCAAATTTGGTTTTTTTGGGATCACGGATAAAAACTGGAATTATGGGTAACCCCGGGTTTGAGGACTTTTTTCTTTAAATTTTGCAATTTTTTTTATTCAGTTTTTTTGTCCCAAAAGCGCGGCAATGATTTTTTGCAGAAAAAGCGGTTTTTTTGCGCAGCATTATATAACATTCTCTATACCGGTTTTTCTTGTATATACGTAAGTATACGAGAATGTAATAAAGTGTTTTTTTAACATGCTCACGCAGATAAATTTTAAAATAAGAAGGGTAAATTGAAAAAAAAATTCTTGGTTTTTTAAAAACCCTGATTTATATAACAAATATTCGATTATTAGTTGAAGTAAAAAATGTTTATCATGCCCATTTGCTAACATTCTGAAAGGCTACATTGTTGTGAATGATATTGATTAATAAACAAGTCCATTATTAAATATTCTTCTCAATCATTCATTCAAGAGTATGCTCAAAAATATTTTACTAAACCATCCCAACCGCGGATCCAAAATAAAAAACTCAGGGTCATTTCCCCCTCTTCATCCTAGAAAAAATTCATTTTTTCTCTCATAATGAACTAGTGGTAAACTAGTAATGAAGATGAAGATGAAGATCTTTTTTTTTATATAATATTATTTCATCAGAAACAGTTCTTTTCCCCCAACTTGACGTTGAAATACTTGTTACATTATTTTGGAAAACACCCAATAAGTCATGCAAGACTGGTAAAAAAAAAAGTTGAAAAAGGGTTTTATTAATTTCATAATCCAAATAAACTAAAAATGTTGGTGGATATGTTTTTGGAAATTGAGAACGGGTGCAAAAAACCTTTTAATTCATACATTTCCCTTTTTTGGGGTCAAAGGGATCACTTGAAAAAAGGTAGAAAAATAATATTTTTTTTTATCTGTAACATTTAATCCCAAAAAATTTAAAAAAAAACATAAAAAATGGAGACTCAAAATAAATAATGTAAAAGTCAAAACCACATTTGGAAATTCGATATGATCTAGAACAGAAATAGGTATATTTCCCGTAGGAAAAGGGAAATTTTAAAAATATCGGGTAAATTTTTAGGGGCAGGGGGGCCTAATAATAATTTACTTTTTAAAAAAGGTTTGGGAAAGGGAATTATTAGTAGACCCAAAAATATTTTATAAAACAAACATTTTCGAAAAAAAAACTTAAAAGACAATATACAAGACAATGGTGGAGAGCTTTTGTTAGTATGAATCGGAAATTAAATTAAAAATGATGCAATAAACCCCGGGTTTGTATGAAAAAGAATTTTTGGGGACGATTTTGTCAGTATACTGTTTGATAGAATACTAAACGAAGAATTTTGACAGATAATAATGATTGGGGAAAGTGGTCGAAAATGTAGAATCCCAAAAAACTCAATGGTATGCTGCAGAAGCATGTTTACAGAATATCAAAAAATTTTCTTTTTAGTGAATCCCCTTTTGAAAGAAGAAAACGAGGAAGGCCAAGGAAATCTTGTAAGTCGTCATGGTTTTACAATGAAGGGGACAAGAATAGGGAAAAATGCCTGACGGAATAAAAAAATTGGGTGTAGATTGCGAAAAAAGGTCATTAGAACTGTAAAAAACTCGCTTAAGAATTAATAATAATTACCTTAAACCCCAAGTGGAAGATACCAATGAAGAAGCCTTGTTTTTATGTGCTACAAGTATGGGGGCAAGATCTGTTAAATCTTGCCGGAATACCCAAAACCCAAAAACCCAAAATTACGTTCTTATTTGAAAAAATTAAAAAAGAAAACAAAAAAAAAATTTGATTATTTTCAGAGGGGAGTCCTTTTTGATAACAAATATCAGATATTACCCCTTTTTGGTATTTATGATATTTGTAAACGTTGTCCATTTATCGGGATGATCCCCTTTTTTTAATCAACTATTTTTGAATTGACAGGTCAAAGAAAATAAATATTGTATTTAGGTAAAAAAAAATTTAATTATGTTTTTGAAAAATTGACCGGACTGAAGTGAAAAAAAAAACTAGCACAAATAAATAAAATTACATTTCTTTGTATGTTGCACCAATGAATAAAAAGTCAATTCCACAATTAAAATCTATTTTTAAAACCCCCAATAACCCTATGGGGTCTCTTTAACCTGGAAATCTTTTTGCTTTAGCGGCGATAACATAATTCACCGGAAAGTGTTCCCGGGAGTTTATCGACGAATGACAGAAAAAAGTAATTCTAACCCGTAGGACTTTGATGCAGTATTCCCAAAAGGGAGATTTTTTTAAAACCCCGACATTTGTTCATCATTTCTCTCTCATGGTATGCAAAAATGTATTCCCCAAGTTAATGTTGAAATATCTAAATCACTTTTAAAAACCCAAGACTTAAGTAAAAGGAACGCAATGGTGACCCTGAAGATTTGGTTACGAACCCAGCCCCCGATTTTTCCTTCTTCCCCACCGATTAAAAAATGGTCGCCGAAGGTTGGGCCCAAAAGCCCAAAGAATTATAAATTTGAAAAATTTTTTCGTTATTATTTAGATTTTCTTTTTTAAAATCGTTCTGCGTGAGATATACTATATACGAACACAAACTATCAATCAATGGGCAAAATTTTAAAAAGTTACATTGTAAATATAGTAAGTACGTTTCAACAATAATAAATATTGTAGTTATAGTTTTTTAAAAATTTAACCTTTAAATTTATATTTATTTCTTTAATTAAAAATTCCTTTTTAAATATTATTTAAATTAAAAGAAATTTTTTCCCCAAAAAAAAAAATTAATTCTTATTTTGTTTAATATTTATTAACAACCCTTAAAAAATTTTGAATATGCAGTGCAAATTTGAAAAATGCGTTAGTGAACACATATCCAATAAATTGTAATTTTGTATTGAAAAAAAAATGTATGAAAATAGAAAAATTTTTTTTTTGCAACAATATTTTACAAAAAGGATCCATTCATTTTTTAACGATTATCAGACACAGATTTCCAAATTTGACAAAAATTTTTAAACTTTTTCTTTTCAATTTTGAAATAATTTATGACAGGAGAATATCTAGTGATTCTTTAAAGGGTTAGCAAAAAAAGTGTTTGCATAGGTTTTGCTTATCTAGAAAATTTAAAAATTTTGATGACGTTAAAAAATTTTTTTGTGCATTTGCTCTCGAAAATAAAAATAAAGAAAGTAAAAAAATACCCATAATAATATAAATATATTAATTTCATTGCGTTGGATTAAAACATAAAAACCCTGTAAGTAAAATATTGATAAGGGGGTGTGTGTGTGTGTATGTGTGTGTGTGTGTGTGTGTGTGTGTGTGTGTGTGTGTGTGTTCCTCCAATGTTCACGCAAAGACGAAAAAACTGGTTTACCACCCTTTTTTAAAATTAAGATATTCAAATGTTATATAAGAGTCATATGTCGTTTTTTTTATTTCACGAAAAAACCCCCAAAAAACTAGGTATCACATAAATTTTTAAAATTTTTCTTTAAAAAACCCTATGGAAAAAGCAATCACCCCAACGTTAGATTGAAGATGTAATTTAAATTTTGATCCCAAAAAAAAAAGATCAAAAAACATTATTTCCCTTTCAGCTGCATTTCCAATCATAATGTCTGCAGAAGAAAACTTTTTATTTGACTAAATGAACTTTAAATACTTTGGGTTTTTTTAGATTTTAAAATCAAAACTATTTTATTCCCAAAATTAATGTTCCGGGCCCTATAGTAAATTTTAATTAAAAACTGGGAAAATTTATGAGGGAAATTTTTCCCTGAAAGCTGCTATCTCGGGGACGTGTTTGTAAACCTTTTACTCTAAAACGTATTTCTTTAAGTTATTAATTTTTCTTAAAAAAACTAGGTTAGAAATGCATGCAATGCAAATTATTTGCATTTTATATTTAAAAATTACAATAATGACGAAATGTAGACATGGGGGTTTTAAAATTTGTTGTCCCGTGTTATTTTTTTCAAAAAACCCGTTTTATAAAAGTTTTTAAAAAATGTTTTTTCTGGGAAATTGCAAAGCCTTTTTTTTATGTAATTAAAAGTATATACAAAAATTTATGTAAAACTGTTGGGTTTATTTAATATTTATATTCAAATATTTTTCTATAATATAACTCGCCATCACCGCCATTTTTTAATGTTCAAGATGAATGTCCTGCCTCCCCGAAATGAAGCAAAGCCCCGGGTTGGTCAGCTCGATTCCCCAGGGCGGGCAGGGTCGGGAAAAAACTGGTAAAGTTCGGCTCAGGACATCGCCCATTTTTTGTGCAAGCGAGGGTACAAGAACATGAAAGTCGCCTGAATATGAAGAAATTAGATGAATTGGAAATTTTAAAAACTGATATTGGGACAACCTTTTAAAAAAATCTATGAAGTCAATTTCCCGACACAGAAAAAAAAGAATCAAATTTCTATGATATAACAAAATTTCCCAATAGTGAAGGTTTTTATAATTTAAAAAATTTCAGAAACATTGTTATTTCCCCGGAAAGGGGGGTTTTTTTACAGAAACCCAACTGATTTTTTTTCAAATTAAATAATTAAAGGGTATAATCATTATATACTGCTAAAAATGAAAAAAATTTCTAATGTTAATTTTGCCAAATTTTTTGTAAAAATTAATTTAAAAAATAAGTCAAAAGCTCTTTAAAGGGGGAAAGGGAAAATTTTTTTTTATTAAAAAAAGGGGAGATGTTAAAAACCCAAACCCTCACCCCAACAAAACAAAAATATTTTTCTATCCTTTCACCCATATCAAATATTGCTGGACATTTTTCTTGAAGGTTTTTTTCCTTTCCAATTCCCCCAGATGCAAATTAAAGGGCCCCTTAAAAAAAAGAAACAAGATGGTCAAAAAGTTATGTGAGGAAAAAATGGTTACTTTATTTTCAGATTACATACAAAATCATACTAACTGGCAGAATTATGAGGTCTGGATAGGGAACCTTAGGAGTGGCAAATGGCTTTGATGTACCATCTGCACTCCCCCTCTACTTTGCCAAACTAGCCTCGCCATGTAAATGAGTAAAATATAATGTGTTTAGTGACTAAGGAAAGCAAGGAACTGATCAAAATAAATCAGTATTACAGCAGTCTTTGGCAAATTAAAATACCTTTCAAAATATTCACAGTGTTATAGTCCCAGTTAGCTCCTGCACTTTCTCTTACACTTCAAAACTCCATTCCTGGACTGGTGTCATTAAACTAAATTGGAAAACCAAAGAAAGAGTTAATAGTTTGCTGGCTCTGCTGTGGTGTAATCGAGAGCATTTTGGACTTTTTACAACTTTCATAAACGAAATTATACATTGCACGTCAGATATTTCACACTGTATCACCAATCAGTTACACTAAAACTCTTAAGTTACATAAGAAGTTTTAAGTTAATAACAAAAAATACGTGGTATTTACCACGTTCATAACCTATATCTTAGTTTGGCTAAATGTCACTATAAATAAAACGTCTCAGTTATCAACAAGACGAGTCACAGAAAAGCGAAAATACTTACCTAACGCAATTAAAACAATCTTCAGACACAGGTCAGTTTTCTCACAGGAAACGTCTATTCCACTCGTGGGATTTTGCTTCACAACGCTTCACAACAGACTGTTGAACAGAGCACTTGGACGATCAGTCGGCGGCGCCACTGACAACTGCTGACAACCAGTGAATGCTGGCGGGCATTATGAAAAGGTTCACATATTCACTGATTGTCAGCGAAACTACACGTTTCGACTGAAGAAATCAGTGACTTTGCGCTCACTGATTGAATCAGCGACAATTTCACTGATTCAGATTCAGAGAGTTGTATTGTGATAGATCGCGCCATAAAGTATTCAAAAGGCCTGCAAGGGTATTAACAATACCGTCACGTGTTTTGTTTCATGTTCGTAAACACACAGCAATGAACTTGTAAACCCTAAAAAAAATATAAACAAGCTTCTAGGTTTTCGGCATTGGCCTCCAGTGCACACCATAGCCCGACATCGTGGACCCAATGATTTCACGGGGAGGTGTTGAACAACTGTAATGATACTCCCGCTGTTATCATATTCGTTTTAACGGGAGCGGTACATCAGTGCATCAACTGATGTGACTGCAGCGCCTCTGACCGGGAGGTCCTAGGTTCAAGTCCCGACGGCGGCAGAATTTTCGACACTAGCTTTTCAGCTAGGTCGAATTCAGTTGCTGTCTGGAGGAGAATTCTAGCGGCCGCCTGCTCCGATTGGTAGTTTTCCGTGGCTTCTTCGATCAACACCAGGTGAATGCCGGAGCAGTACCCTACAAAATGGGCCACGGACCGCGCGCGATCTTTCCTTCCTCTTCCTTGTCTTATCCTCTCCCTTTACACACACTTACACTAACACACTACACCACCACATATTCTGGGAGACCGGTCGGGAGCTTAGAGCTTGTCCCGGCTGTGGCGGTGCCCCGTTGGTGGGAGAATCGTGGTTAGGGGGAAACCCCACTAGCCGACGGTAGGTTGGCGCCGGATCTCGCCTTCCACCGGGGGAAGATCACCGCAATCTCCCGAGAAAAACATGCACTACACTAACGGGACTAATGACCAGAGCAGTTGACGTGCCCGGAAACACGAAAAATCAATCATATTCGTTTACATTTTTGCTGCGTCCGTTAGAGTCATAAACCCTCGCCCACGAGCAAGTCAGCTGATGGCGACGACGGCGACGACGTGGGCGGTGGCGGTAGCCCCGGCGGGCAGTCACCCGCCCGCGCGGCCGCGCGCGCGTCACTTTCTCCGGTTTCTCCGTCGCCGCCGCCACCGCCACCGCCGCCGCTCAACTGGCGTTCATGCGCTCGCTGCCTGTCGCTCTTACTCCCCTACTCTGGCGACGCCAGCTACGACCGTTGTTGACTTTTCCTTTCTTTCTTATTTCTTTGGTCCTGTTCTTCCAAAGACGAAAGTTAGGTGAACCATCTAGATGGTCTAGGATATGTTGGTTTTCTTGTGAGGATATAAGAAGGGTAGTTTCTCGTTGCTTTCCCTGGTCTTTTTTTGCTCGCGAATAGGTCATCTTGGACCACGCAGGACATGCACTTGCACGGGCTCAGTATCATTATCACGTTGCTAGTCTTGCATGTAACTAATCAGGGGGATCAGCATTAGGCTGAATCCGATTTTTATAACACAGGATTGTTAGCATGGGGTGATGGAAGATGGAATGATGATGATGATGATAATAATTATAATGAAGGATGAATGGACGACACATACAAACAGGTATACACAAAAACACTCATACCCGAGGTGGGACTCGAACCCGCGATCCTTCCGTCCTAGATCGCCACGGCTCTACTGCTTTAGCAATCTCGACTATCCGGACTGGATGATGATGATAATGATGATGAGAGGTGACAGGATTGTATATGATGGCATTTTTTAACCATCTCAGCATTCGCCGGTATGACCGAGGGAAACTACGAAAAGCTCGTCAGGGGATGGCCGGCCCGGGGATCGAACCCGAACCTCCGACTGCGAATCCAGAGCGCTACGCCCTGAGACACTTCGCTCGGTTGTCTTCTTCCTAGAAGTGATCAGAACCTTGCTGCATCTTCAGGCAAGAGATTATATGAAAAACCTTCCGACAAATGATCCGAGAGATGTCAAAAACAATCTTCTGAGTTCAATTACATGTGATAATCTGATATGTATCTCTACACCCTTTTATTAAAACAATGAATAAAAAATCGATAATGAATTAATTTTTAGATTCTCATTTTTTTCATAATTGGGTTTAGAACTGTTTGAAAATATGATTCATTAATGTAGCGTTTATCAAGCTCCAAATCACTCAATTGTGTGGCAAAATGCTTATAATTTAAGGAAATGGAATTTTCGAAAAAATATATTCTTCAACTTTCGATTTGAAAGGTTCTTTTGTTGTTTTTTCGTTTAACATTGACATGGAAGGAGAAAAAGGGTGAATGTGCGTGCCTTGTTCCGCCATGTTCGCCCCATTGTTTCGGCTTCATGCAACATGTTATATCAGCTCATGCTGGAAAGAAGTGTTAGTGTGGTAGAAATGTCAGAGTTATTGTTTTGCTTTTGAAAAGAGAAACATCTCAAGGAAAAGGAAGTTATTGTAATACATGCGAGAACCATCATATAAAGGTTGCATTAATAAATGAATTATTACATGGAGCGCTATCTTCAAAATATAAAAGAACATAGAAATTCCATAGGAAACTTTAATTTTACAGTATAGCGATTATTATATTTATCTATTTTCATTATATGTTTTAGATAAACTGTCCATTTTTGTTAGGGGTTCCTCAGTATTCTGCCTTATATTGGCGGTGTCTAGGGTATTACATTCTTCTTCTACCTTGTTCTTCTCTTCTTCTTGTAATCAAGCGTAATGAAACCTGACGATCCCAAAAAGCTTCTTAATGATAATGTATGAGACCATGGGGCAACAAGAGGTTTGTCTGTGAACTCTTAATCACACGAAATCTGTAACATCGTCCGCCTGATTACCCTCCTTAAACTTGGTTAAATGCTGTGCCGACACTCAATCGACCTCGTGTCACTCCAACAAACATACATTTTCTATCAACAATATGTGATAATGTATATTCGATATCTGGAATACCTAGGTCGAGTGGTCGTAATTTTTGACATGAGATCTTTTTTTTTTAAATTGTATTTCTTGATCGGCATTTCTGCTTTTCAAGAATGTTGATATAAGATTTCTATAGCACTGTAGTATGAAACATACTCAGGTCTACGTGTCAATTTACTTCCAGTATAAGTATGTTAGATTTACAAGAAAAATTAGTTGCTGGATCCAAAAATCTGGTGAGTCAGAGCAGAGAGACAAACAAAAGAGAACGTAAGGATCAAAGGATTGGTGTTATCGACTTTCGAGTCGAAGTCAATCTACTGTTTAATAACGACGGTTTAATACCGAATCCAGTCCATTATCCCCGCTGTAGCTTTTCCCGGCGTAGCCGCCATTTCCGTTGTTCATTCTCGTGCCGTCCGTGTCCCCGTGATTGAGGAGAAGGGGGCGGGGCCGGTATGAGGAGCGCGCTGTGCGCTGCTCCTTTCACTCTTTTCTCCTCGGAGCTCACGGAGCGGAACGCGCTCTGCACCCACGAGGTGTGCGGTCTTGTATCTGGAATTTTCAGAAAACGTTCCCTCTGGTAGGAGATCCATTTTAATTTTGTTTATTTCACTCATTTTCAGAGATCTGTTATTTAAATTTAAACGTGGAAGGTTATTCGCTTGTCAAATGAATGGAGGAAATAATTTACTAGGGCAGCCATGAACTTCTGGGACGTTTGGTATAAAAGAGAAGGTGATTCTTGTTCGAAAGTTGACTTCTTTTGGTTAGTTTTTAGCCCAAATCTCAACTCAATTCATAAGTCCCAGGGCGCATTTTCTTTCTTGAATGCAATGTACACATCAATTCAAACTTGTTTCCATTGAGCAGGCATAGTTATATATTTTGTGTGTTGATGTAGATCCTTAAAAGTGGAACTGCAATTCATGGATTCTTCCGAATTATCCCCTGTAATATTTACACTGCAAAGCGCATGCACAAAGAAGTAAGTCTTTCATGTTCCAGATTATGAACCAGAAATTCCAAAAAGGTCACGATCTCATACAGACAAATTACATTTCTGTATGTGTCATGCCTGTCATACTGTTCCTTGACAAGCGGAACTTCATTTGTTAAAATAAGTAGGATTATTAGTTAATTAATTAGTTAAATAATCAGTAGGATTATTTATTACGGTTTTCTAATATTTCAAATCTGGACCTGCAAAACACACAATATTTAAACTTGATGAGCTGAAAAGATCGTTAATTTATGCAAGGTCAAGGGAATAGTACAATGCAGTCGGCTGAGAAATCAATGGTTGCTATTTATTATTCATTTTATCACCCTCAAGAATTTCTATTGCATTTTTGGACTTTCTTCAAAGCTAAATGGTACAAAATAGTACATCAGATGTTAGTGATCAAATATATAATATATAGTCACCAATATGCAAGAAATGTGGGTAAAATTGTATGCGATGGCGGAGTACCCAAATCGAAATTGTTTTCAAGTTCAAATCTAAGGTATTTTGATCTCTGAACTAAACTTAAATGACCAATTATTCCATCATGCCACCTAGGAGCTATGCATTAAAAAATAATAGCACATCCGGACAATTTACATCAGATTTTTAGCAGATTGTCACTGTAATAGGTATATTCTCCGTATCTCAAACACGATCTCGATGCCAGAAAAGTGCGGATACATCGTGCCACGTAGTATAAATAATAATAATAATAATAATAATAATAATAATAATAATAATATTATTATTATTATTATTATTAATAAGTATACCAGTCCGAATAGCCGAGATCGCTAAGGCAGTAGTGCCGTGGTGATCTCGGACGGAAGGATCACGGGTTCGAGTCCCGCCTCAGGCATGGGTGTGTTTGTGTATGTCTGTGTCTGCGTGCCGTCCATTTATCTTTCAGTATCATCATTCCAGTTTTCATCCCCCCCCCCAGGACTAACAACCCTGGGGTATAAAAATTGGATTCAACCTAATGCTGATCCCTCTGATAAATTACATGCCAGATTAGCAACGTGATAATGATACTGAGCCCGTGCAAGTGCATGTACTGCGTGGTCCAAGATGGCCTATTCGCGAGCAAAATTAATAATAAATATATAAATGTGAGGGGGGAGGAGCCGTGTCCTGGGAGCGCGAGTGCCGCCGCGCGGGCTGCATGGGAGTAACGGCCGCGTCGGATGGAGGCGGCGGCGGGGGCGAGGTCGGAGGCCCCGAGCGCTCTGGAGAAGAGAGGAAATGTCAATCACGAATCGCGCCTCATCTGCACCCCTCCGGAGCAGACCCCCTGTCTCCCCATCACCGCCACCGCCACAACCGCCGTGACCACCGCTTCGCTCGCTTCCTAGCCCCCTCGTTGCCACAGAATTGGATTCTCGCTTTTGACTTAATTCAATTATACTAAAAACAACCTGGTGTAATGTCTCTTTTTGATTTAGAGAGTAGAACATTTACGTGCCATGTGTCTCGCACAGATTATCTTTACTTGAATGGACACAATATTGTGTGGAGTGAATTAATTTAAACCTGTGATTGGAAGAGATCTTCAAAGGAAGCCGATCTGCTCCTTGCAAAGCTGCTGAATTCTCTTTGGTAGTATTCTGTAAAAGAATAATGGATATTAATGAACTTCCGCAATATATCTTGAATTTTTTTTAAAATATAAAACTTTTCTGTACCATTTATTTTCTGATTTAGGTAGCTCAGCTATCCCCAAGACCCAAATTTCCTAAATAAAATGAAACATTTTGTAAAATTTCCTTCTATGTAATTGTCCATAAAAGAGGAAAACAAAATTAGAAATATTGAAGAAGAAACCTAAATATTTTAGTTTCGCTCCGAAGACGTCATAAAGTGCATCTCCTGCAATTTTGAAGAACCAGGTATTCATTTTTTCTCTTTATTATCTCACAATAGTCTGTGTTCTTTTATTTTTAATGCGTTCATTCAAGAACATATTCGAAGTCATTCTTTTCCATAAAATGATCACATAATTAAATATTAAAATGTCTCTTTTGATCAATGAAAATGGAGAAATTTACACGACAATAGAAAGGAAACGATATTAAATATGCAGCTTAGTGAAAGCTGGGCACAGCTCAGTTCTTCTTGTTTGCTGTATTTGCACGCTACTACAAATATTTCTTCTCCAAAAGACGTCCCTTGTGTGCCATCCGCGTTTCAACTTGAATGCCATAAAATCGGTATGTCCAACCATCTACCGAGTAATGAATCTGCTTTCTCTTAACCTACATTTCCGAGAAGTGTGTATTGAATAATAGCAGCGAATGACTTTTGTATCAAATTGAGCGTATCGTAGTCGTTCTGCAGCCTTTCTACGAAGTAGATCTGCATAAAACGTATTTTGTGTGTCATGATTACTTTCAGATGTGAGGCCACATTAACGTTTTTCTCCGAAACCGTTTTGTTGGTCAGCATATTTGTTGTTTGCATAACACAGCTCAGCGTCCATGTATACACGGTATACCTCTCTCATGTCTGTTGCTACTATGCACAATTATATAACGGCGTTTTTTTATCATACAGTTTGAAATTTTGAGAGGAACATATTATCCTACTTCCAGAACACACTTAAATTCCATATATTATATGTCCGTATGAACGCTCGTTGGCTTCGAAATCATAGCAACATTCATTACCACATTCAGGCTGAAATGGCTCAGGGCAACAGCTATTGGCACTGCAGCGTCGCTGACAGGTACGACTTAGGGTCAGAGTCCCGATGGTGTTGAATTTTCTACATTAGCTAAATAGCTAGATCCAATTTCGCACTGGGAGAGGTGCCTCAGTGCATCAACTGATGTCACTACAGTGCATATGTCCGGAAGATCCTTGCTTCGAGTCCGGACGGTGGCAGGATTTTCGACACTAGGTTGTCAGCTAGGTCGAATCTAGCCGCTGTCTAGAGGAGAATTCTATTGGCCGGCTGCTCTGATAGGTAGACTTCCGTGGTTTCTCCGATGAACATCAGGTGAATGTCGGAGCGATACCCTAACAAATGGGTCACGGTCCGCGTACGATCTTTCCTTCCTCTTCCTTGTCCTATCTTCACCTATCACACACGCACTTCCACTAAAACGTACGCTACACTACCACACATACCGGGTCAGGGGCTTAAAGCTTGTCCCGGCTGGGGCGGTGCCCCGCTGGTGGGAGATACCTGGTTGACGCGCCCGGAATCACTTACAATCCATCAAATTCCGCATTTATGTGAAGGAGAATTCTAGTGGTCAGCTGCTCTGTTCTTTAGTTTTCCATGGTTTCTCTGTTAGTACTAGGCTAATGTTGGACCTCTCCCGTAATAAACGGACCACGGACTGCACGAAATGTTTCTTTATACATCCTTGACCCTTCCTCCCTATTACATTATCACACATGTCAAGAGCCTAGTCTGGAGTTCAGTGTTTTTTTCCCGCCTTGTGGTGCATCGCTAGTGGAGGTTCCTGGAGGAAGAGTATGTAGATCGGCGCCGTAAATAACTTTTCAGCGCAGAAATCACCGTTATCTCTTGGAATATAACGTGCTCTGCACTAACGCGAATAATGATCATGTAAATTGTCATGCTCCAAAACATGAAGTGGTCAATCAATCTTTACTTCGCAAACGACCTTAATTAGAGCATTTGCTGTTTCAACCATGCGACGTTTGTCCCAACACTTCTGCTACGTCGATCGTCATAGACAAGGAACAGTGAAAAGGTCGTCTTTACTAACCTAGCAAAATTGTCCTAGTGTTCCATCAAGTAGTGATTAATACAAGTTTCGGTGCATTTAAAGAAACGCATTAATTTATTGAAATGAGTAACCATTTCCACATTATAGTGTGCCAGTTGTGAACTGTGATCACCAGCACTTGGTAACTTAGCCCTGCCTCTTTACTTGCACTGTTGTCGAAAATGTTATCCTTAAACCTCTGCTGTTGTGGCTTACTCGAGTGCAATATGAGCCGCAGTGTGTTAATCACATGATTTCAAGTTTATGAATTGCCTCAGCTCACCCTCCGTTCAGGCTGAAATTAGCAGTGAGAGAGATGGTCCTATTTCTGAACGCCGGATTATTCAGATTAAAATGACGAGAATTCACTCATTCCTGTTTTTGCCAATGACTTGACAATTATTATTTTAATTATTGCCTATACTATGTTTTTAGACTACAAAACAGAATTCGAGAACCATTGAATTCTCTGCTGAGCATTGTAGTAGAATACACGTAAATGTAGCTGTAAAGAGCAGACGTCTTCAGAGAGCAGAGCATTTGCATCTTTTACTTCCCGTAGGCTAGTTAGGCTACATTTGATCATGTTGTGACCTTCTTTGCTGCCGAAATACCATATCGTGGGTCTTCTTGAGGAACGTCATTTCACACAGGTTTATCGGCGGTGTAACAAGCGTGGTACTTAAAATAGAGAAATGCACAGGTCGGCATACTGCAGAGACCGACCGCCTCAAAACCAAAGTTCACCTACCAAGCAACGGCTGTTCCCTCGCTGCTTCCGCCGCGCTGCCGCCGTCCCCGCCGGCCCCGCTTCTACATCAACCTTCAACCCTGCTGCCGCTACCCCACCACTGCCGCCACCGCCACGATTGTGCCCGCCTCGGCTTCGCCCTCTTTCTGTCACCTTCCCCGCTTCCTCTTCCATCCAAACACCTGCCGCACCTACACCCGCCACTGCCGCCACCCACAGCCCCACTGCGCCACCCATCCCCCCGGCCTCCCCACCAGCGCCTCCGCCTCCTCCGTCTTTTCGTGGGCGCCCTGTCATCAGCGGCCGCGTCCACCCCCGAGTGCTTTCGTGACCGCTGCTAATCCGGCGGCCGGGCGCCACCCCCTTCTCCGCCACGACCCCACCCCCCCCCCGCCCGCCTCCCACGTCCTTTTCAGCGGCCCCTTCACCAAATTCTCCGCTGCGGGCGCTACTCGCAATACTTTATGTGGGTTATGTGGGGTCGCTCGCTCGACCTACTTCATCCGCTTGCCACGTGCGCACTTGCACAGGAATGGTTGTTCCGGGAATTTAAGTATTACTACTTTGAAATTTTTTGGTTTAACTCAATTAACGTAATTGAGGTTTGTGTACAAGTCGTGTTTGTGTTCACCGAGTCTCATACCTCAAAACCATCGTTAAATTTGTCATTTTTAGAATAAATTATTTACCTATAAATTTACTCGACTAAAGTAGGAAATATATTGAAGGTTCATGCATTGCATACCTGTTGCATCTTTTTTTGGAAAGTAATTTTTTGACTGTTTTTACCGATAAAGTACGTCTAACGTTGTTCATATTTACTTGTTTTTAATTCGGAAATTAGTGGTAAACGTTGGCACTTTCACTACACAATTAACCGTTCTTTTTCTGGAAGCAACCGTCATGTTTGGGAGTAGGTTTTACGGAAATGAAAGTTTTCAGCTTCTTTGTGCTGTAATTAAGCATTCCCCAGAAAATTTGCGTGTGGTATTTTTAGGTAAAAAGAGCTGTTCTTTCGCAATCCGAAGTGACGGTAACTATTAAAAGTTCCAGGGGAGTGAACCTGATTTTAATCTGTGTCATTTCGTACATTCGAGCGAAAGAGCTGACCACGACTGCTCCGCGATGATTGTATCTGGAAATACCCTGAGATCTTGCTTTGTTTTATGGTAATACGTTTCAGTCACATAAAGTACGATATCAGGACAATCAGTGTTCCTTTTCTATTGTTTCATGGTCATGTTCGACACATTGAGGATTTCTGTCCATTTTGCATTACTGGAATGACTTCCTGCGTATTACTGCGGCTGGTCATTTGGTTAAATTCTGGTTCTGTTTTTATCTGTAGTTTTCAAAGTTACTTCTTTCCCTTAACCAAATTGAATACTGTGTGGCCATTGACAGATTTTGAATGAAATCTGCATTTGTTTTTAAGTTTCAAAATACAATTTACTCAATTAGTTTCCTTTCCCTCTTTTCTTGAATTATTTATAATTATAAGTATTAAATTTATTGATTACTAACGATTATTTACACAGTATTTAATTATTTGTTTGATTTATTTTCTTTATAATACCGAGTTTTAAAGGATGTTGAAATTTAATAAATTATTTAACGTTTGAGTGAGTCGTTCTTTTGGTAGATGTTGAATTAAAGGGATATATACAATTAATAACTCCCTTTACTGTTGCTTTTTTTAAATGATATGGTAGTGGTGATCAGGTTTACAAAAGCGATATCTCAAGAACTGTTTCAATTTTGTCCCTTTACGTTCTTTCGTATTTGTCATTTGAGTGTTGATCCGGCCAACACAGGACGAAATAAAATTAGCTTTTGAATGTTTTGTACATTATCGTTTAAATGTCCCCAAATTCAACTTAATTTAGAACGAGGACCTGGAATCTGAAGCATCTAAAAAGGAACAAGACATATTCGAAAAATTTACAATCCGTTTTCCTTCATAAGTTTCCCACATTTTGTTCAAAACATCAAACAATATTGATAAAATGTTTGCAGTGTGCTCTATAAAAACAGTTGCAAGACAGCAACAACGTGTTTTTGGCCTTTATTAAGGATCAAAAACCTTTTGGAAGAGAAAACACAAACCGTGCTTGTGTATGCGGGCGACGTTAACACCTTAAAAGGATTCCTAAGCAAAACGCATATTTCATATCCTGCTCACACTATATTTTTTTTTCAAAAACAGTTAAAACTGCGTGTGACGTACTACGGGAAGAAGTGTATTCTGTGCACGTTATCAGAATTCTGGAATCTTACCCTGAACAGTAGCCATAAGTTGGATTCTAAATACAGAAAGAAATGAGCGTTTTTGGAAAGAGTTGTAAAAAAGTATTCTCTCCGATGAAATAAAATCTATTTTCAAGGGTAAATCAGCTATAAATTTAGGTTCTTTCCCTTATCAGGTCCTTCGTGAAGGAACAATACTTCTTGCCGCGACAACAAGGAGATCGATAATTTGAATAACTATATTTCCCACTGAATTCTAGAAGATTTCCAAAGATAATGAAGTTATATTTATATCCAGAAGCAAAACAATAGGCCATCTGAGCATTTGCTCAAAAGATCAGTGAAACGGGAAAAATATCTGATCGAGATGGGGGTAATTGACTCAGAATCTAAGGTACAATACTTGTTACTGGTTGTTTAAAATTATACAGTCCGTAACATACAAAATTATACAAATTGTAAATAATGTATTAAATGTCATTGTTAAAATTAATATTACTTTTCTTTTTGTTGCTCGATATAGTCTCCAATTGTAGAGCAACCGTTCTGCAGCAGAATAGATTTTACTTGCGACTAAATCTTTTGTATCGAATTTATTCGTTTAATGTCATCTGGCAAAGTGTTGTAAAATAATGTACATGTTTTGTATACTAATGAGGTCATCTGCGTAAGCCCATCCATCCGTTCGTCTACGTCTAGACTCCTTCCGGTACCTCGGACCGGGAGCGGTAGCTCAGTGCATCAGCTGATGTCACTGCAGCACCTCTGACCGGGAGGTCCTAGGTTCGAGTCCTGACGGCGGCAGGATTTTCGACACTAGCTTTTCAGCTAGGTCGAATTCAGTCGCTGTCTGGAGGAGAATTCTAGCGGCCGGCTGCTTTGATCGGTAGTTTTCCGTGGTTTCTCCGATTTCAACACCAGGCGAATGCCGGAGCAGTACCCTACCAAACGGGCAACGGACCGCGCGCGATCTGTCCTTCCTCTTTTTGTCGTATCCTCTCCCCTTACACACACTTTCACTAACATGCACTACACTACCACATATTCCGGGAGGCCGGTCGGGAGCTCAGAGTTTGTCCCGGCTGGGGCGGTGCCCCGCTGGTGGGAGAGTCCTGGTTAGGGGGAAACCCCATTCGGCGACGGTAGGTCGGCGACGGATCTCTCCATCCAGCGGGGGAAGATCACCGCCATCTCCCGAGAAAAAGCATGCACTACACTAACGGGACTAATGACCGAAGCAGTTGACGCGCCTGGAAACGCGAGAAAATCAAATCAAATCAACCGGTGCCTCGCTTGCGGCAAACAAAGTGTTATGCAACGATTCTCGATCTACGGGGAGAGGGGACGGTGACCATTTTCAAATCTTTGTAATTAAAATCTTCAATTACTTAAAGAAAAAGTAATTTTAAAATGTTAAGAGCCGGAGACATAAAACTGAATTAGTTTGAAAAATATTACAAATTGGAAATAGAAGGAAGTTGATTTTTTCTGGCAAGGATTTTTGAAGATAACAAAGTACATTATTTATTGTTGTTTCATTTTTGTTCTCATCTTTGTTAATGAAGTTCTCACTCGACTTTTTTTGATTCACTGTTCCTTTGTTCGCAAAGATGACTTGTTATTAATGTCCAAAGCCTTACTATCCGTACTAGGAGCTACATTATATATTAATGTGAATTTTTATAGGAATTCCGAAAGTCAAATTCTGCGGTAGTTAGTTCATAGATATTTCAATTTCAAGATCTTCATTTAAATGAATTGCAGTTATTTATTGTAGTTTTAAACTCTTCAACTGCTGAGGTCAGAGATATCTATGAGTAATCTAATGAGGAAATGATAGCGATAATGATGAATAAAGCCTGCCGAGAGCTCACTTTGTCCTCGTAATTAATACATGGATTGCATGGAGATCGAATCTGGGACCCAGAAGTAAAAGGTAGCCATTACTCCAGGAGCCCCCGAAAATCATTTGAACGTTCATGAGTTTAATGGATATTGTTCAAGTCGTTCAAAGGCAAACTTATGTAAACCTGTAACAACGAATTCAAACGTTAGGAGGAAAAAGTGAAAGAAAGTTGAGAGACTAACTTTAAACGATTAAATATTGAGCAACATTTTACAGCAAATGTATGATCATGGTCAAAATAGGCAATAAAGTTTCCTCAGAATTCGTAGTTACGAAGGGCCTTCGACAGGATGTACTATGACACCGACCCTTTTTAAGATCTATTTAGAGGAAGCGCTTGGAGAGTGAAAGAGGAAATGTGGTGGTATGGACATTCCAATTGGTGGTGAAATTATGTATACCCTTATAGGCGGCGATAAGGTCATCGTTGCCGGGGATATGGATGACTTGAGTTACATGCTTATCCGGACGGGAGTTATCGTGATGCATGATTCAAGGTATCTTACTAACACTGCTTAGTTGATATTCCCCGTTTGAGGCAGAATTTCGGTAAGCCGACTATCGTGTGTCGTCAGATGTGCCACTGCGTGGCCCACTTCCCGGCCCCTTCTTCCCGCGCCCGCTTCCTCTCGCCCCGGGGGCGCGGAGATGTGGTAACGCAGCGAGCGAAGCACGGGGACCGCTGACGCCCCCTCCCCCACTTTATGGCCGCTGGTGGACCTTCATTTAATCATGGAAAAGCCGTTATAGCTGGCGGGTTGGAGATCCGCGGTCAATTATCATAGCTAACACGGCGATTGCTTTGGAAATTGTCGATAAATCTCCGACTCCCAAAGCCAGGAGTGGTATTTAATATCACTATTCCTCGAATGAAATTACGTCCAAAGTGCACCAAATATTTAAAATAACTGAAAGCATGTTAAAATCAAAGAGGTGATGTTATAGTACATACGCGGTTTATTGCACATCAATACAACGATCGATACACACCGTCTCCTAAGGTAGATGAGTCACAGCTTATTATCGGCTTGTACGGAGGAGCGGTAAGAAAAATCGGATGTATTATGTTACTGTATGTATTCCATCACTTGATTGCTGTGGCACTTGAAGACAAACGCACGTTGAATACGTCAAATATCCTCAGAAATAATAATAATTATTATTGTAACACAAGATATAGTTATAATAATAATGAATAAATAATAATATAATAATAATAATATAATGATATAATATAATAATAATAATAATAATAATAATGCGTGATTAATCCTTTATGAGTTTTGAATTAATTCAAACGCTGATGCCCTTGGATTATCTGAAAAATGCCTATTGTAGTCTCTGCTCAAATTGACCGCACATTACGCTCCGCTTTCATACGCACCGCAGCTCAGCAGAAACATCTTTATTGTGTCGTCTTCATTCTTAAAAGTGTTCAGCCGACGATTTCATTGTCTATTGAAACCAGATGCTATGGCTCTGCAGTTATAAACATGTATTATCGGTGTTTACAACTACGAAGTGATATTGGCTTTGTCGATATGCCGAGGGGTTTTACGGAACGAATGCGCAAGGTCGCATTCTTGGCCTTCACTCTGTGACGCCACGTTCCTGTCCATGGACCTTGGCCACGCCCCTGCTCACTTCTGCTGTTTCTGATAGCTATTTTTGGTTTTATTTATTATAGTATAATAGGATTACATGGTTAACTTTCTTATAATTTATCACGTGTATCGGTGAATTACGGCTGAATTATAACTAATTACTAACTGCTAAGTGAAGTGTTGGAGGAAATCTATTCAGGTACTTGTGTTTATTCCATTTCGAAGAGTATTCTGAGGAATACGTGATCTGATTGTCTTACGATGGATTGGACTGCGGCACAGCACTGAGCCCCTGAGATTCGAAAATATGCTGTGAGGCTCCGACTAATTAAAGAAGCTAATTTAAACATTAACCTTAGGATTCACCCAGGAAACTACAGGAATGCGTATGCGGGGCCTCTGAGGCCCCGCGCAATACGCTCTTGAAGTATGCACATAAAAATTGTGTTGTTAAGAACTTCCATTCTTAATCATTTCGATGAGAGTCAACTCTCAATGTTAAACAAATAATTATTTATTTAAATAACTATTAGTATGGCCTTAAACATCTATTAAAAGGGTTTTTAAAGTCCTGCTTATGCTTGACTTAATAGAATTGTGATAAAAAGGACATCGAAAAGTATGCCTTGTAAACGGAAATATACCGTCTATTTGCCTGGTGAAAATACTTAGTTAATTCTTACTCTCCAGATCTCTAAGGCAGCAGTTTGTATACTAATGTAGTACGATTCATTAACGCTCTAAATGCCTCGGTCTTTCTCGTTACGACTACGTCTTTGTTTTTGTCTTAAAAAAAACCGGCATAACTGCCAATGCCTCTCCCTCGACACTCCCGCAGTCCTCGTGATGCCCACTGTAACCCCGCATTCCGCCCCTCATGACACACATGTTGCCCCTGCTCTCCCCCCGCAAACCGGCCCGCCAAAACCCAGGCGTCGCATCCAGCGCCTCTCCCACGACGCTCCCATAGACACCACGGTCCTCATAGGGACCCCGCAACCTCACTGCCTCCCGTTGCCCCACGTAGTCCCTTCCAACCCACTCCCCGCAGCACCCGCTCCCCCACAGTCTCCTCGTCGCCCACCTGCCATCGCGGCGCCACCGGCCTGTTGCCCCCCCCCGCCATTTGCCCTCAACCCGTCCCACCGCCGTCGCGCCGCCCCCTCGTCCCCGCGTCTCCCCCGCAATCCCCTTGTCGTTCCCACAGCTCCATTCAGTCGCTGTCTGGAGGAGAATTCTAGCGGCCGCCTGCTCTGATTGGTAGTTTTCTGTGGTTTCTCCGATCAACACCAGGCGAATGCCGGAGCAGTACCCTAACAAACGGGCTACGGACCGCGCGCGATCTGTCCTTCCTCTTCCTTGTCCTATTCTCTCCCTTTACACACACATTTACACTAACATGCACTTCACTACCACATATTCCGGGAGACCGGTCGGGAGCTTAGAGCTTGTCCTGGCTGGGGCGGTACCCCGCTGGTGGGAGAGTCCTGGTTAGGGGGAAACTCCACTACGACGGTAGGTTGGCACCGGATCTCGCCATCCAGCGGGGGAAGATCACCGACATCTCCCGAGAAAAACATGCACTGCACTAACGGGACTAATGACCGAAGCAGTTGACGCGCCCGGAAACACGAAAAAATCAATCAATCAACCCACAGCTCCAGTGTCTCCTCCACCGTGTCTCCCACTATGTCTTCACCTCCAGTTCTCAGAACGCCCGCGTTGCCTCCAGTGCCCCACGACCCCACGGCCATCGTTCCCCACAGCCCCCACACAGCTCCCCCCCCCCCGACCCCTTTGCCCCCTTCCTTGCGCCACCCCCACGGCGTCCGTGTTCCGCCCCCGCGGCTCCCCCCGCCCCTGCCGCTATCGGCGCCGTAAATCGGCGTAACGACGCACGAGCCGGACAAATGAAGGCTGTTCCGCTGCACGCCAGGCCTTCGTTAGCGACGTCTTCGCTGAAAAACGGCGGCCGATCGCGTGAACCCGTCGTCTCCGCGCGCGTTCTACCGAAAAACCGCACAACGCGGTCGCGACCGAGCGCCGTCGGCGACGTCACCCGAACTGCGCGTTGGATTTCCCGCTGGAGCACTGAGCTTCATTCACAGAATGACGCAAGGGTGAAGTGGACTTTCAGTTTGCAATGCATCTATCATATAAAGGTCATAGATAACTCGCATGAAAGAGTTGCAAAAGTGATTAGGCGGGAACTGATTACACTTCCCTTTTATAAACAGAAATTGTATTTTAGAGCACTAAGGTTAATACTTTTTATGGAATATGTTATTATGTAGCTCGTTCATAAGTCTCCACCATTACTGTTTAATTCATTGAATTCTTGTTCATCGAAATTATACTGTTCGGTGTAGTTCTCCATCTCATTAATGTGATTGTCGTGTGTGTTTTCTGTGTACAATGGGCAAGGCTATGTCCTGGAATTGAAATATTGAGTTTCTATCTCATAATTCATATTTTATTACGAGGAAATTATTTTAATACAGAGAAAATTTTACATAAATAACGGTTATGTTGTAATACTGACAATCTTTGTTATTTACAGCACGAAGTTTTCTTTAGTGAATTGTTTTACGCGACATGGGTAACTTCATTGTAAGTTTTAGAAATTTGCATTGCGGAATGTGTGCCCCATTCTTCGATGCCATCGTTTCTCTTGGTCACACGTCATTGTCACGTTAATAAAGGGCACGGGAGAAAACAGTGCTTTGCCCCTTCAAACTTGAGTTAAAATGTATTGTACATTTTAACTCATTGTACTACTGGATGTCTCAGAATAAATGTTACAAACTTCTATGGCCACGTAGCCATCGCTTTTCGGTAGGTGCACCTTCTCACGCAGTCAAAGCAATTTTGTGTTCCAGCCAAGTACCATAGCAGGATGAATGTCCTGTCAATAAGAGTCTCATAGTTAAAAAATTACGTATGTGCAACTTCTTTATTTTTCCCACACGTGTTCATTGGCGAAAAGTAATCTTCGACCCACCCTACAAGCCCAAGTTTGTAACAGTTATTCTGAAGCATTCTGTATACAGAGTGCATAACATACTACTACTATACCACCTCCCCTCCCCTCACCCGCCCCGGTTCACTCTCCACGGCCTCCTTTCACGCTCAGCTTCGCCCTGCCACACCCGGCCCCGCCCCGACCGTGCTTTAACCAACCCCCCTACCTCTCAGCCCATCTGATCCGCAATACTTAGATGCATTGCAGATTGCATTAAACCAAATTTGAGGGGAGAAACGGTATTATAAGAATTTCCGGATGAATTAATAAAGTTGTACATTTCTAGTTAAGATTTATTAGTATAAAGCATTTTCAAACAATAATTTAATTTCCAAAAAGTTTTTTGCAAAACAGACATACTTAAATTTTTATAGTATAAGATTTTGGTTCGATCCTTTGGTTGGTTAGAGAATATGGAACTAAGGTACTATAGTTGATACACTTTGGTTGGTTTGATATCGCACGATACACAATTAAAAGGTGTTCATTAGAATATTATAATTTTATGATAAAAGAAATATGCGATACATTTAATGAATAAGTGTAGTTTGCTATTTCCTTCGCATATCTTACACGCAGTAAAATGATTTCCCTATGTCGTTCTTTAAATAACAATCATTCGTCACCTCGCAGTGTAACCTCTGTGTCCGTTACCAAATCAACTAATAATCATAGACACATCAGTGAATCATAGCTAATGTCATTCCTGGCAATGGGTTCGCCGCAATGTGATCTGGATATAAATTTTAAGTAACATAACAATTAATTTGTGTGATTTCATTCCTACAGTCTAGTAATCAAATGTAATGTATTTTTGCAAACCATTATGAAACCGGTTCCCGTATACATTTCCGAAGGCCCAAATGATTTTGTACTTCAATTATTTTATTGACAATAATTGTATTTTTTACACATGACAAAAGTGTTAAGGCAGCAGTGACATATTTCGTAAGCAAACGTGTACTCTTCTTGAACTCGCTTTTTAGACATGAGAAGTTCCAGGATGTTCGTAAACAATTGGAATGAGTTCTTGTGTTAGTAGATATACACGAAAGTGAAAACGTTTCGTTAAGCTTGTTGTTTTTGCGCTCGAAAACGTTTCTGAAGATCCCATCTTGCTGTTTGTTTGAAGTCTTTGTGACGTAATTCTTCTGGATCTTTGCTTCGCGGAAATTCTGCGATCCTGGCGACTCTAAGAGAAATCAACAAACAGAAAAACACATGCATAACCTTCTGTAGAAGGTGTTCCTGTAAGTTTCGGTTGTAACAAATATAGTCTGTATTTCTCAATTAAATACTGCTGTAAGAAATGCTTATGTATTGTTTTCAAAATAATTGAAAGAAATTTAAAAACGAAACCTAGGCTTGTATATAAAATTTTAACATCAATTGAGAATTTATATCGACCTTGTTATATAACCTCGCTTGATTTCTTGGAATGTCAATATTAGGGAAAGGATTTTTATGTAAATACATATTTTTACAGGGACAAGATACCTGCACTCACTAAAATGTTTTAGACTTAACACGACATTCTGAACGAATTCGAACCATTTTTATTTTACATATTTTGGTATAATTATACATTTTTACAAATTGTATCTATTGATAATTACTTCGTTACATTTTAATATATTTATAAGTGGAAAATGAACATTTCAAATACGAGTTCGAAATATATGTTACTTGAAAAGTAATTTTGATACTAAAATACTTAGTAAGCCAAACAATGCGCTTGGATTCACGCTGGACCTTCGCTATTAATTGTCTGACTTACCCCTTCCCCCGCCACTTCTTCTTCTTCTTCGAAACCGCATAATCGAGATCAAGGATGAGCAGACGTATGTGAAGCAGAAGGAACTTCAACCACGTTCTTACTCCTGTTTCATATACTCCATGCGTAACTCGATAAAATAAGATTTTTTCATACCATTGTCATCGCTTTTCTTGAGTCGAGGGGGCGGGGCGTATGCTCCCTTTCTATCACAGGCTTCAAGGTACTATTCACTTGAGCGCCGGCTCCTCGTTAACAACATTGCATATACAACGAAGGTATTATATATTTCGGATGAAACTAGACACTAATTGGTTCTGTAGATGTAAAACTTTCTGTGAGCGTCTCTGAATCCTTGTTTTGACCTGATCGGCAACGTACTGTGCTCGGAAAACGCGTGAAGAATGGAATTTTAAGCAATATAACGAATTTTTATTTCACATATTTTCTATTTTTCATATATATATATATATATATATATATATATATATATATATATATGTATATATATATATATATATATATATATATATATATATATATATATATATATATTTGTGTGTGTGTGTGTGTGTGTGTGTGTGTACACATATTTGGCTTTTCTATTACAATAAATTCCGTTCCTTAGTCATCATCATCATCGCCAACATCTACTAAAGAACAAGACTGGTTTCTAACCACTGCTCCTAAACCTTTGCAATTCGTTTATGTCCAACTAGGAGGTGAAGCTCATTCACTCCTATTTTAGATAATTTTGAAACAGAAGAAATAAAAGGAGGTCATCTTCGTCAACATATTAGCTTTATTAAGATAGCCGGCTATCTTAATAAAGCTAATATGTTGACGAAGATGACCTCTTTTATTTCTTCTGATAAGAACGACAACAACACCAAATCAGAATTCCCACAATTTTGAAACATCCTCTTGTATCGTCAGCCAAGATTTTTCTTTTAATCTTTGGAAAAAAAAAAAAATTAATCGCTTTTCCAAAAAATATAAAAATTCTTGAATAAAGATTTACAAATTATGTCGCTTTTCTATAATATATTGGTGAATCTTCCAAGACGCAAAACAAAATACTTGTGGTGTTCCTTAAATTTCCTTGAATGCTACTCAGTCATGATAGCAATCTCTTATTGGTTTCTCGGTCCACTCTGTTGACGCGAAGATCATTAAGTACAAAAATACCCATTGCAAATGCAAGGTCAAAAGTTGATGGATGTATTTAGTCTTTATTGCTCGCATTCACACGTTCGTCCGCCAAATAATCGTATTGACAGTGTTATATAAGATGTCTGTAATTGCTTAGTAGCATTAGTAATTCGAATTGCTTGTGTAAATGCACATAGTGAATGAAGTGTCTGAATTTCGAAAAGCAGTTCCAGTAGTAAATGGAAGTTTGATAACCTTCTGGAACGCACCAACAATTTCTATTGCATGTTTCATTCGTAAAATTGCAAAACTTTATGTGACATTTGTGTCGCAAAGATTATAAACTTCGTGTATTTATCAAAAACTGTGAGAAATAATTTCAGCATTTGTTTTACAGAATTGTATATAAAAATAAATCATTCATAAATTCATCTGTAAATCAAAACTCTGTGCCAAAACAGTCGGAATAAAATATTACCACTTTGAACTATATAGTATTAAATCAGTTAATTTCATGGAAAGTCACTTTCTGCTCCAAAATCTATTCCCGACGTAAATCGTTGAGTTAGTAAGCGTTTGTCGTATGATTTCACGCTAAGCGAGTGTTTCTACATCTGTTAAGAAAGTCCTAAAGATAATTACTTAAACTTACAAACGTTTCAGAGATATCAATCCAATATATTGTTATGGCACTGCTAACTGAAGAAGATGAAATGAAATGCAACAAGACTACATACGCCACTTATTCCTCAGAGATCTTTCTTTCACGAATAATGTCCATTTATTTGCAGTATTTTCATTTGTTTGGACGAACACGTAACACTCCTTGGCGCCGAGATCAAGAAATGTTTTTTTAATAGACCCATACATATTTTAGTTTTTGCTCGATATTATTTAGTGGTAAAAGTTATTCAGAATAGTTTATCCTATTGCAATACAGTTTTAAGCGGTAAATGTGACATACGTAATATGTAACAATGATAATGAAAGATGGACGGATAGAACAAAATATCCATGCCTGAAGTGAAAACTCGAACCTGACCCATCGGGGTGAGATGCTACAGTCAGCCCGCTTAAGCAATCTCGACCACCATCGCAAACATTTTTGGAATAAGTTTTTAACTTTATATTCATCGTTATGAATGGCGCAACAACTCGTCACAGTGGGAGTTCATTGTGTTTATTCTCTGTTTAACAGATATAACTCAATGCAATTGTCAGGTGGACCGCTTACAGACGAGTCTTGTACGATGTTTTGGTGTTTCATGGTTTACCACATTGACTTTCCTATAGGACATTGCCCAGATCAACAAGAAATCGAATTCTGGTACACGGGATTCGAACCTTTAAGATCGTTGACCGCCAGACTAAAGATATAGATCAGTATTTACTCTTCCAAATTGATCATATCTGATTATAGTATTTTATTATAGCTCATATGTTCATACATTAAGTGATGTATAGAATTATTGCATCAATGAATTGATGGATGAATGGTGGATGATGATTGATGGGTAATGGGATGAATTGTAATTCATCAATTTGGCTGAACATATTGGCTTAACAGAAGCATACAATTGGCAGAACATTTGAATGAGTAATTATTGAATAAGGTTTTGCGGTTGAATTGGGTTGAGGGATTGATTAACGGGTTGGTTGTGAGATAGATTGCCGGATTGGATGGTGGTTGATGGACGGATTGGTTGTGGGATTGATTGACGGATTGATAGAGGAATTGATTAACGGATTGGTTGGTGGTTGATTGACGGATTGGTTGGTGGTTGATTGACGGATTGGTTGGTGATTGACGGATTGGTTGGCGATTGATTGACGGATTGGTTGGTGATTGATTGACGGATTGGTTGGTGATTGATTGACGGATTGGTTGTGGGATTGATCGACGGATTGGTTGTGGGTTGATTGACGGATTGGTTGTATTGCTTGGAGGGTGTGGTGAATCGGATGACTAAGCGAGCGCGTCGTCGTGTGTGTTGCGCAGGAGCTGATGGGGACGTCGCACTCGTACCGGCGCAGCGTGCGCGCGGCGATGGCGGCGTGCGTGGTGGCGCTGCTCATCCTGGCGCTGGTGATCGCCGGCGCGGTGCTGCTGGCGCGCCGCGGCCCGTCCTCGTCGCGGCCCGGGGAGGCGGCCGCCGCCGGACGCAGCGTCGACGCCGCCGACGTGCTCGAGAGCCGCTTCGCCACGCAGGGCTTCAACGGCTCCTGGGTGGACGGTGAGTGCACAGGGCACGGGGAACACTAAAGGCTCGGGGAAGTGTACTCCCATTTATTTAACGTGGCGCCGCAAGGCCACGAGCTGGACGAAGAGTGTCATCCAACCGGGAGTTTCGTTACGATGTAAATGTTTGGTTTGGAGCTACCGATTGGATGACTCTCATTCTAGCTCATGACCTTCAGACGCCACGTTAAGTAAATCAAAGTATAGATTCATGGGGGCCCCTTATTTCAAACGATTGCTTTCCCAAATCATTTTATTACTCAGTGTATACTCCGATTAAAATGTAGTGTCACTTCTAGGATACGACCTGGAAGGAGAGAGGGACAGTGTCATACGTTCGGGAGATTTAATACCAAAAGTTGAAGTCGTAACAAAGCTTCCGATTGCGTGACGGTGTCCGCCACTCCTTCGAGCTCGTGACCTAGAAGGGACTTTTAATCGGAGTATATACGGAGATGTCTCAGAATAAATGTTACAAACTTCTGGGAGTAGTAGTGGAATCGAAAATGACCACCTTTTGTCACAGAAAACGTAGTGGAAAATTTCATATAACGAAGTTACACATATGTTATTTGCTTATATTCAGCAACTCCGTATGCTCTGGTGTTCAGCAGGTACACGAAATGTTGTTGACTGCATCAAAACGTGACCTGCTGGACATCCGTGAATAAATAGATGCGTGACAATCAGGGGCAAGTAACGTGTGTTACTCCTTGATCTAAAATTTACCCCTACAAGTATTTTGGCAAAAAAAGCAGTTATTTGGTGCGTCTCGTGCCTAAAAGTTTATAGTATGTTTTACGAGACACGTGTGCATATTTTAAAGTGAATTGTACTCCCACTACAATTAAATAAATATTTTTTTAATCAGTTTTTAATTTAAGAAAAATAATTGATTATCAATATGTTTATAATAATTTTCTAAACAAAACATTTCATGACTTAGTCTCAGTTGTAAGATCAATAATTATGTATGAATACGTTTTCTGTTTCGCAATATTTTCAACCATCGTTTTTCGACCCCATAGACTCTTAACGTGTTTATAATTAATTGTTAACGGTGTAGCTTTCCTTGCGTTGTACGACGACGTTAGTTAAACCTTTGTGTTTTTAATCTTTTTTTGTTTTAGAATTTTAATGTGATATTCAAGTTTTTTGTATAAAGGATAGCTAGTTAGGGGATATTAGATATCGTTGAAACGTGAGGATGTACATTTTTTCAATACAGCAAATTTCATAGTACTTCGAGAGATTCGTACTGTCGTGATACCAATACTTGCTGTGAAATCATTGAGGTGATTTATATTGCTTATATGTAGCTGTTATTCCAGTAATTGTTTGAAAGTATAAACCATCATTAAACAGTAATTTCTTTAGGGTATTTTGAGGGGTTTCTGCCCTTCACAATACACTAACACAAAAAGTACGAAGCATACATACGTTTAACATAGAATAAATACTACGTTTTTCGTAGATGAATGGGGGAGGATCCAATTGCAAATTTATTTTGGAAAAAAATAATTGTACAAATGTACTTCAATTTTTTTTACTTTCTGATCTGACTAGAATATTTAAAAAAATGAATAATGCTTGGACAACTGATGATATTTATACGTTCGTTGACATGTAAATTAATATTAAACAGTTTGTATGGTTAAGAAAATGACCCTGGGAATTTCCAACAAATTTGTTGCGCCCAATTCCTCATCGGGTCCGCGATACAGGAAGCGTTCGTCAAACCGTTCTGAAGAACACTTGCTTGTTCTTTTGTCGAAAGGCACTGCCTAATGAGAACTCAGTGTGCACCTTCAATCAGCGTGCACCACAAGCGACACTCTCCCCGCGATAGCTCTCGCCTCATCTGGGGGTTACCCTCGAAGCCAAGACGAGCAATCGCGCTCGTTTGGAGCGAGATGCTTGTTTTTCAGCACTTGCTTCCTTTTCGGCACTCAACATAGGCAGCATTTTTGAACTGAAATATACGAATAAATGTATTAAACAAAACCTCAATGACGACTCTTTGTCTGACCGGGAGGTCCTAGGTTCGAGTCCTGACGGTGGCAGGATTTTCGACTCTAGCTTTTCAGCTAGGTCGAATTCAGTCGCTGTCTGGAGGAGAATTCTAGCGGCCGGCTGCTCTGATCGGTAGTTTTCCGTGGTTTCTTCCATCAACACCAGGCGAATGCCGGAGCAGTACCCTACCAAACGGGCCACGGGCCGCGCGCGATCTGTCCTTCCTCTTCCTTGTCCTATCCTTTCCCCTTACACACGCACTTATACTAACATTCACTACACTACCACATATTTCGGGAGACCGGTCGAGAGCTTAGAGCTTGTCCCAGCTGGGGCGGTGCCCCGCTGGTGGGAGAGTCTGGTCGCCATCCAGCGGGGGCCATCCAGTGGTGGTGGTCGCCATCCAGCGGGGGAGGATCACCACCATCTCCCGAGAAAAAAACATGTACTACACTAACGGGACTAATGACCAAAGCAGTTGACGCGCCCGGAAACACGAAAAAATCAATCAATCAAATCTTTGCAATAGATTTGATTGTAAAAACACTGGGTCATAAGTTTAATTGTAGCTACCCAAGCATATGGAGTAACGTATGAGACACCTGTACTTCGGGAACACGATGATTCGGCTTTCGACAGCGCCATCGCTCTATGAAAATCGAGCTGGCACTACTGATGTCTTTTCTCGACCCTAGGTTCCTCTGCGGAGCTTCTGGAACGAGGAGTGCTACTGCCACCCGTACGGAACCTTGACATCTCCCCATTAGATGGTTTAGTTATCCAACGCCTCTGAGCGTGTGCTAATTTTGTCTCAAGCGGGCGAGTTTTCGTTTGTAAACCAAGACACGTGTCGGGTTATTTTCTTGGCCTCGGACGTGTAAATGTTGGGTTCGGTGAGCGTGGCCGCAAATGGTAGTTTGTCGTAGCGGTGCTGTTGCCAGCAAGAAATGTGCCTTCTTTAAAACTTCCGTAAGCAAGAACAGGAAAAGAAATTCCTAAAAGACATTCTGCGACATTATCAGCTGTCAGAAACGTAAATTGTTAAACAATGGTCCTACATTATCTAATGAAAGTTATGCAATTATTCCTCCTAAGTGATAAGAAACTTGCGTGTCTTGCATTTTCACGGTATAGGTGCTTTTATCACATAAACTGGCTTGTTTCTTCATGTTTAAAGATAATATTAATCCCTAGATATTTCTCGTAATTCGTTATCCCCTTACCCTCAAAAAAGCAAGTTTGAGCATTGTGTACTTATCACATACGTTGTTGGGTTATAAATGATTGACAAATTATCCGTGTCTTGAATGCAACAAGAAGCTAGTAATGTATTTCATCAATCAATAACTGATGACAGTACATTAAATATGGCAGGTTGAGACTCTGCAGAATAAATAATTAGGATATCTGCAGAGAGTATGAAGGATGTTTCGAATGTATTCATGAGCAATATGATTGAATATCAGATCATTTATGGCGATTTGCAGAGAATACGTAATAATACTTTAAAAGTTGAGAGATTTTTATTATTTTACTTCCATATTTCTGTATGTTTTTATTTGATCTATGATCTATTTTCAATTATGTATAATATTTAATATTTGGAGGAAATTCGTTAATTTTTATCTCTCATAATACAAGCGTTACTTTATCGTGGTGTTTAAAGTCATAAATAATATTTATTACGTCACGTGCTCTCGTAACTTAACTCAGGAAAGAAAGTGTTCGTTGTCTAAACGATCTCGATTATAAAACAGGAGATGACTTCAGTCGGGATGTTATCGGGTAAAATGTTTCCGAGGTAATTTCTCTCTTCGAAGCAAGGGTCCGCCTTTCCTGCCTTTTCTGCCTCTCTCTCAACAAGAATCACTTCGAACATGGAAACCGCTGTTCATGCCATTGTAAATGAGGGAAATGTCCAATTCTGTCGACAGCAAACACTTGTAATCGCGCAAGAGAAAATGATTCTTGTGGAAAAGTTCTAGAACAATCTCTCTCTTCTAAATCAAGTAAATAATTAGATAACTAATGTTTTCAATAAGAATCGTATGCCTTTTCTTGTAAAATGTTTTTTGTTTATTGTATATATAAAGTGTATGTTTATTTTCAATTTTTTGAAGTGTTATCCAATTTGTAGGTGAAGGGACAAAGGCCTATAACTCCCCTTTTCTTCATAGTCTTTCTTTATTTCTGTTGCGGTGTTTACAATGCATTGAAAATCGTAACGATAACCAAGGTGTTCATGTGCAAATTGCGCAGTCTCTCATTTCGGACACGTCCAAATAAAATCACGATCCATTTACGAAAAGTAGTCCATGATGATTTGTTGATCGACTCTGAAGTTCCCGCATTGGAGATTGAGTTTTAGGATAACTCCTTGAATTTTATCATTGTAGGATCGCCCTGGTACTCTCGCATAGGATCGTTAGTTAGTTAATGCCTTATTTTACGTGGCGAGACTCGGGCCATCAGGCCCGCTCTTCCGTCTAACCACTCAAATTTCATTACGCTCTTTCACCACCTAGCGGAGAAAGAAGGTATTATCTTGGGCGACGAAACAGGCGGATCTCAATTTTGCTCAGAGGCTTCTTTTCGGTTTGAGGATCTTCTACATGCAGTAAATCTACTAACATGGTACAGCCGAGTTTACTTCCCCTCCGAAGGAAGGCGTACGAAGGACTTTTTTGCCCTTAAAAACCACGGCTTCGATTGGGTTTGAACCCGCAAACTCGGGTACAACAGTCCGGTACGCTGACCGTTATATCACCGAATCCGCGAATCCGTTCCGAATCCGTTCGTAGCGAGGCACCAACAACGGGCCGGCCGTGCATTGTCGCCGCTCGCCTGCGCAGGGGCGCAGTTGCGGGCAGGAAGCTGCGTTCGGCGCGGCGGGGCGCCCCGTGCGGCGCCGTGCGTCCGTCACGCGTGGCCGCCCCCGCTCGCCGCCACGCCCTCCGCGCCCACCCGGGGCGCGCGGCTCGCGGCGCGGCGTGGGAACAGCCATCGCCCGTCGCGACGCTACAAGCGACATGCAGTCCACTCCGGTTGTAGTGAACTTCTGGGGACTAACATGTTGGGTTCACTATATCCGATGATGTTAAAATTAAATGGAATATGAATTCTTGGCTGTCCGGGATTAGCCGCGTCATGGTCGATGGAGCTGACGTTTCGCCCATCTTGCTGTGGGCGAAAGGCAAGATGGCCGAAGCCACAGCAAGATGGCAGAAACGTCAGCTCCATCGACCATGACGCGGCTAATCCTGGACAGCCAAGAATTCAACGACTCCGGCCGCGGAAGCCTACGACTCTACATTAAATGGAATATCCTCAAAATGATTGATTTGATTAATATTCAACAAAATTCATTAACAGCACGAATTGAAAATTTCAGTATCTTTATTTATGCGTAAAGAACATCAATTATTTTAAATTGCTTGGTTCGTACATTTTTTATTAGATTCTTCTCCAGATTTCGTGCGCTCTCCATACTTGATTCTGCATTGTTCTCTATCTCTAAGTATCGTAATGCAGTCTTGATACCTTTCAATACCTCTTGCACTATTTGAACACCATCCTATTCTCTGAAGGCCTCTTTGATCGCCTAATAACATACGAGATCCAATTAATATCCAGGACTTCTCCCACGTTCAGTATAGCCGAGGTTCAGATTCACTATAACCAATCTTCTTTTGCTTATTTGTAAAGTAAGTGAAATGGGACCAATGACTTAAGTTCACTATAATTGAGGGTTCACTATAACCGAAGTCGGCTATATACACTTTCAAGCTTCAAGCGCCGACGCAAGCCTGGTGTACGGTTGTTGTCGCCCTCGCATTGTTGCTCTCTGTGGGGATAATGCGTCATGTCAGCGAATGCGAAGAGTAGTTCGCCACTCACTATATGATACATGACTCTAGCGACCCATGCACCTTGAAACTTCAAGCGTCGACGCAAGCCTGGTTTGCGTTTGTTGTCTCAATTATAAAATTGCTCTTTGTAGAGGCAATATATCAGGACTGGGGACACAAGGAGTATTTTCACTCACTGTATTATACATGACTAAAGCATTCCATTTGCTTTCAAGGTGAGTCGCATGCGAGCCTGGTGTGCGCTGATTGTAACACTCTCGTTGTCGCATTATTTCACTTCGAGGGTCCAATGCATCAGAACTGCTGATCAGAAAGAGTAGTTCGCTATTCCCTAAACTACATTACTGAAGTCACCCGCATACTTTCAAGCGTCGTTTGCAAGCCTTATTGCATTGGCTATAAATCTGTCACTGTCGCATTTCTGCTCCTTGTAGAGACACTAATTTGAAATTGCGAGCGCGAAATCTTGTTCACTATACGCATTGTACTACATGAGTAGAACGACCCTTACATCTTATATTTACAACCAACAAAAGACAATTGCGAACGGGTCGTTTGCGTAGGTCTCTTTGCCCAAACAGTACAGCAAGTGGTAAATTAATTTTCGCCCTCGCAATTATGTTGCATTGTCCTCACAACATGAGTACGGCACTCATCAATCGACATAAAACCATTTTAATCTTATTCCGTTACCAAAATCATGGGCGTACGCAGCCTAAAACAAGACTGGGCCAACTACTGTTCTGGGCTGCCTTTTCCAATAAAATTTTTTATTTACCTACGACAGATTTTTTCTGTGAGAATGGAATTATAACGTTAATTATATAATTAATAAACACAATTATTTATTTCAAATTAAACCATTTATGGAGTTGTCAAATGATTTGGAGAGTCTCTTTTTCGCATCTGTATCGATTCTCCAGATTATCTGCTTAAAAATGGGGAAAATGAGGAATTGAACATATTTACGGAAATAAAATATTACGTAATAACGTAGTGCTACAAGACCCCCAAACTTTTCAGGGTAGAACATGACCCCCTTGTTTCCCCCTTGTGCGCACACCAATGAAATCAAGTAGCCATAATAACTTCTAATTTTGCACCTGCTTCAAAACAGTGTTTACTCTTGTGTTACGAAGTATCTATGTCTCGGGAAATTATCAACTTTTCTTTCTAACGGCGTCAATAATTCACCCTCTCCCAGGAGAGGTACGCTTCTCCTCTCCAGTAATGAAAGATTCTGCGTAGGACGGATTGTGGGAGTGACTCATTAGCTAGTGAAATGAACCGATGAAAGCCATGGTATTAAAAGACAACATATGCCAGACATCTATTATGTTTCACTGTGTTTTTACACCACCACGCAAGGGCAATGTTAATCATACAAATACTACTCATTTGACTAGAACGAGGTCGACCTACTCTCGGTATTCGTCCTCAAAGTCGCCTTTAGCAGAGTATGTGGCAATCGCACTTGAGGTAATACACAAGATGATACAGAATGAAAGACATAACAAGACTTTAACTTTCGTTTATTTCATTCAAAAATGGCCGTAAAATCCTCACGATAACTCAATAGTCTCACTTGACGTGACAGTCATAAACGGTACCGGTATTTGGAGACTTCATATTTATATTGGGGGAATAATAGTAATAGTTACGGTTTACGAGTTATATGTACTCATATGTCTTGTCAGATTACTATCTCATGTTATCATTTTAAAGGTTGTATTAATCTATAAACGATTACAAAATCGAATTTCCAAATAGATTCCATGTACTAATTTTGTTCAGATTCATATTTGTGACAAAACTTCCAAGTTCTTCAGTAATATTCATAAATTTTCGCAATGGTTAAAAATACATAGAATTGGAAGTGAAAATATTTTAGAGATATAGTAATTAAAAAGTATAATATTTTATAGAAAACAAATGTATCTTTTATGAAGTTCCAGTTTTAAATTAATTTTGAAATTTATCGCAAATTAATTTGAAATGGACGTTTGTGATCTATTCACCAGACTCCTACTACCGTAACTCATGTTCACGAAAGTACGAAGGGGAAGCAAAGTGAGCGCGCCTCTTCGATGACCTTACATGCTGGCCTACGTCACAAGCATACTGTGTAAATCGTTCGCGGAGTTCTGAGCAATTGCCTGCTCGTAGGAATATCTTTACATTCCTATCTTGTCCACTTTTCTATATTCTGCCAGTTCAAAATTCTATGATATTGAATTCGAGGTAATGCATTCAAGCAATTTTTCAAAATAAAATATTTTCATGATAATTTCTGTCACAATCGATTAGCTTACTCTATATAGAGCGTAATGAAATGTGTACATTTGATATGTATCGACCGAAGAGAATGTACAAGTGGCCATTGTGTCAACGCTGAAGTGCTGCAGATAGTAGAAGCTCAGCTGCCTCATTTGGTAATATGAGGCTGTCGCTGTCGGTGGTTATATGAGTTTAAGAACTCAAGGCACTACGATTCACACTCCGGCATCTGTTCCTCATGACTCTCATGCTACAGATTAAAATGCAGTCTAAATTAAATATTACTTTATTCCTCACTAATATTTCTTTTTCTCACTAATATTTTATTTTCCTGACATATTTTTTAAAATTTTATATTGAAATAAAATTTATTTTATCAATGAATTGGGTTATATCTTTTTTTAGGGTACGAATTTCGTTCACTGTGAACTGTTCATGGGATTGGATTCTAAACGAAACTTGTAGTGTTCTTTGTTCACAATGTGTTTGCAACTGCGGTTTTAATACCGGAGGCCAGTATGTTCACAATGGAGGTTTTGAACGGATGTTTCTTTGGTAATGTGCGAAAAGATGAGGCTGTTAATGTTATTAAATGGTGCCAAATATGCGATCGTTTGCGAAAAGAGTGTGAATCTCCGAAGTTAGAAGGAAATTGCCAGGCCACCAACCCTCTGAGCAATTCTTTTCGTATTTGTGTGAGTACATGTGGCGAAAGAAAAGTGTAGGAAGAAGTGGGAATGAAAAAATTAGAAATTTCCTTCAGCCGATCAAAGAAGTTTACTCAATAACAGACTGAGGTGAGTTGTCTATTTTATTAATTTAAGAGTGTGAACTTAATCACTATAGTGCTTTCTTATAAAAGTGAATTGGCAATTATGCGGTGGATAAACTCACGGTTGTTTATAATGAACGCGAGGGCCGAAGACCCCCCGTGGCCGTGACTTGGATCAGGGCGAGTGAAGCGACAAAACTTGCCTTTAAAAGTAATTTGGCATCACAAATTTGCGGAAACAAAGCGTATGTGAAGACATTGCACTGCGGCCGAAAGCGAAGATGAACCGAAGGTGAAGAGTCCGAACCATTCTCGACATGGCTAGTTCTTTTATGTGAGCCGTTTTTATTTTCCATTAAAAACGCAACTGATTTGTTGTAGAATACTTTCCCCGGCAAACTGTTTTCTGAATGGCAAATCCTGTTTGGAAATTTATTTAAGTTATACGTTTTCGCGATGACTGGTGTTGTAAAAACACGTTTCGCTTGGTACATGAATCGCGGAACCGGTTCAAAAGTCACTTCATCAAGTATATGGAAATCCCGCCGGTCAGGAAATAGAATTGAGTTCTTTTAGGTGAACAACATCCTCTGATCTAAGTATTTGGTAACAGCGGTAAGCGACAGGAACGGAAATACAACAGCTGTCGGTTGCTTTCATTATCGGGTTATATCATTGCTAGTCGCGTCCGGATATCCTGTGTTTCGTAAGCGTGCTCTCTTTCAAATCCTTCTTAAATGTTCTTTAATCGCCTAACGTTAGTTATTTAAAAAATACTTCCATAACTAATAACTTGCATCTCTGGATTGAAATATTCTCGGTTACATTGAGAATTCCCACTTCCATCATTTAAACAATTAGTAGTTGAGTGTTGCCATTGTAGTGGCAGTACTTAATATGTGCTCTTTGACAGTATATTTTGGAGTTTGTTGGTGGTGGTTAACTACACAATGTGGAAGGGTATTAAACCAAATTATTTTATTGTTTAATGTTTTTTTAAATAAAATGCTTAATGAACTGAAAACACTTAATTTCCAGTTCAAATTTCACACGAGGAGAGCAATTGGCATCTCAGTTGGCGAACTGGGAGCGGTAGCTCAGTGCATCAACTGATGACACTGCAGCACCTCTGACCGGGAGGTCCTAGGTTCGAGTCCTGACGGCGGCAGGATTTTCGACACTAGCTTTTCAGCTAGGTCGAATTCAGTCGCTGCCTGGAAGAGAATTGTAGCGGCCGGCTGCTCTGATCGGTAGTTTTACATCGGTGGTTTCTCCGATCAACACCAGGCGAATTCCGGAGTAGTACCCTACCAAACGGGCCACGGACCGCGCGCGATCTGTCCTTCCTCTTCCTTGTCCTATCCTCTCCCCCTTACACAAACACTTACACTAACATGCACTACACTACCACATATAAAAGAGCTGAAACTTTCCTCCCCGTTTCTGAAATACGTTTTGGATCCGCTCCTGTGTCCTGCCTATACGACTCCAAAGATTAACCGGCTGCATCCATTGCATTCTTTTTCACAATGTATAGGAAGGGAGTAGGGATGCGACATCGATGTAGATGTTTTTAAAACATCGATGTTTGTATTAAATCTTCGATGTATTTCACGTCGACAAATGAAAAAAAGTACTTTCATCTGATGGGGTAAGTGCCTGGTACCTTATTCTGCCTAAACTATTTATTCCTTAACCCAACAATTGCCCGAAGGGTGTACTAAAGCTGCCCTGTCATGCTAACATTTACTAGTGGGTCTGATAAACCGTCGGTACAGATATTCGGTGATGACAACGTTACGTACATTAATTTTGTTTCTCCTTACGTGCGATTGGGAACTCTTTTTACTACTCCCTAGTCATGATAATACTTCAAGTTAACAACATTTCCATCTGCATTCAGCTGCAAAACATACAAATCACATCTAAACATGAGTTGATAAGAACAACAATTTTACAAAAACATTATCATGAAACCTTCATTATTGTGTACTGTTTTGTTTCTAAGTCCCTCCCCTTCCATGTATGACCATTATCATTCTTAAATCCTAATCCAGAAATTATTAATTTACTACAAAACTTGATCTTCCTACAGTAGATGATTTAATATGTCCTCTGTTTAGACACTTCCCTTTCGTGGAGTCTCTGCCTTTTTGAACGTCGTCAAGTATCCATTCCCATTTCCATTTTTACTGAACCTGGTCCAGACTAGTGGCATCTGCTCCCTCCACACACGCGATTATAATTATATGTCAATTTATAACATTTCCCTACTAAACACTCCTCCTACTGGAATTACGTTCGAATTAGCACTACTAATTCGCAAATACATCTCTGCACCCGAATACTACCGCGTCAGAACATCATTTGCATTCGCCCCTCACCGCGTCAAAAGATGTCATTGCAGCGCCTCTAACCGGGAGGTCCTGGGTTCGAGTCCTGACGGCGGCAGGATTTTCGACACTAGATTTTCAGCTAGGTCGAATTCAGTCGCTGTCTGGCGGAGAATTCTAGCGGCCGGCTGCTCTGATCGGTAGTTTTCCGTGGTTTCTCCGATCATCACCAGGAGAATGCCGGAGCAGTACCCTACCAAACGGGTCACGGACCGCGCGCGATCTGTCCTTCCTCTTCCTCGGCCTATCTTCTCCCCTTACACACACACTTACACTAACATGCACTACACTACCACATATTCCGGGAGACCGGTCGGGAGCTTAGAGTTTGTCCCGGCTGGGGCGGTGCCCCGCTGGTGGGAGAGTCCTGGTTAGGGGGAAACCCCACTAGCCGATGGTACGTCGGCGCCGGATATCGCCATCCAGCGGGGGAAGATCACCGTCATCTCCCGAGAAAAACACATGCACTACACTAACGGGACTAATGGTCAAAGCAGTTGACGCGCCCGGAAACACGAAAAAACCAAACCAAAACCAATCAAAAGATCGTCTGCCCCGTTCGTTTGTCTTAAGCACTCTTCATCGGTCTTCCCAGCCCGAGATCGTACCCCAAAACATTTCTTTCATACACCAAAACATTTGGTCCTAGTGCGCATGCCATTCCCTTTCTCGAACGCATTCTAATTTCTGATTGGTCATTGGCACTCTACCACTGTATTTGTTTATTCTTTGGTAATTGATTCGAAATAATTTTCCTAATTCACTTCCTCACTCACGGAATTCGCTCACGTGTCCTTTCACTGTTTTTATTTACCAATAAATTTTCTATTTTCCTCGCTATCAATTATGTTGCCATTCCTTGTATTCGTATTATTTACTATTCGATCTTTTGCTTCTCTTCTGTCACCAATTGTTGTTGTCCTGTTTATATATTTATTCGAATTTATCGTTTCTAACGCACCCAATTTATCACATTCATAATAAAAACTTCTAATACTTTTGAGATATTCCTAAATATGACAGTCTTTCTCTGACCGGGAGGTCCTAGGTTCGAGTCCTGATGCGGCAGGATTTTTGACATTAGTTTTTCAGCTAGGTCGAATTTAGTCGCTGTCAGGAGGAGAATTCTAGCGGCCGGCTGCTCTGATCAGAAGTTTTCCGTGTTTTTTCCGATCAACACCAGGCCAATGCCGGAGCAGTACCCTACCAAACGGGCCACGGACCGTGCGCGATCTTTCCTTCCTCTTGTCCTATCCTATCCCCTTACACACACACTTACACTAACATGCACTACATTACCACATATTCCGGGAGAGCGGTCAGGAGCTTAGAGCTCGTCTGGGCTGGGGCGGTGCCCCGTTGGTGGGAGAGTACTGGTTAGGGGGAAACCCCATTAGCGGACGATAAGTCGGCGCCGGATCTCGCCATCCAGCGGGAGAAGATCACCGCCATCTCCCGAGAAAAAACATGCATTACACTAACGGGACTAATGACCAAACCAGTTGACGCGCCCGGAAACACGAAAAAATCAACCAATCAATCAATCAATCAGGACAATCTTAAGACCAAAGTGACCAAGGGCGAAAAATAATTAAAATAAACGTTTCGTCGATAAATGATGTCTGTAATACTTGTGAAATAATCAATCGGGTAATAATACTTTTGTTGATTGTACTGACCATTGTGACTTTTTTATGGCCTCAGATGTGTTGTCGCTTGTTATTTTTCCACGGCTTTTTAGTATATACAATAAATTTTAAGTCTGGTTGAAAAACTAATAAATACTTCAAATTGCTCCCCTCTCCCCACGTGTATATTAAGGGTTCGTAATGCGGTTTTAAAAATTCGATGATTTTCGGTCAATATTTTAATAATATCGATGTTCTAATTTTGAACATCGATCTTTAGAAGCGTCGATGTTTGGTTGACTACGTCGAATCCCTACAAGGGAGGAGATGGGCTTGTCTGGTGGAGTTTGTTCCAACGAGTAGTATGGGAGGGATGTCTGGTGGTTGTATGACGGTTGTGGTATGTGGTGATTGAAGAACTTGTTTGCAGACTGGGGTATCTATAATATTTTTGAATTAACTAATCAGGCAATAAAACTTTTGTTAATTGTCCTGATCATTTTTGACGTTATTTTTTCCTTAGATGCGTTGTCGCTTATTATTTACCGGTTTCGTAGAATAAACAAGTTTTAAATATTATTGAAAAATTAATGCGACCACGGTCAAAATATTCCACCTTCCCGCCGTGAATATTAATGGTTACTAATGATTCTTGGCTGTCCGAGATGAACCACGTCTCAGTCGATGGAGCTGACGTTTCGGCCATCTTGTTGTGGTCTTCTTCAGAGCTATACTTCCGATAGCTGTGAAGTCATCAGTATAGCTCTGAAGAAGGTCACAACATGATGGCCGAAACATCAGCTCCATTGATTGAGAGGCGGCTCATCCCGGACAGCCAAGAATCAAATGACTCCGGCCGCAGAAGCCCACGAATCCAATGGTTACTAATGCGGTTTTAAAATCTTCGATGGTTTTGGGTCGATATTTTATTAATATCGATATTTTAATTTTGAACATCGATGTTCTGTTGGCTATGTCGCATCCTACCAGAGAGGAGACGGGGCTTGTCTGGTGGAATTCATTCCAAGGAGTAGTAAAGGTCTGGTTGTACCATATACCTTGGTTTGTACGTGGGTATAGTAATAGGTCTGGTTGTGTTGCGGTTGCGATGTGTGGTGATTGAAGCACTTGTTTGTAGACTTTGGGTCTGTAATATTTTTTGTATCGATTTTGAACATCGATGTTCTGTTGGCTATGTCGCATCCTACCAGAGCGGAGACGGGGCTTGTCTGGTGGAATTCACTCCAACGAGTAGTAAAGGTCTGATTGTACCATATACCTTGGTTTGTACGTGGGTATAGTAATAGGTCTGGTTGTGTTGCGGTTGCGATGTGTGGTGATTGAAGCACTTGTTTGTAGACTTTGGGTCTGTAATATTTTTTGTATCAATTTTGAACATCGATGTTCTGTTGGCTATGTCGCATCCTACCAGAGAGGAGACGGGGCTTGTCTGGTGGAATTCATTCCAACGAGTAGTGAGTGAGTGAGGTCTGGTTGTGTGGCGGTTGTGGTGTGTGGTGACTGAAGCACTTGTTTGCAGCTTCGGGGAATCCGCTGCGCGGTGTCACCCTGAGAGATGTGATTGAAAGCTCTTTCGCTGCAACAGAGGATGTCAACGGTTCCTGGGTGTCAGGTGAGGTGGATGCAGCATGTCATGACTGCTTCTGATAACTGATGGTGCCGGGGTGGTGATGTGTGGATAATTCACCATGTGATGGGTGTTTATAACTTATATAATGTTTATAACACTTGTGGGGGTGTTTATAACACTTGTGGTGATGGGAATCCTGATGCAATGGCTTCGGGTGGACTTAAATAATGGCTTCGTTTCCATTTACCAGCATCGTTGTTTTTTTCTTTCGCCTATCCTGCGAACTTTATGAAGAATTATTCGCCGACCAAAAACCAGAAGTACGAAATTTGACAGTGCTATAATTGGAACATGGTAGACGATAGGAATACGAAGATAATATCTGTTTATGGGTTTGGGAGAAAATATATAGTAATTGTTATTCAGCCTATTGAACACTTGTGAACAGTGTTCTTTCATTTTGCCCTTGATTTTGCCTTCCATTTCTTGTACGTCATTTCAGACATCAAAAAGTATGTGCACACCAAAAAGTAAGCTGTGTGGTTCTTCAATTTTTCCTTTAGTATTACTCAATTTACTGTCCTTGAGTGGCACTGTTTGGCTTCAAATACTACGAACGTAGGTCATTCCGTGTAGTAAGTATGTACATTTCATAATGAAAATTCGTAATATTTGGGTTGTGCATAATTGAATTCTCGATAAATTTTTGTTCATGTGTTCTTTTCTCCGTTATTACTTAACTACTTTCTGTTGTAAACATATAAATTAATTATTTACGTTTTTATTAATTGTAATAGATATCTGTGCTATCATTATGATTTATATACAAACCCCTTCAAGTTGTTACTCGGTCAACTGTTAGGCCATGTTCATTTTTTCACGTAAGTTATTTGATTCTTCATTAATAATTTTATGGGAAATAATTTATAGCTTCTAATTTTCAGAGACATCCTTTCTAATTTGTAATGGAGCGCAACGTTCTTTCGAATAACTGATCACATTACGTGGTTCTTTATTAGCTTCTGAACTTCGAAAGTGTACTTGATGCTTTAACGTCGTCTTTGTTTCTTAAAGTGCTTTACTGCTTCTGTCGTTCATGTATGTAAATAAATTATTCCTAACTGATGCATTAACAATTTATATTTTTCCTCTGATTCACTCATTTATCCACTAACTGAAATGTTTCTGAAGATCACTAATCTATTAACAAGCTTATTGATTTTCACCAACGGTAATGAATAATTTACGAAGTCAACTTTTATTGCGAAATATTAAGAAGTAATTATTATTCTTGAATCAATTTGAAAGCTTGAATAGATTATTTTTTGCCAACTGTGTAACAGAGAAGTACGTACATACTATGTAATGGTAAACAAAAAAATAGATTTTAGTATCACTTTGCAAATTAGTATTCAATTCTTGATTATAACAAACTTCCTAATTATCTTAGCACCTCTCACGTTTCGTGCTAAACTGTTATAAAACAATAACATCACAATAATAAGGCAACTGATTCACTGATCTGCTTTTTGTCTATTTATCTTGAAAAATTTTGGATAACAGTTGAATTTCACCAACTAGTGTGCAAATATTTCATAATATAATGAACTCTCTACAAACCTGGTTCAGTTTACTTTCATTTCAAAATTGAGAACGGCTGTGCTTAGAATATTTTTAATTGATGTTAATAGAAATATTGCATCATTTAATTTCTTTGAAAGGAATAAATTTTCATCAAATGGGCTAAAAAATGTAGCGATAATACTGTTCATAACCATTTTTATTTTTATATATTAAAATTAATCGAACCTTCCAAATCATTAATTAATCAAATACGCTGTTTCTTTATAACGAAATTAAAGAAAAGAGTATGTTTTTGTAATAGAATTTGTTTTAAGGGGAGAGTAGTAATAAATGAATTATTACCTAAACCAATCAATCTCGAGTAATCTCTACATTAAAGGAAGTTTTTCGTTATAATTAAGTTCTTTATTGAGTTTACACTGTAAATATTTTTCGTCTAAGAATCGAAGAGTGAATGTGGTCTCTTATAATCTGGCAAAAACTTCGAAATTCAATTTCAATAGGCCCATTCCTGGATAGTAGCACCCTATATGTTAAGGATAAAATCCCTTTTTCGGTGTCAAACACTTCCCATCGCTCCGCCTGAGCGAGGCGGTGCATCACCGAGTGACGAACGCGGGAGAGGAAGAAATTCAGTATGCGTGAACACCCCGCTTGCACGCCGCGCCGCAAGCGCGGGGGCCTGAGCAGGGGCTAGAGCGGGGACTAGAGCGTGGGTTTGAGCGTGAGAGGGCGTGAGCGGGGACGTACGTGCGGAGGTGAGCGGGAGGTGAGCGCGGGCATGAGCGGGACGTGAGCGGGTGCGTGAGGGGAGGCGTGAGCGGAGGTGGTGGTGTTAGCGGGGGCGTGGGTGGGTGCAGGGGCGTGAGCGGGTGCGGGGGCGTGAGCGGGTGCGCGGGCGTGAGCGGGGGCGTGTGCGGGTGCGGGGGCGTTGGCGGGTGCGGAGGCGTGAGCGGGGGCGTGACCGGGGACTTGAACAGAGGTAGAGCGGGGGGGGGGGGGGGGGGGGGGGGAGGGGTGAGGGGGCGAGCGGGTGAGGGGGCGTGAGCGGGGGGGGGGGGGGGGTGGGGGGGGGGGTGTGCGCGGGCGTGGCCGCGGGCTTGAACAGGGGCGTGAGCGGAGGTGTGAACGTGCGCTGCTTTCCTGCGCAGACTCGCGGCTGCTGTTCCGGGACGACGCCGGCCGCCCCATGCTGTTCGACGCCACCACGCGCACCTCGCGCGCCCTCCTCAAGAACCACGGCCTGGTAGGTGCTGACGCTGGCGATGGCGCTCCCGCTCCCGCCTTCGCTCCTCTCTCCTCGCTCTCGCTCCTCCCAATGGTAGCACGCTCCGTTCTTGTTCCCGTTACCGCTCTCGTTTCCGTTTCCGTTCCCGATCTCGTTTCCTTTCTCGCTCGCGTTCCTCCACTCCTCGCTTCCGCTCCCCTTCTCGACCTCGCTCCGTTCTCCCTCTTGTTCTCGCTCCCGCTCCCCCCTCCTCGTTCTCGCTGACGCCCTGTTCGTTCTTGTTCCTGTTGTTGTTGTTCCCTCTCCAACTCCCTCTTTCTCTCCCGTTCCCGGTGTCTCTCCTTTTCGCATTCGCGCTTCCGCTTCCACATCTGCTCCCACTCCTATGACAGTTACCTGGAGAGGTGGCTCAGTGCGTCAACTGGTGTCACTGCAGTGACGCGGAGCGGGCAGTCCTAGGTTCGAGTCCCGACAGTGGCAAGGTTTTCGACACTAGCTTGTGAGCTTGGTCGAATTCAGTCGCTCTCTGGACGAGAATTCTAGCGACCGGCTGCTCTTCTCGATACTTTTCCGGAGTTTCGCCGATCAACACCAGGCGAATGCCAAAGTAGTACCCTAGCACATTGGCCACGGACTGCGTGCGATCTTTCCTACCTCTTCCTTGTCATATCATCTCCCCTTACACACACACACACACACACACACACACACTTACTCTAACATGCACTACACTGCCACACGAGCCGAGAGACCGGTCGGGAGCTTAGAGCTTGTACCGGCTGGGGCGGTACCCCGTGATTTGTTGGGGGAAACCCTGCTAACTGACGGTAGGTCGGCGCCGGATCTCGCCATGTAGCGGGGGACAATCACCACCTCTTGCCAATGAAAAACATGTACTACACTTATGGCATCAATGACCTCGGTAGTTGACGCGCCCGGAATCACTAACAACCAGCCAACCATTCTATTACAGTTCCCGCTGCCGTTCCCGTTTCCAGCCGCACTCCTTCCTGCGCTCCTTCTTGCACTGGTCCTGCTCCTGCCCTTCTCATTTCTACGGGTAACTGGATTGAGCATTACAGTAACGTTACAGTACAGCATTACAGTACAGACTGACGGTTCGCTCGCCACGTGCTGTGGTACGACATGTGACCTGCTCTAAAGCAATCAGCTTGCGAGGGTTTCTTTACTTTCTTAGAGCCTGGGTTCATCGTTGCCGCTCATCTGACTCCCACGAAGACGCGGCGGCCATAAGGTTCGGCTTTGGCGAAAGTTATGAACATAATATCAAGCGGTGTCATAGCCCATTAATGTTTTGAGATTTCATTTATCTGTATTGGAGATGGTGTCATGTGAATAGTAATGAGCGGCAACAGCGCATTGAACTGTCAGAGTCGCTTACACGCTACCGGTTCTGTATTATTGCTGGGGTGATTGTCTGAAGCAAGCATATGAACTGAGAAACCACACGTGGAAGACAAAACAGAGTGTATAGAGAGATTTTCCTAAGGATGAGCCAAAGTGACAGCTAGTGCTGGCAACATAACTGAAGGTTCTGTTGTCGTCGTGCCCTTGAGCCCATTACACTCCCTTCCCGCATTCGTTCGTTTGCAGTTGGCTAACGTAAATGGCTTCGACTCTTCCTTCTGTGATGTCCTCATCCGACAAAACTACAGTACGCCACCAGAAGTAATTGAAATTAGGAAGTGCAGTGTTATGTGCTCTTCTGTAAATATTTTTTTCTTTATATGTTACATTGAATTTACTTTTTGTGTGATAAATATGTTTATTTTAAAACCAATACTTGAATTCGAGATGCGTACCGATGTACGTGGTTCCGGCCTTTGTTTTGTTGTGTGGCGAGCTGTGATTGAGAGCTTTCTGTTTACATTCGTGGCAGTTTTCTTTTACTGATTGTGAGAGCATGTTAAGAGATTTTCCACATACGTAATTAAATTTAAATATTTCCCGAACTCGCGTACGTGCGTATATTTAAGCTAAACTCTTAGACTTCTTCATAGGGATGTCTTCCCAGGAGCCATTAGCACTTTACGAAAGGGCATGACTGAACAGCTGTCACGGCGGAGGGAGACTTCTCTCAAATACATGTGACGTTCACTTGTTTTCGCAAACTGTCACTTTGGCTCATCCATAGTAAAATCGTTCTATAATAATTATCGAAGGAAGTAGTCGAGCTTCGGGTTGTTTTGCATCAGTGATTCGCTAAAGCATCAGTTATACGTTGGGAAATCAATTTTGACAGTCCATGACCCGATCCTCCTCCCCCTCCCTTTTATGCCCCCTGTCCTCTCTCACTCGCAGCTTCCGCCTCCATGTTTCTTAACCGCATTACAGCGAAGCACTAGACTGCAGAATGGGAACCTACTATTCTGTGTCAAGGCTTTCAAGCAGTGGTAAATCCAGACCGTTTAGTAAATAGAAGTATTTTTGGCGTGGTGCAGACTTCGTCACAGATTTTCCATTTATTTATCTCCTGATCCTAAGCAATAAGAAAAGAAAAAGAATAAAAGTTGTAAACTTCAGAAGTAACTGGAATCCAAAGGATCAACGTATTTCGAATATGTTCTTGAATATACATTCATCAAAACATTGTAATGTGTGCCTGATTTCGTTTATTAATAGATCCCTAAATATTTACTTTTATTGAAAGTAGAAAGCAATATTAACAGAGGCAATCTGCAGCAGATGTTTGATTTCATTAATAATCTGTTTTTAGACATTTCATATAAAATAATTATATAATTAAATAATGAAAAAATAAATTTGGATATATGAAAGAATTGTACTATTTCCAATCGCGCTTATATAATTTTCAGAATATTTGTTTAGTTAAATGAAATCAATTCTAAATGTACGCAAAAATAACTAACTGGAAGGTTGGCCTAGAATTCATTATATTGTCTCAAGCCAAAGAAACAACAAAAACAGGTTTCCTAAGAAAGGTAGGGTATCATGCAAAGGTGATGTAATAAGATGTGTTAACTTCCCTTCTTTTCTCCAGATCCCATCGTCGACCATAAAACTGGAGCTCTCTGCAGACCATAAGTTCCTACTAGCTGTGTACAACTACTCGAAGGTGAGAATCTTTACAACCCTGAGAAATGGTTTACTGATTATGATGATGACGGCAAAATATCATCAAAGCACTGAAATTTAATGAATTATGTGATGAATAAATAGTAAATGAATTTTTTTTTTTTTTTTTTTTAAATTTTGAAAGGTTTAAAAATATCAAAACGAGACATTAAATTGAATATTGATAAATTATTAATTCATTTATTAATTGATCACATACGTCATTAATCATATACGTCAACCTAATTTTAGAATCATATTTTTCCTAAGCTGGCTTGGGAGAATTTTATACTAAAGGTATAATAAGGTACGAAGGTATAATAAGGTACTTGTACCCCATAAGAAAACACGCCGTTGAAGTTGTGTTGGAGGTGAAGTTGGAAATGTATTTGGAATGCAAAAGCGAGGAATGTGCGATCGCGTGAGCAAGTGGAAATAAAGACATTTCCCTCAAAGTGATTCATTAACCTTTACGGGAGCGTGAAAACAAAACCTCTCTAGCCTTAAGGCCTTCGCCTTTGCGTTCCAAACGGACATTAGTATTCCGACACTCGCCAACTCAACTGAAGCAGTTGGTTTATATGAGGCGACAACCGTTTATACTTCAGCATACAAACACGAACACTGCACTGGCTGTGGTAGCTCATATGTTTGTGTTGCCACAGGATGTGGCGAAGGTAACGAACTCTTACTTTTCTTCTAAAGACAGACCCGTGCATACGTAAGACATCTTAAAATGTTTCGGTGTTTCATGGCAACTAGGTGAAATGTGTTTGAAGATGCACATTGTTAGATAAGTTTTTGTTTGAAAATGTACTATAATCTGCTTTTCTGTGTGCAAAAATGAAGTAAATGAGTTCTACATTTGCAAAATATGCCTTACTCCATAAAATTGAAAATGCACAAAAGTACACCTCTGCATTGATATATGATCGATTCCCAATATGGCGGCTCAAATATGATCACACATTTTTCCTCACGTTCATTTAATTAGGAAAAACAGTGTTTCAAAATGTATTTCTCCCCAAAATGGATTCCATAACTTGCCTACTCTATACGTTGCCAAAATAGAAGCGCGTTCCAAGACTTATGCTTTTTTTCTCACGTATATGTTTTATAGGCGCTCTTACAAGATGTAATTTGCATTAAGCACTTCGTAATGGGAACCCCCTATTGACAATTTGTTTTCTAGAACCGTCAGCGGGCTCCAGAATTTTCACTGGATTTAGTTTTCGAAATTGTCTGATTTTTTACTTTCTCGCCTTACGAAGTACTCCGTAAGATAAAGTTATGTAATTGTGCACCGAAAAACTGCAAATTTTTCAGAAAAACTGTTATTTTCTCTGGATTTCAAATTATCTGAGTGTACTGTGAGAATTGTAAATGTACGGTTGTCATTCACGTTCTTCGCCTAATCAGATTGGTTATATCATATCTGTGTTTTTTTAAATGCAGTTATTCTTTGATTATCCGTGTGTTTCAGATCTTACAATGCAACTCATGCCTTGGTGACATTATTTTCAATTATTGTTACAGCTCTTCCGTCATACTTATCTGGCCCAGTATGACATCATTGATCTGGAAAAGGAGTAAGTTCACAATTTACAATAATACAGATAATACACACATTTTAATTCGCCTGTAGTATTGGCTGATTTTGTCTTAGGTTTTCATATATTGTATGTCTGTTTTATTTCTATAATAAATATCAAAAGATAATGGTGAAGATAGAGGAAAAATATTAAAGTTACAATATGTTGTAGTGTACAAAAATTGGGGTGCAATATATAATTAAAGTGACTATAGAAAAGTGAAGAGAATAAGAATGAGTATGAGACGAATTTACATAACTGCCTTCAGGAGAATGTAATAATTAGAGCTGGGAAGTTTATGCAAACTTTTAGCCCTGAAATACGCATGCAAATATGCCTACAAATGTTGAAATATGCTCAGAAATTGTGAAGATATGCAGCATTCGGTCACGAAAATGTATTCCTACAATGTTATTACATATTTTTTGCCACCTAGAGAAACGGAGAATAAGCGAGAGAAGGAGATGCTTCCTGTGGGGGAAGGTCAATATGAGTATGCCAAAAGAAAGCGTGAGGTGTCAAGCCTTGGCGATAAACTGATGACAGCAAATATTACTTTGTCGGTGCTGGCCGTCACTTGTCTGAAATTCACTGTACTAACGTATTTGAGTAACAACAATTTTTATTGTTAGCATTAATATTTTTTATGTGGAAATTATTATTTTAATGTTAGTATTTTAGGCAAAAAGTGGAAAAAATATACAAAAACATTTATTTATATTCATTATACGCAAAGCATTTCTTACTTTATTTTCGATATTTTGCCATGAAATATACACATTTGAAGTTTCAGGAAGATATGATCATTAACAAAAAACGTGCAATGGCATGAACTTCCCAGCTATTTTAATACGTTGGCTTAAACAAATTTCTTTTTATATTGAAATATTTTCTCACAAAGACGCTTGACAGGGGACTTGGAGCAGCGTCTAAACATGTGGAGCTGATTGCCAACGGGTTGAAGTCCCGCGTAAACTGCACGTGGTTTCACAATGTGATTAAGGCGCAGTTGGCTTCTTGTACCACCTCGTATTCCACTAGAACATGATTCCATCCATAATCTTTCATCTCTGATCACCATTCGCCCCTCATTTTCGTCCACATCAGCGTCCATTCGAGGGAAGGCAATGGCTACCACCACTGTGTTCATGTGCACGGAAAGGGCGGGACATAAAGACGTACGATTCCTCCCTCGTCTACACTCCGCAACCGAATACGGCACACTTCATCATTTCTCGCGGCCTGCTGTCAAAAATCTTTCGCCCCACCATTTATATACAGAGTGACTCAAAATTGCCTTGTGACTCGCGAGATAGAGCTTCTGTTATCCATGATGACATTTCTGAGAAAAGAAATTTAGAAACGGTTTTTTTTAAGCTTTCAAGAAAAGGCTATACTGATTTTACGAGGAGTCAAGGGGTTACGAAACTTCGCCTTACCATAGAATGCAATGTCTAAAAATGTGCTGTAATGTTGTGGTGCCGCGCCATAATGTATGCATGTACCTTTACAGGCACCATGTACACCATAATGTGAACGAAATTATGAAACAGTGAGTGTAGCGCAGTCGACTCCAAACGCTTTACTTACGCTGTTTTTCTACGGTATCGCTTTGGTACGGTTCAACGTCTTCCTTGCAGCGTGTGTATCGAAAGTTTTGTCGCCAAGGAGGACGTCGCTTTTCTTCTCTGGCGAGAATACGCTTACGATTTCTCAAGATCATGATATCACACACGACTTATATCGTGACGCTTTCTGATTGAGGTCCGAAACCAGTTTCGAGTTACCATGTAGAATTAATAATAGAGCTGTTTAAGACTCTTTCGCTGAGACGTCACGTCGCGGCGCGCCGCCCGCCATAGATGTCGCTAGCACTTGCCTCTCTGTACCCTTTGAACGAACGCGAAGGGGCATATCTAAGAGGGAATTTAAGGTTCGAAGTTACTGGCTGCTGCCAACTGATTTTAAGGAATCATCAGACAGATGCTATATGGATGTTTTTATTGAAGTTTAATACGGAAGACAAGTGGTCACGAATGAATGTAAAGCCAAACCACAGAGACGTAACTAATACTATGGCATTTGCGGGTCAGCAGGCGAGTGCAGTTTACTCCTTCCGTAACTGCCTCTACCGGCGCCATTGTGAGAACTTCCCGAGAAGGGGTTGGCTCTTCCCCATCATTGTTCCCTTTCCTCTCTGCGGTCTCCGGAGCTTGTTCGGGATCGCACTAGAGGATCGCGGTTTGACCAAGCCCTGGGTTAGAAACGAGAATTGATGAAAGGGTAGGCTTCCGTTTTCATACCGATTGTCGGACCAACCGGCAGCCGAGTTGGGAGAATCTCGCTCTTTATAAAGCCGTGCGCAATCCACCTCCGCCCATTTCGCCATGAGGAAGGTCGCAGAACGACGGCAGCAACGTTCGCAGTTGTGTCTAGCTTGCGGCGTCTCTCCAACTGCCAAGCATTTACGAAGATTGATTTTTTAAATTTACGGTCGCTTTTACTTTCTCGTTACGGAGTCGAGAGAAAGTTATGCAATGCTGCGCGAAAAAACGGCGAATTTTCGGCAGAAAAACTCTTATTTCAGTACCCTGGTAACAAAAAGTGGATAAATCTAGAAATTGCTACATTTAGAAAATAATTCCTTTAACACGTGGTGTAGCCAGAATCCATGTTTTGTGGGTCCTTGATGCCGAAAAATAGAATAACGGGAAAACGTCCGTCTGTTCGTCTCTCTGGCCGTCCGTCTGCTAGCTGCTCAGCCGATTTTCTTCAAAATTGATATTCCACAATCGAACTCGCAGATGTGGCGGTCTCGCAGATGTGGTGATTTTAAATTTGGGGGGAGGTGCTTTACACGAAGCCACTTGAGACATTTTCCAAATTTTCAAAAAAATACTCCGTTGATGTTTAATACATTTTGTTGCTGTATAGCGTGAAGGACGTTTAAGAGAAAGGGCTCATGTTCGTTAAAAACCCTGATTTTTCGAAAATTGCAAAAGTTCAAAATTTTTACTACTAAAATATCACAACTAAGATTGAAGACAGAAATTGTTTCGCTTTCTGAAATCTGTTCCTTAAAGATAGATTTTGAAATAAAGTCATGTACAATTTTTCGAAAAGTGTAGGAATTTTGCGTGAAAATACGTGCGAGAAAGTACGTGCTGTTTTAGCACCACTAGATGTTTTCTGCATCCCTCGACAGAGAGCGGCGGGGGCTGCGGGCGACGGTGGAGACGACTGCGCCGGGCGACGACCCGCGCGTGCTGCAGCTGGCCATCTGGGCGCCCACGGGCAACGCCATCGCCTTCGTCTACCACAACGACATCTTCTACCGCGCGTCGGCCGCCGCCGACGCCGAGACGGTGCGCCTCACATCCGACGGCTCCTTCAGCACAGTCTACCACGGCGTGCCCGACTGGGTGTACGAAGGTAACGCCCGCGCTCGCACTCGCGTTAAGACGGCTCCACACATACATAAACTGATGACAGCAAATATTACTTTGTCGGTGCTGGCCGTCACTTGTCTGAAATTCACTGTACTAACGTATTTGAGTAACAACAATTTTCATGGTTAGCATTAATAATTTTTATGTAGAAATTATTATTTTAATGTTAGTATTTTAGGCAAAAAGTCGAAAAAATATGCAAAAACATTTATTTATATGCATTTTAAGCGCGTTAAGACGGCTGCACACATTCGTCATTCGCCGAGCAGCGAGCTGGCGCTCGCCCAATCCCGAGCAGCTGACGTGTTCGGAGAATGTTCGCTCCCTTTGATGTGTCCAAAAGACCGACACGCGGTGGGTAGGGCGAACCCCGAATGTTCGTCACTCGGCAGACAACAAGAAACTCATTCACACTACTCGGGATTCGGCGAGCGGTTGCTCGCTGTTCGCCGAATGACGAATGTGTGGAGCCGCCTTTAGATACAGAGAAGGCAGAGAGGCCATGGCCCTCTTGCAACATTATTAAAGGCATCTCGTATTAATCGTGCAACGTTTCTTGACCGATGACCTTGCTTCCCCCTCTCTGGCTTAATAAACAGTTGAAGGCAAAAGCTCGCAGCGAGCATTGATGACAACACATCTTCACTGGCGTGAAATAGATACTATATTGCGGTGAAACCGATAACTTTTGTCTGTAATTTTCTGCAATAAATCTAAAGAAATGACCGAATCAGTTGAAGATTCATCACAGAAGATACCTCGAACTCCTGTTAAAGTTCGAATGCAAATTATTGAGACACTTGCGAAGGAATGGCTCATTCTCCAGAGATTGGCATTGCTTCATAAAATCTGGTGGCCGATTTCGTCACTAATACCTCCACTCTCCCCTCATTTCTTCAATCCATCGGTCAAGAAAAGCTGCGCGAGCAATAATACTGCGTTTGCGGTAATTATATTCAATGTGTGATTTTCCCCCGTTTTTAACCTGACCAATTGGGGATGTGTTCTGCATTTGGGAAAGAAGCTTTGCAAGCCTCTGTAGCCCCCTATAAGTTTTCTTTGTCCATTTTACTCAAACTCTCGTTTTCTTCCCTTTTGTTCATTTTCCTTCACCTCTTCATTTCGTGGTCATTTTTACTTGATTTTCTTTTTCGAAGTCTTTTCCTACTTTTTTACTAACTTCATTTTCTCTTTTATCATTCTTTAGCGTTTTCACATTTTTTAAATCTCAACACCCTTCCTTTATTAGTACTTTACTAGAGAGTTCTTTATATTTTCACTTTGGGAGTAATTCTCATCGCACTTCTCTCGTCATTTTAATACATTTTTGTTAACTTTTGTGTTTTCTTTTGATCTAAAAAACCTTTTTATTTTATTTTTCACTGCCTATTTTGTGTGTATCTTAATAAAAGGTCATTTTCTTTAAAATACTCAAACAATGGTATGACATTGTAGGTTTCCTTTTGTTATATCACTTGTAATACTTTTCAGTGTGTAATCGGTGGGCTTTTATTATTCAAATGTGAAAAGGATGTTAGTTGTTGACAAATTAAGAAGCCACTGTGTAGAAATAATGAAGATAACTTCCGGTTGCTGGCTAATACATTTACGTGAAGCAGAAACCTTATTAAGTAATAATGCATATTTCACCAACCAAGTGTTTATAGAAAATACTTTTTACTTTTTCGGCAAAAGAACATTTTAGCTGACTCATCGAGGATGTGTTTTAATTACAGACTTGCTTTTCGCCTATGTGAAATAGGTGTAAAATTAATTACAAAAGCTAATGTGCAGTTAATTATAACGTTAAACAAAGCAAGAGTTATTTCTAAAGGGTGAAATGGGACTACCTTGAATTAATAACAAACACCATCAGCTCTATTTGATGGAATTTACTATCGATACAATTGTTATTTCTCTGTATAACTAGTGATGGTTCGTGTGAAAATTGCATAAGAATTCTGCACTTAAAAAGCGATTTACTTCATTCTTATATTTCTTTGCTGCTTTGAAAACAAATGGCACGTACAAATATATTCGTACATTGGATATTTGAAGTAAGAAAAGCACATGTGCTCGTTGAAGTAAGGCTGTATTTCAAATGTTGATCAGTTTAGATTTAAATTTGGTAAAAGAAGCATCGATAATTTATTAATAAATAAAAGAAATAATCTTCTACACACATTTTTCTTGTGGATGATTATTATTTATGTTCGTTAGTTAAATCTTTATATCGATGTGAATAAGATGATGTGCTTAACCAACGGTCCAACTAATCTTCTTGTGTTGCAATTCGACTTAAATGATGTTAATAAAATCTTTGACAGTTGTAAATAAGCTGATAACTCGTGTAAACCTACAATCGTTTAAAACTTATCTTCTGGTATTAATAAAAATACAACTCAATTTAAATTATGTTAATGAAAAATCTCAAACGATTGTTAAAGCGTGATCATTCATACTACTCGGCTTACTATAAAAGGGGTCTACAGTTGTGTCAAATTTACATTCGCTCTAAATACATTTGCGCGAATTACATGAAGGAATTGATCCCAATTGGTTATATTCGTATTTGATTCGTTGATTTAATATCTAACAAATTTTCATTAAAATAGCATTTTTACAGACACCCTATGTATTGGTTAACTATATTATTCCTCTCATTTTAAATCGTCCCGAATTTTTAATTCTAATCTTGTTCTACGCATGCACGAGTAGTTGTTGCTCTATTTTCTCTTACGTAATGAATGGGTCTTTCAGTGATCGTATAAGGCTGAAATTACTTTAAAGTAGATATGATTTCCTCATCTTTGAACTGAAATATCGTTTTTATTGGCTGCGTGGCATAGTTTACAGAAGCAAGAGGTTTAGTTTGCCCAGGATATGGATCTTCAAACAGTGGAGTTTCGCTATCTTCTTATAACGGGATGCTCACAATTCTCTAATGACGATGCCCATTAACATTCAAAACATCCTTACCCTAATGGGCGAGCCACATGTTTATGATATGGCTTCTAAACTGTCGTCTTCATTGACGTCATTCATTCATCAATCCCTTCTTTCATTCACTCTTACACTCATCCCTTCATTCCTTCATTTATACATTAATTTGTTCACTTATTTTTATTTTTTTCCTTTTGTCCTTCTTTCTTTTTCTTTTTGCTTCTCTCTTTTCATTTTGTTGGAGGAGAGGGAGAAGTGAGTCCGGCTCGGACGGTACCACATCTGACTACGTGCCTGCTTGTGTGTTCGCAGAGGAAGTGTTCAGCTCCAACACGGCCATGTGGTTCTCGCCCAACAGCAGCAAGCTGGCGTACGCCACCTTCAACGACACGCGCACCCGCGTCATGACCATCCCTTACTACGGCTCGCCCACCGTGCTGGAGTTCCAGTACCCGCGGTCCATCCACCTCCGCTACCCCAAGGTGCGTTGCGCTTCGCGAACCGCCATTCCGGAACACACACCTTCTTACTCTCCGATGGCCCTGCAGCCCCTAAACTGACGTCAGCGTACTCGCAGTCAAACGATACGCTTGCGATTGATTGATTATTTCGTGTTGCCGGTGGTGCACGACCTACACGTCAGCTTGCGGGGGTTTCCCCAACCAGGTATCTCCCACCATTGGAACAGCGTCCCTGTCGGGATAAGCTTTAAGCTCCCAACCGGTCTCCCGACAAGTGAGATAGTGTGTGCATGCGAGTAAGGAGTGAAGATAGAACAAGGAAGGGGAAGGAAAGATCGAGCTCGGCCCGTTGCCCGTTTGTTAGAGTACTGTTCCGGCATTCGCCTGATGTTGATTGGGGACACCTTGGTAAACTACCGATCAAAGCAGCCGGTCGTTAGATTTCTCCTCCTGACAGCGGCTGAAGTCGTCGAATCTAACTAGTGTCGCGAATCCTGCCTCCGTCGGTACTCGAACCCTAGGATCTCCCGGACAGAGGTACTGCAGTGACATAAGGTAATGCCCTGATCCACTTTAGCCGGTTCCGCGAATACTTCGCCAGCGTATGTTCGTCGTAAGAAGCGTTCGCTTGCGGCAAGCAATCAGTGGAGCAGGATGGAGAGCGATCCGAGCTCTATTATGAAAAGAACTCTTCGGGAATCCGCCTGGAATTAATGGCAGGAAATCACTTAGAGAGCTGGTCAAAGCAGCCGGCCTCTAGATTTCTTGTTAAGGTAGCGCTCGTCTTTAATCTGGCTACTTGGCTAATGTCGAAAATCCACTACCGCTGGAACATACGATCGCCCTGCGTACGAAGCTTGAGTTACCTACCTGCAACTACCTAGCCAAAAAGTATTTACAGCATTTCAATAAAGAAGTATAACCTAAAAAAGTCTTCTTCTTTTCTATATAAAGAAATATCATAAATGTTTTAATGTCAATGATCACAAAATCACAGTTGATTACTTGAAGCTTAAGTTACGAAAGCAAAATGTGGATGTAAAATAGGTTGAATAGATTTTTATGAATATCTTCAAGGTGATTTTTAGAAGTTCGTGATTAGTTCTTGAAGCTTACCAAACATCATACTCATGAATAGTCAATCAGATATCAATAGATCAATAATTAAACATTACGAATTGTTTGAAATTGTCTAACTCGGGGTCTCGCGTGTATTGTCCTTTAGAGTTTTGTATTGTCGTAGAAGTACGATTAAAACCAGACAATGTATGTAAATAAACAATGGTGTAATTACATTACATTCCCACAAACTTAACACGATCTCCACTTGACTTTCGGATCCTACCGTTCCCCCCTGGCGTCTACCAACACTTTCAAACTCGCTCTATTCTTTCTCGAATTAGAAGTAGAATTGAACTTTGAAATATAAAATTACTTCAGAAATTTGAATGGGATAGAACTTTGGGGAATTGCAAACAAGTCAAACCTCGAAATTGTGTAGAGATTCCTATCAAAGTATCTCCATTCATCTGGAAAAGCGCCGTGATATGTCATCAGACACTCCTGACACTCTTCACACACTCCTGAAAAATCCAGACAAAGAATCAAAGCACTCGCCAGCATACGTCTATACCAACTCGAGAATCGCCAAAACCACCCTTCAATAAATATTTTTGACAACTGTCAAGATACAAGAATATTGAAAATATTAAAGTCTCTATATTTAGTAATTATCAAGTTTAGTTATAAAATGGTGTAACAATTACGTCGTTTTTTTCTGTTCAGTTCATGCAAAAACCTTTGAACCAGCCAAGGGATATTACCATTGGGGGATTTCTACACTCATATTATTCTAAACTTGTGAACTAATATGCCTACCTTTCTGTGAATTGAACAAATTGCAAATTAACCTTGTATACAATAAGCACCTGAACTCTGCAGGTCGAGTGCCGGCTGAGTCTGCTGGTCTCTCTCCCACAGCCCCGCGTATCTCCAAACTAACCCTACCACATATCTCTGTACTTCGAAAGATCTTTCTTTGAGCAAGTGCGCGTACGGTGCAGTGTGCCAAATGCGCAAGCTTTCGCTTAGGTGGAAGAGATTTTGGGACTGATAATTAATATACCATCATCGAAAATCTCAATCGTTATGTGCTGTGTTAAGTCTCACGTTTTGTTCGTACCCGAGATTCTGAGTCGTGATCACCCACTGTTTTGTGCACGTCCGAATCGTGCCTTCGGTAGCGCACCTGGGGATGGCAACACAAGTCGACAGGAAGCTGACGTGCCTCATATCCAACTGGATCGGCACCTGCCATCGCCAAGGAAGCGTAGAGATGCCGTACTCCTAATGCTCCTCAAAATTGAAGTTGTTTCTCGTGCGAAGTGGCACGTCTACGGGCTGCGACTACCCTCGAAACGCTTTGCTCCCACCTAGACTGCCACTGCTAGCGAATTTATGCCAGACACAGTGGCGTAGCGTGGATGTCAGCCGCCCGGGGCGGAGGAAAATTTCTCCGCACCCTTATATAGGTATTTCAGTTTAAAAGACTAAAATATACAAACTTGAACATCGTAAATAACAAATACGAACAACCATTTTTTTCAAAGTACACGTTCGTACGAGCAGTAAAATCACAGTTTGGAAAGCGCATGCTTATATACTATTACGTTAATGTGAATTAGACGACTGACGATCCATCAATCAAACTTTCTTTGAATAGTCAAATTTTCACTCACGAACTTCTCTGAAGGGACTTATCCGCAATGTAATATAATTTGCAGGGTTACTATACACTAATGAACACTATTATTTATATGAGATAAGTCATTCTCGCTGAATATTAGTCATAAGCAATCCAAGTACAAAATAAAATAGGGGAATTCCTACAGGTCAGTACAGACGGTGTTGTCAGTCGCTACAATTAGTAAGATGTCATTATTATACATTCATTTAAATTGATTGATTGATTGATTCATTTTTTCGTGTTTCCGGGCGCGTCAACTGCTTTGGTCATTAGTCACGTCAGTGTAGTGCATGTTTTTTTTCGCGGGAGATGGCGGTGATCTTCCCCCGCTGGATGGCGAGATCCGAAGCCGACCTACCGTCGGCTAGTGGGGTTTCCCCCTAACCAGGACTCTCCCACCAGCGGGGCACCGCCCAAGCCGGGACAAGCTCTAAGCTCCCGACCAGACTCCCGGAACATGTGGTAGTGTAGGGCATGTTAGTGTAAGTGCGTGTGTAAGAGGAGAGGATAGGACAAGGAAGAGGAAGGACAGAGCGCGCGCGGTCTGTGGCCCGTTTGGTAGGGTACTGCTCCGGCATTCGCCTGGTGTTGATCGGAGAAACCACGTAAAACTACCGATCAGAGCAGCCGGCCGCTAGAATTCTCCTCCAGACAGCGACTGAATTCGACCTAGCTCAAAAGCTAGTGTCGAAAATCCTGCCGCCGTCAGGACTCGAACCTCGGACCTCCCGGTCAGAGGCGCTGCTGTGGCATCAGTTCATGCACTGAGCTACCGCTCCCGGTATTCATTTAAAGAAGATGATAGAGAATAAGTAATAAAAGACTCCGTGTTCGTTTCCATCGGTCCGAATCGTAGGTGCGACAAAAATATGAAATACAATGGTTCAAATTTTTACAAGATATAATTATTACTATTTATTGTAAAATTGTGCCACCCCTGCCGCCCCCACTTCGCTAGGCCCTGGCCAAGCAGCTGCTCCCTGCTGCGGGGGCCGCATTCTACACTGCACCCTCGTCCTGACGCTGAACTCCGCCTTTGGTGGCGCTTCACCTGCCTTCACTACTCGTGGCGACGTTTTCTACTAATTTAATATATTATTAAATTTCCGATGCGCGCAGAAGTTAAAATAAAACTGTGCAGTCTGCAGGTACGTGATATGTGTTTTTGGTTTCGTTAGTTACCTAGGAACTCGGAGAAAACAACAAAACAATTTCGATTTTGACTGAAAATAGTAGTTTATGCAATTAGTTTATAATGTTAAGCTTTATTGCATGAGTACATGTTTTGAAAACGAGTGACGTTAGGAGCGAGTTTTCGAATTTGTACGAATGCACTAAAGCAACATTATAAATGAGTTGCATACGCTATTTTTTGTATAATAGCATTATAAATTTATAAGAAAATCAGACTTAACAAGAAACAAATTTCTTGTGACGTCTCGGGTATTTGACATGTACGAGAAAACGGTGGTTGGCTGTTCCGTTTACTGCTACCTCCCCAAGATTCTCTCGTTGCGATTGGCTGAATGTGTGATGACGCAATCATTCATGCCGTAAAATCTAATACGTCATTAATTGTGCTCTTTTATGAACGAAATCTTGCAACAGAAAAGCCGTTTATAATGCTAGTATAGAAAAAAAATTCTATACACTATCATTTCATTTTACGTAGATACCTACAAATAAATAGATTCACCTAAAATTCGGATCCATTCAATATTCGTTCTTACAATAAATGATCAAACCTTGATTATTCCGCTTTAATCGATTTAATAAGAAGTTTTAACTCTGTACATCTCCAATCGTGCGATATCGTATCATCACGTCTTTTCATTTCCTTCATTTGAGAACTGCTGACGCTTTTGCTGTCGGGTGAGGTGTGGCCCACGCTGTATATCGAGCGCGCAGGAGGCTGTCACAACGATTTAGCGAATTTACCAATTAAAAAATACTACTCAAATATTTTAAAATACCTATTACTGATATAAACTGTTTTAAAAATTACTGGGGATCCCTAATTAGCGAAGGCCCTGTGCTTATGCTCCTTATGCATAAATGGTTAAATACATATCTGCTAAGAGTGTCTGATAGCAAGGGTGTCATAGACCAATATTTGTTAACATAAATACTAGTATATCTCATAATAAAACAAAGTAGAGTAAAACATAATGTAAAAACGAAGTGCACTACTTTATTCAAATTCCTATAAATATTTTTGCAAATAGTTCCTACTTATTCTAATCAACCAATTTAGAAGTTGAAAGCATAAAATAACATTTAAAGGACCAGAAATGTTCCTGTGCATTAAATTACTAATGATCGCATTGAAAAACAAAATATGTATCATTCAAATATATTATAACACCCATAGGTTCTGGATAATAAATAAAAACAGGGCCCAAGCCTGGGAACACGGCTAGATGGTAAAAGTTGGATTAATCCAATACTGAAATGCCAGAAACGTACATACCCGTATGCTCACAGAACTATTTTGACTCTGTTATCTCAATGCTCCTTTGTAGAGTAAGGAAGGAAAACTGGCAGGCTTATATTTACTCTCATATCCGCAATGGTTGTGCGTGACACAACATTGCGGCTTTGATACTACTATCTTATTCTGATTGTCCGAGGAATTCTTGAGAGCAAAGATATCGAAGGCAAGAACAAAAAAAAAAAAAAAAACCGAAAGAACACATAATGAACAAAAATTGGATCGTGATAATGTCTAAATAGCTCTGATGAAGGTTAAATGTAGAGTCCAAACATTTGGCCGGAGTATGTTGGTGTTATTGAACAACTGAAACTCAAGAACCACATCCTGTTTGTAATTTTAAGAAGTCAAGATACAGAGCGTCATCAACAACCTTATTTTGTTTACAAAGTCATGGCACCTTATTGACATTTTTTCACTAAGATGTTGAATAGTGAGCAATGATACGAGTAATTGAAGAATGCAATGTTCATTAGAGTTGCAATGGCGGCGTTGTGGGTGAAAGCGCGTCGTGTGGCCCAAGCGTCATTAATTGATTTTCTCCCGCCATCGGTCTTCTGGGGAGACGTTTCACTGAGGCATTTTGTTTCGTCGTAGACTACAGGTGTCTCTTATGTTGGCGTTGGTTATTTTGAGCTAGGTCGAATTCAGTCGCTGTCTGGAGGAGACTTCTAGCGGCCGGCTGCTCTGATCGATAGTTTTACGTAGTTTCTCCGATCAACACCAGGCGAATGCCGGAGCAGTACCCTATCAAACGGGCCACGGACCGCGCGCGATCTTTCCTTCCTCTTCCTTGTCTTATCCTCTCCCCCTTACACACACACTTACACTAACATGCCTACACTGCCACATATTCCGGGAGACCGGTCGGGAGCTTAGAGCTTGTCCCGGCTGGGGCGGTGCCCCGCTGGTGGGAGAGCCCTGGTTAGGGGGAAACCCTACTAGTCGACGGTAGGTCGGCGCCGGATCTCGCCATCCAGCTGGGGAAGACCACCACCATCTCCCGAAAAAGAAACATGCACTACACTGACGGTACTAATGACCAAAGCCGTTGACGCGCCCGGAAACACGAAACAAACAAACAAACAAACAAACAAACAAACAATCGATCGGGAAGTTGTTGCAGCGCTGGTCTCCGCCGCTCAAATCGCGCGGAGACCGGGGCCTCCGCTAATACTATTCCATTTATCGCGACAACACTGGAGATAATAGCTTCACGTTTAGCACTAGAGATAATAGCGTACATCTGTAGCTGATTTGCCTTTGCAAATAGTTCTTAATAAACGGGAGCGAATTTTTGATATTTATTCTTGTCAATCCTCTCGTTGTTACATGTATTCGTAATTCAACTTAATATGTATATGAGTTAGAACAGACAACCGAAGAAACCATGCATTTATTGTACTTCTTCCCATAGTATGTCACTTATTTTTAACGGTTTTTGACGTTAAATAAATACTATTTATGCTTAGTATTGTAATGCATGCAAGTAACGTAATACATACATTAGCTAGCATGCATGTATAGTATGCAAGTAGTGTAATGCGTGTAAGTGAGTGTGTAAGCGGTGAGGATATGACACGGAAGGGGAAGGAAAGATCGCACGCGATCCGTGGCCCATTTGTTAGGGTACTGCTCTGGCATTCGCTTGGTGTTGATTGGAGAAACCTTGGAAAACTTCCGATCAGATCAGCCGGTCGCTAGGTTTCTCCTCCACGCAGCGACCGAACTCGATCTAGTTATCTAGCTAGTTTCGAAAATCCTGCCATCGTTGGTACTCGAACCCTAGGACCTCTCGGGCAGAGGCACTGCAGTGACATAAGGTAATGCCCTGAGCCACCTCAGCCGGTTCCGCGAATACTTGGCAAGCGTATGTTCGTCGTAAGTTCGCTTGCCGGTAGTGGTCACTTCAGGCCGGTAGTAGAGCTTTGGGTCGGTAGTAGCTCGGGAAAGCTAAGGGTATGTTTAAATGTGATACGGGCTTCCATCTTCGCGAGGACTTGGCGAACTCGTGCCAGCGAAGGGTGCAGTAGAAAGTGACGCCGTAATGTTTATTGTTTAACTGACGCAATGTCACACACCCGAAGACATAGTTGATGAGATTTCAAAAGATTCCCGCTTTCTTTTTAAACGTAACAGTTGGATTTAGATCCTTGACCTGACCGAGAAATCCTTGATTGAGTATATTGGCAAATCCATTTGAAATGTGTGGTAACATTGTTAAAATTAAAATGACATTAAGAGTAAAACATGCTTATTAATATATAATATTATTGGAATTGTGAAAATATTCCTAATTAAGAAATATACTGTCTTCTCAGGTTGTTTCTCAACCTTCCTTGCTTTGATGTTTACCTTACCATAGTTGTTGTTCCCTCCATCATAAAATTAAAATATTATTTTTGAAAGAAATACCTGGTTCATTGCGCAATATATCAACCTAAAACTTTCATTCTTTTCTGTTACAGCCAGGGACACCAAATCCTACAGTATCTCTGACTGTAGTGCAGCTGGGAGGAGATTCACCAAAGAGTGTAAAATTGGCACCTCCAGAAACTTTGAGGTATGAAAATTGAGGCAATTGGGAGAGTATAAAAGTAGACCCTATTTGAGATTTAATGTTTCATAGAAGTGCAATGTGACAGCACTATTTTCCTGAAATCAGCTGCTCTTCATAATATAAAGTTTATTTGCATTGCCATGTCTGTTTTTGTAGCCATTTGAAATATAGACAGAGCTACTTCCTTTTGTTCATAAAAGCCTATTATCTTGATTTTACTCAAAGTTTGTGATACAATTGATTATACCTGAAAGCAGTAATCAGTACTTTCTCTTAAGGGTTTTAGAATATTTGGTTTTACTGATTGATTTTAATTTCATTTAAGCTTGTGAATATGCTATTTCTAAGTATCAATGATTTTGGAATTCAATGTTTGGTATATATTTTTTTGATTCCCCAGGGAACCCATTTTAAGTACTGTTGCTTGGGCAAATGATGATGAAGTGGCTGCTATTTGGATGAATCGGGTTCAGAACCGAGGTGAACTAGTTGTCTGCACAGCAATGGGATCTCAATGTACCACTGTATGTATGAATCTTCAGTTTCAAAATTTTAAATGTTATTTAGATCTTAAAATTTGTTGTTGTTTTTTTTTAATGAATTTGTTATTTTACTGCTCTGAAGAATACAATATTCTCTAATATTATATTAAGGGTAGCTATCTGCCTGAAAAATAAAAATTAAGAATTTTGTGTCTATTTTGTTTTCCCTTGTACATTTGATTTATTTATGCTTTTAGAGATCAAATATCTTTTTAAATTTTTTCTCTATTTGTTTATAATTGGTCAAAATTCAGGATTTTACTTCAGACATCATAACTCTACAACAAATTGATAAATTTTGATAATGCTTCTTTTAAATTAATCACAATTGTACATTCTAGTGAATGAACTAGATTGACAAAAGTACTGTGAAAACGTCCAATGTAAAGAGTCAGGATTTGATTATTTGAGAAAAAAATAATTGTTTATAAATTTATTCTGAACATTTCAGTTCGTATAACCAAAACTTCGAGTGGTACATTAACTATTCTAGTTCATTCACTGGAGCAAATCATGGGTTACATACTGCAAAAAGAATTATATTATCTTTTATAGTTTACGATTTATGATGTTTGACATATATGAATGTGCTGAAAATTCCCAATTCGGGAAAATGCATCTGAGGTTCACTGAGGGCTTGATAGTTGAGACTTGCTTGAAAAACAATTATTTCCTCAAAAACTAAGAAATGTAGTGAGAAACATTTTAAGAGAGAATAAAACAGTTCATCCAACCAAATAGAAAAAAAAACACGAAATTTCAAAATTTTCTTCATTTTGAGGTAGGCAGCTACCTTAATGATATTACATGATAATCATTTCAAGTAACCAGAATATTATAAATGTTGAAACTTCATATTGTAAATAGTGTCACTTCTAAAAACTGTGTATGAGCTATCTTGAACATGTCAAACACAGAGTGTGCGATAAATTTTTACACTTGTGCAATTTTCTTCTACAGATTGCTTCTACTAATGATTGTAAGCATACTCAGAATTTTTAATTTCCTTGCATTCTTTTTGTGTTATATTTAGAATAGTGGCAGAACCCAAGAGGCCTTGGGACCATTCCCCCCCTCCCCCCGCCGCCAACATTGTTTGTAATTTGACTTGGTTTATTCAAAATCATCACCACCATTAATTATTCGCATCACAAACAAATGAATATTCCCATTATGTGAATGCAATAAGTTCTTTAATTTCAAGCTAACAAATAAAAAATAATATTTCAAGGAGATTGTAAGTTTCAGAACTCTTCCCTTCTTTTCTTTCTTTAAGTAAAAAAATAATTATGCAATTACATTACACATTATTAATTATTTTTATCATAATAAATTGAAATTCCAGTATCATTACAGTTCAATCATAATTACATTAAATAATGTAATGCAGATTGTATTCCTGTGAATTTATTTTCAACTGAACTGATAATCGACATAGTGCCCTATTCAGCCACACTGACATTTTCTTATTTTCACAATATCATCACTGTCTAGCTACTTAACTCTTTCAGTCTTTTCATCATTTGCAATTATCATTTGCATCATCACAAAGAATTATGTTTTTCCTTTTCTTTATTTTTCCTTCTATTGTTGTTTTTTAAGAAATCGTGGACTACATTTTTAGTATGCAATGAGGTTGCTTTTTTTAAAGTGATGTACAAAAATGGCAAGTGGAATGCACTTGTACTTTGATCTAGGAACAAATGAAATATATGTCATCTGGAATCAACATTAAGCCTGGTATATTTATGTTCAGTGAAGTCCTCTAGAATAAGGGCAAAAATTGTGTTTAGTGGAGGGGTTTCGTGATTATTGTTCCCTTGCTGAAATACTTTGATTTCTTTGGTCTGTTCTGAATTTCCTGCTGGTTGGCCTACATATGATTTATACAGATCACAAAGCCTTGCTTTCATTCTTCCTGTTTTGAGTCGTGACTGTTTTAATGAGTTTTCCCTCTACATAAACTTGAGAGTTTTCTTTTGTATTTTTTTCCATATTTGCTTTGTGAAAAAGTCTTCTTGGATCTCAACAAATCACCTTGCATTCTAAAACAGAACTGACAGGAGATGTATTTGCCAATTCTTTTGGGTTAACTGTATATCTCTGTAATGTTCACATTATAAAATGCAGCGACTTCCACGTCTTTCTTATCGCTTCATTTATTAGACTCTCCCAGCTTAACTTGCTATCCAATTAAATACCAAGGTATTTACACATTTATACTCGTGAAATGAAGTCATTATCCTTATAGTAATCAGCTATAGCCTAATTATGAATGCAGTCAAATATAATTGTTTTATTTTTTGATTCATTAATTCCCATTCTATTTATTTCAACCCAATAATTCAAGTGTTCTAAGTCCCATTGCAAAATATTGTTATCATCATTTGATTTAATTGTTAGTTGGTCATCCACAAATAATCATACGTTCAAACATATGTTATGTGAGAAACCATTTTTGAAAGCTAAGAAAAGGAAAGACCCTGTACACTTCCTTGTAGAACACCTACATATGCATTTATACCACTACACCTACATGTGCATCGATATCACTACGTAGCATTTATACCACTACACCTACATGTGCATCGATACCACTACATATGCATTTATACCACTACACCTACATGTGCATCGATACCACTGCATATGCATTTATACCACTACACCTACATTTGCATCGATACCACTACATATGCATTTATTCCAAACATCAAAAGTTTCTCAATAAGTGGTTTATGCGGAAATACACATTGATTGCTTTTGCAAAATCAACTATTTGGAAATTAAGTGGTTCATTAATTTACACACTACTGAAGTGTGGGATACCGGCCGACAATTAGTAATTTTCATTTTATCACCACTTTTGAACATTGGTACAACAACTAGTTCCCAGTCTTTCAGCACACTCTTACGAAATGCTTAACAGCTTAAGTATGGGAGAAATGCCTCACCACCAAATTTGCAAATATCTGAAGAGATTTCATCTATTCCATGGAATACTAATAAATTCATGCTTTTTTGAAGGGCATTTGCATCTAGTTTGAATTGATGATCTGTAGACAATTGAAATATTGGAACATGTGAGGATGTAGTCTTGAGTACCGATACGAAATATTTATTAAATATGTTGACATTAGTCCGATTCTTTGTAAGCTGTGATTTATTTATATCTCGAATTTCCAGAATTTCCTCCATATTTCCTTTGTGTTTACGTACATATTTGTAGAACCCTGGCCATTTATTTTTATCAGACATGAGGACGATTTGCAAATATAATTCCTGCATTTTGTGTTTTCTGTTTCCAATTCACAAGATAATTTCGGAAATATATCAGAGAAGAAGACACCAATATTTTCATACATTCAGAAGATAGTCATAGACTTAGTTTGTATTCCTAGAACAGTTTTCAATACGACCTCCATCTATTTCTAAGTTTCATCAATTTTGTTAAAATAAAACTATTGATTATCATGGAATAATATTGTTTACTTTTATCTAATTCGCTATACGATAGCCAGTTTAGGGTTCTTGAGGAGGAAGATCAAACATGAAAGATATTAGTGATTATTGATAAGAAGCCAGTTACACTGAGTAGGAAATGAATGAAGATGGTTTCATGAAAGATTTAATATTAAGAATGAAAATCTGGCAGTTCGTTTCATAAAAAAAAATTATTTTTTTTGACAGATGCAAAGTCTTCATGAAGAAGCAGGATGGCTGGATCTCTTTGTTCCTCCTCTGTTTTCCAAGGATGGAAAACGTGTGGTGTTTGTGTATCCACAGAATCAAAGCAATGATGCAGGTGCATATAGGCATGTGACATTGATTGAGCGAGAACCCAGATTTGACTCTCAAAAATCCCTTACATCAGGCAAATTTGTTGTAACAGAAATTCTTGCTTGGGATGAAAAGACTCATCTTGTGTGAGTATGAGAATAATTATTTTGTATTTATTCATTAATTTTTAAGTAGTACTTGTAAAATAACCATTGAAATAATTCAATATTCATTTGCAAAGGGAAATTCTTCTATAGTTATATTCTGTAGTGTAAGTAGGGTAAACAAGGGAGATGCCTCAAGAAGGATAGTTACAAGACAGCAAAATTAGACTAAAATGATGAAAATAATTGTGCTCAGTTTATTAGAAGTGCTTGCACAACTTGGACTTCAATGTAAGTGGATTATAGAGGGTTAGAAAGAAGAAAATCATCCCAGAAGAAACTGACAATGAGTTGTATTTGTTGAGATTCTGTATCGCTGAGAAAATATCTGTTGAGACTTTGTATCGCATCTCAAATTTAAAAGAAATGGTAACATGTTTTGGTTTTCTATGTAAATTTGAAGCATATGTGATTGATGACCAAGGTTTTAGATGCTAAACATGAAACCTTTGTTGTGTGTGATAATATTTGAATCAAGATGAAGGGAAAGGGTCTGTGTACTTTTTTGCAGTAGTAAGTAATAAGGTTAGAATGTTATAGTAGTGACCCTCTGCCTCCACAGAGCATATTGTCACAGAGAGGAAAATCCCTTGATGTCTAGGTGTGGATTCTAACAAATAGAGGTGAAAGGAACATATTTTCAGAAGACAGCCCTCCATTTTGAATGTATTAATGGCATTTGGTAAACAATGAACACAGACACCAAGCTCAAAATAAGTAATAGCCATACCAACATTTACAGAAAGGTCAGAGAATGGACATTTAGGAAGAGAGATAAATTATGATTGGAAACAGCACATGTGAGATTTTTGAGACATCTGCTACAAATACCAAGGAGTGGTAGAGAAAGAAACTGACCAGAAGGAAGACCTAAAGTGAAGTGGGAGAAGCAAACATTTAATGGAATAAATCATTAAGCCTACGGCAAACATGAAAGGAAAAGATTCAGATGTCTAACCTCCAGTGGTTTTGTGATAATAATGCAAAAGTATTCAAAAATTTGTTTTTTTATTTTTGATAGTAATTTTGAATAGTAATATCTAAAATAACTAACAAACAAAACAATTTATTGTAACCAGAATGGGAGTTTGGGACAAATAAGATATATTTTGCCACACGCACTGAAATATACTAATATAATAAGTAGGGGCGGATTTTAATGAAATGTAATTTTTTTTCTTTTCACTTCAGAACAATTTCATTTAATACAGAAAATCATTTTATGTTATAACAATAGAAAATGACCCATTTTATGTCATTTGTTGCATTTTGTATTGATTTCGACTAATAAGTCATTTTTTAACTTTTTCTGTCATTTTTAATACATTTTTTGCAGTTGTTGATTTTAATGTTGTTTTCATGATACTTGCTTCAAATAATATTTATGAGATGCAACAAATGTTCTCCACAGAATTCATGAGTACCTGGTAGCCTATTTGATTTCTTCACTCAGAAGTTGTAATGTCAGCCATTGTGAGTATGTAATCTAAGGTTCCTATGACACCTGTCAGTGTCATTGGCGGTTCAGCAGATTTTGGGATAACTAAAGACAGAGATATTCTGATAAAGAACAATCCAAACCAAAAGTTTGAAATCTGAGTTCACTTGAACGAATAGAAGAAGCCTCGATTACATCAGTAACATATCCGACAGCTTAAGTTGTTCATCTGAACTGGTTTTGATCACATTTTTTATTTAATTTTTCTTTGCTTTTAGGGCATTTTAAAAACATTTTAAGAGCATCTTACTGATCATTTTTGGTGATGTTTTAGGTCATCAAAATCCACTCCCTAATAATAAGAAAAAACTGAAGTGTTATTAACTATAAAGATTTGAAAAATCAAATGAAATTAAGTTTAAAGAATGATCTCTTATGGATAAGAGAATATGAAGTAACTAATTTAAATGTATTGTTCATTCATTTTCCTTTTCATAGGTATTTCCTTGGTACTGATGAAAGTGATCCAGCAACCTTACACTTGTATAGTGTATCAGATAATGCTAGCACTGCTCCTAATCAACACACGTGTATTAGTTGCCAATTTAAGACACGTGCTTCTGGCAAATCTTGTTTATATAATAAAGCATCCTTTAGCAAGGATTGTTCCTTTTTCATGCACAGCTGTAGTGGACCTGATGTGCCTGAAGTTAGCTTATATAATAAGGTAAACAACATTTTGTTTGTTTGTTTTTTTCTTTGTTTCTATGTTCCTTTCTTTTCAAAGAGAATGTTTTTGAAATTCTGTTCACATATTTTCAATAAACAAGTTGTATTCAGGTGAGGGAGATAAAACATATAAATAATAATGTTGTGAAGATACTAGCTAGAGAAAAAGATTTTATAGGCAGGACGAAAATCTCAAAACAAAACAAAAACAAACCAACAACACATTTTGACTCATATAATTTGTAGGAGAACAAACAACTGATGATTTGGGAGGATAATCAAGAAGTTCGAGAACTTCTGAAGGATCGAGTATTGCCAACCATCAAGCAGATGAGGGTAGATGTTCCTGGTGGCTTTCAAGCTTTAGTACAACTGCTTCTTCCTCCAAATATGGATACTTCTGGTCATACCAAGTATCCTCTTCTTGTTAATGTGTAAGTGTAGTTATTACATTATTTCATTATTAATTAAAATTTCTCTATATTCTTGTATGGCTTTTTTTTATTTATGTATTTTTGCAGATATGGAGGTCCAGACTCTACGCAAGTGACAAAACGTTTCAATGTTGATTGGAGTTCTTACTTAACTGTAAATCATAGTATAATTTATGCAGCCATTGATGGCAGAGGTTCTGGCCTCAAAGGCAACAGAATGCTCTTTTCTGGATATCGTCGATTAGGAAGTGTAGAAATAGATGATCAAGTTAATGTAACTAAGTAAGTATTACCATTTTTGTAGGGAAATATTTCAACCAATTTCCTACAAAAAAAATGTGAATATTTCATATAAATTTAGCAATTAATGGATAACTTGTTTTATAATTTACTGTTAGCAAATATATTTACCATTACTTTGATTGTAAGTTAAGTGAAATGCTAGTAATGAAGGCAATGTGGGTTATTAGGTACCTGCAAGACAACTTGCCTTTTATTGACAAGAACCGTACAGCTATATGGGGTTGGAGCTATGGTGGTTATAGTACAGGAATGGCTCTTGCTAAGGACAAACAAGGTATTTTCAAATGTGGAATTGCTGTAGCTCCTGTAACAGACTGGGCATATTATGGTAAGGATTTTTATGTTTAATAACTCACATTAGGTCTAACCACTTTTAAAAAGAAGTTACCTTAAAAATATCTTATAGTATAAATCTAAATTTTTAATTTCTTTATATTATCTATGATGGTGGCAGTAAAAATGCAGTCATTAATTTATTAAATACTCTATAATGAATTTACTGCAACAAATTATTTTAATTTCTTTATTGGAAAGCACAAAAACTTTAGGAAAATTAATTTTGTAATTACAGTTTGTATCTTTCTTTTGACAAATCTATAATAGAAAGGCTAAATGCTTGTGATGAAGAAGTAAAGAAAATATCTAGCATTTTTACTAAAATTTATGTCAGAATTAATTCAAATTACTTTTCTGAAGACTTCACTAGTGTAATTATTAACATGGTCTTCTGATACTGTAATATTGTAATACTTCAACTACCAGTTCTTTTACATCACATCTTTTAATCTTTTTCTCTTGATATGCCATAATTTAAATAACACAATGCAGATTACAAAACTGTTTTTACTTCATTACTAAACATCCTGGAACTTTTTGTACATATATAACAATTTCATATTTTTTGATTCGTGTTAAATTTCATAAAATATGCTGGAATTTTACTTCCTTCTTCCACAAAATTCAAATGAAGGATGCATTATTTATTCAGTTTTGTGTTTTGTTTTAGATACAATTTACACCGAAAGGTACATGGGCCTTCCAACACAGTCAGATAATTTAGATGGTTATGTTGAATCTGAACTTAATAATAAGTATGAAAACTTCCGAAACAAAATGTTTTTCCTGGTACATGGTACTCTTGATGACAATGTACATTATCAACAGTCCATGATGCTATCAAAAGTGTTGGAGCACCATGATATTCTTTTCAGACAACAGGTGAGAACAATCACAATATAGTAGAAAATACAGTTCACTAGGTACCTCTGGACTAGTACTTTCCAAAGTTTACCTCCTTAAAGAGTACCTCCTTAATTCGTGACAATTTCAATCATTGATGAATGCTTAGGTCTTGCAAGCAAGTAGTTCACAAGTTCTACTGTATTTCAAATGAGGGAACTAAGAGAAGATGCATGAAAGAAGATTATTTTTGAATGTAGTTGATGATGAAAAGATGTTATAGTGTGCAAGTGTTTACATATCAGGTCATCAGTAAATTACACATTATATACAAGGTCATCATAATTGTTTTATAAACAAGTGCTTGGCATATAGCACAAGAGTATGTTTATCAGTTAAATTTATTTAAGGGGAGAGGGATGTCTACCACCTACCAGTCAAATGAGATCATGCAAATGAGGACTATGATGTAAAGGGAAAATAACTTAATTTTAGCTTGTAAATTCACTGAAAACATGATTGTTTCTATTTTACCTTCTATATTCAAAATTGTTACCTAGAGAAGAGAGAAAGGTTTAAAATGTGTTAATAAAAATTGACATCTAGAAAGGAGGGACGAGAAAAAAAAAATGAACTTGCAAACTTATTTTTTGAATGACCGTTTTCCCTCAATTGCTTTTATTTCTGGATATTCATGTGGTTGAAAAATTCTTCTTGTAATTCCCTCCTTGTAAACATAAGATAACCACTTGTTTGCAAATTCTGGAGGAAATGCTGCACTGTGTTAACATATTTTAAAAAATCTTGAAATGATATGATAGAAAGAGAATAAAGAAAAGCAATTACATTTTAACATTAATTTTGCAGAGTTACCCAGATGAGGAACATGGACTTGCTGGAGTAAGGCCTCATCTTTACCATAGTCTGGAGAATTTCTTGGAAGAGTGTTTCAAACTAAAATGAAGTAAAATTTTATGTTTATTGGGACACAAGTACACTTTTTCATCACAGAAGAGACAGATGCTGCATTTTCAATGCAAGTAAAATTGGGACTAAGTCGTGATGGAGTTTTGTATTGCTGGAGCTTTTGTGACTTAACAAGATTTCTCACGACATCAAGAGCAGCTGAGTTTTATTAATTATTTTCCAAGTTCATTGACTTTCAGATTTTGAGACAATTCAGTTTTAGACATTTATTTTAGAATAAGATATACTTCTGCTTTACTTGGCTGAATGTATGTCGTGTTTTTATGAAAGAGAGTATGTACTTAGTTCTGAAATACCATGAAGAAAATCGCATAGGTATTTCAAGACTGGCTGATTCACTGTCAGGTTTTACTGAGCAGTGTTACATTTGATATTAATGAGCTTTCCTTGAATGGAAGTCATTACAGTGGCCATTATTGTAAAAAAGAGATGATGAATGGAATGATGAATATTGTGGAAAGAAGGAAAAAGTTTGTGAAGTGATGGTTCACAGGCTCATGAGCCAAAGGTGAAGAACTAGTCATGAAGAGACAAGCTGAAGATGAGATACGCCTATAAGATGATTTACATAAATTAAGAAAAGGGTCATATGGGCTGTTTTTGTTTTTAATATGCCATAGTTTTTCAATTCAATTTTTATATTTTTATTTCAGTGTGGACAATATTTCTCAAAACAAAAAAAATATTGTTACTAGCGGTTATGTAAAAGCACAAATATTTCCATGAGAAAAAAAACAGTATTATGCTTTATGTGGAATATTATCAATGTGAACCAAGTGCAATTATAACCGTACCTTCCTAGCTTTTGAATTAGCTTTTATAAATTTTTCACAATGCCAAGAAAATAATTGTAGAATCTCTGAGATAAAATTTAGAAAAAAAAGTTAATTGACTTGAATCATTTCAACAATGCATTAGATACTGGAACAATGTTAATGAATCTCAGAAGGAAATTTAAAGGCCATAGTTATTAAAACTGTAAATATTTCATCAAATATATGACATTTGTTTCTGATTGATTAATTTGACTTGAACTTCTTTCATTATAACATTTTTTAAATAAATATTCTGAAATAAACATTTTCTTATTTCAATTAGAAAGTGCAACGTATGATTTTCATTATATTTTCATGATTTTGAACAACTTTCATTGATTAGCCTTTCAACAATATGTTGGATGCTGATGGATATATGCAAAGCATATTGCTGATAGAGAAATGTTTTCAGTTAGGGCAGAATGAAGTAGAATTAAACGGGTCCTGGAAGAGTTCCAAAAATGATAATTGCATCTCAATGTTTTAGATCTCATTTCTTCTGTAATCACAAATCCATATTAGTCATTGATTATATTGTTTTTATTTTCTATTACAGTTTTATGAACAACACCATAGTGTTTTACAGTTAGGCTTGTTCTCATATACTTGACAATCATTACATGGTGCTGTTGAAAACATAAACAGCTTTGTTTGTAATTTTTAATGTGAATAAAACTCTCCAGAAACTGTACTTTAATGTAACTATTGTTTATTCTTGTTGATAAAATTTCCAGTTTAGGAAACAGTTATTATTTGACAAATAATTACTTCCTTTTCTATGTTCTTATATACTGTATAGTATAAAGATGTGTAATTCTAACCCGAAAAATTGCTGATTTTTTTACTGAAAAATTTGTTTTGTGGGATCCTAGTACAGAAAAGCAAGTTTTTTTTTCTTCTTTATGTAGTAAATTACTTCCTCAAGTCCTTGGTGTAGACAGAATCGTTGATTTGTGAGTCCTAGATGCCGAAAGTGTTTTTTCTGAAATCGATTGCGAGTCTGTCCAAATGTGAACGCACTCCTAGCATGTAAACTATTTACAGGAACCAATGACTTTTTCAAATTTTTTTCAAAAATTTCTCTAAGTTTTTTCTTTAAACATTTTTCTCAAATAGAGCAAAAATGATTCAGGTCTGATCTTTGAGATCTGAATTTTTGAAAATTCAGCAACTACTTACTTGCTGCAGATAGATTTATTTGTGAATGAAATTTTTTTTTCCAAATTAGATTGGAATAATGTTATACACAATTTTTTGAAAATGTGGGTATTTTTTTGTGTAAATTTGAGTGAAATTGACACACACAAAAAATTTTTTTTAAATAAAGATCTCCCCCTCCAAGAAGAGTAAAGTTCAGCTGATCCTGTGATGTAACTTCTCAGACTGTTATACCCAAGTTCGTAAGTTCAAATCTAACCAACGCCATAGACATTTAAGAGTGAAAAATCCTTCCTATGCTTTCCCAAGGATGGGGACATAAAGGTGGCTGCCCAATATTATATATTTATAGTTTTGTAAAAGGTCCTCAAGCCAACAAGAAGCCTCTTGAGTCAAATTCTAATTGCCTGTTTCATCGCTGAAGTGATGCAATTTTTTTATGCCATGTGGCAATAGCAGCTTAGTGAAATTTGCACAGTAAGAAGGAAGAGATGATGACCTAAACCTGATGCTCTAAGTCTTTCAATGGCCTAAGGCATCATTGAACTTTAGGCATAAGCTTAAGGCATTAAGCATGGCTTAAGCATGGCTTAAGGCATTCACAGAACTTTAGTTCTGTGAACTAGATTAGTAACTTTTAAAAAAATTAAAAATTAAATTTTAAATTTTAATATTGAAGCTAGTTTCTCAATTTCAGATCTTCAAATAATTTCTTGTACACTTGTTTCGAAGATGTTAATAGTTTTCATGTGATTTCTAGTTGGCAATATTTTTTAGCTTATGATTTAACTATTGATTTAATATTTTGAATAAATGTTCACTGGTGACTTGAAGCACCAAAAGCTGCTCAATGCAGAACATTGAGGAGGACGACAATTCAGTGATTTTAAATATTTGAATCAAACAATTAGAGTAAAGAAATGCAGTGAAAAGCAATAAACTCTTGTTAGAGCCTTGGGTGTACAACATCACAGCAATCTGAACCATTTGAATATTTGTTAGGAGTTTAAATGAAATTGCTGTCTTGACTATTAGATTGAAGTGTTTCATCTTCCAGTTCATGTAATACAAAGAAAATGCTCATTATTAACATACTACACTTTTTTATCAAATGAAAATTCCAAATATCCCTATTTTGATGCAGGATTACAAATGTGGACTTTGCTTGCTAGAGTAGCACATATCTGAAATCCTTGAAAAAAATATTGCTCTTTGAAACATTATTTAAGTATAGCTCTTTATCTTTATAATGTTTCTCAGTAAGTGGTCTAGTGTACAGTCAACTGAAACAGTTGGTTTTATTGAGTTTGATAAAAATAAACTTTTGCTAAACTTTTCACATGACTGTGACCCAATGCAATTTCAACCACTGAGATCCTCTGCATTGAATCACTGTATTTATGTATTATGTAAAGTGAAAAAAGAATTTAGCCTAGTGAAAGTGAAGTGAACTACATGTTGAATAAATTTATGACCACTTTGTTTGCTTGTAAGAATTGAATATGTACTTCTTGAACACACAGAATGCTCTAAGAAATCAAAAATATGAACATAACAAGAACAAATACTAGATAAGGTTCTTTACTTGAGAGGTGAATCCTTGCAAAAAAGAAATGCAAGGAATATGTCATAAATTACTACTTTATCTAAGTAAATGACACATTTTTATTCACTTACTATTTTATTGCTTTGTTGAACATTTTCCAAAATTCTGTTCAGAATAGTTCTGATCCATTTTCAACTACAATCAACTTCAACTTGCAATTACTCACAATTTAATTCTAAAGAGTCCAGAAGAAAGTCTCTCTACTTGTGGGTAAATCGTTTAATCTATAGGAAAGCATTCTTCTAGGAATCGTTCCATTTTGCGATAATAGTGGGGCCATACAGTAGCAAAGCCATGTCCTACATCTGGATACACCTAAAATAGAAAGGGAAAATTAGTGTCAGACCTTCCAAATAAATTTTCTAAAACTCGAGTAACTTAGTTTTTTTATTTCAAATAATTCTTTCAGTGCAGTTATCTAATCCAAATATAAAGAAGTTATCAAATCTGCTGCACGTTGTAAGTATTTTCAGTTCTCCTGTATTTTAAATATAATGGCTTTTGATGTAAAGAAAATAATGCTTGTTGAGAATAATTTTACAAATTTCATATATGCCAAATTAAGATCATTTTGTTAGACCTCCAGAATCCTCACTTATAAATGTCAAGTATTACACCATTTGTGTACTAAGTATTGAAAATGTTCATTATCTCTTTTAACTTTGCCAATGTTTTGAGTAAATATAACAAGCATCCTACTGATTTCAAGATTGAAGAAAACATTTCTTGACATTACCTCTTGGATTTGGGTAACCCCATCTTCACTTCATCCCCTTCACCACAGACTTGTGGGACATCAACTACCCTACCTATTGTGAATTTAAATCCACTGTCGAAACCAATGGAACTTGATTTGTGAAAGCAGAAGTAGATGTTTCATTTATAAAATATTTAATATTTTGTTTTGTATTATGTCATTTGATTCCTCATTCGAGGTGTTAGGTACTATTCTTTTTGTTTGAGTGTGGCATACTCACTTTTGTCTGTTCAAGAAATCTGAGCAAAAATTTAGAAACTTTCGTTGCAGTATTTATTCTTCTGTTCGCCGCTAGAGAGTATTGTGGCAACAGGTCTGTTCTTTAGTCCTAAGGGGCTAACCAAATGTATGCCTGCAAGGGAAATCTTTGGATCGCCGACATTGAACGGTCTCCAGTGAAAAACCCGCAGAGTTGAGATGGAAAAAGTAAAGACCGCTTTCCTTGATAGACAGGATTCAGATCGATATGTCTGAATTTTTGCCAGTGAGCATACGGATTTCTGATAAGATGCTAAGGAGAGCTCTGCCAAATATTAAAACGCGACTATTACGTATACTCATCCTCTTGGAATCCTATTGAGTCCCATTGTGGCCATGCCCATTTTCCTAATTATGGCAAAAGAGAAGCCTCTCTCAACTACAACTCGAAGGAAATCTTTCGCCACTGACGATCGCGCGCAAAATTTATTTATTTTATGTCAAAAAAAAAAAACAGTTAAAAAACTGCGTATGACGTGCTATGGGGAAAACTGAATTGTGTGCACATTTTCAAAATTCTGTGATCACTACACTAAGTCATATACTACTTAAATTTTGAATTTTTGAAAGGGAGAAAAAAAAAACCATGTAATAAAATCTATTTTCAAGGATAAACAAGCAATACATTTTGAATTTTGAAAGGGAGAAAAAACAACAACAAAAACTCCCATGTAATAAAATCTATTTTCAAAGATAAATAAGCAATAAATTTTGGCTCTTATTACTTCCTGCCGCGACAACATGGAAACGATAATTTGAATAATTGTATTTCCCACTGAATTCTAGAAGACGTGCACAGAAAATGAAGTTACATTTATGTCCAGAAGCAAAACAAGGGGCCATCTCAGCATTTGCTCAATGGATCAGGGAAACTGGACGAAAAACCTGATCGAGATGGGTGAGAAATTGAGTGAGAGTTGTAAGTTTAAGCTCAACCAGGTCCATGATGTTTCGGCATTGCCGGAGTGTGGTCGATAACTTTCCATAGTAAGTAATGGGCAATAAATAAATAAAAATCCTTTACCTCTTTTGAAGGGTTAATCTCGCCTCGGAAGCTCGTTTGAGCAAGTGGCGAAGGTGCGTGATCTTAAAAGGTATTCGCGATCTTGCTGCTTTGCCAAAGTGGTCTAACCCTTTTTATTCAGATTTGTTCTCAAACTTTTATGACAAGTACGACGGACAAAGGTGATCGCTTTCTGCTAATAATCATGTGGTTGGCATCCTAAAGAAAAGCCACTAGTGGTGCTACAGCACTTTTTTTTTCGCATTATTTCTAAATTTGCTATTTTCGAAAATTCAGAAAGTTTAACGAAAATTAGGTCCACGCAATTCTTTCAAGCACCCCTTCTTCTATCCGTGGAAAAATGAAAGAATAAATTTGGAGTGGCTTTTGAGAAAAAAAAATGTTATTTTTTTTAATTGCCTACATTTCTTGCCAAATTACACGAAAACTACTCATATTTTCAAATAATTGAACATGAACTTATTTAAAGATCTGTCCTTTAGGAACAGATTTCATAAAGGAAAAAATATCTTTCTTCAAAATTATAATTATCAGAAGACCTAAAAAATTGCACTTTTGCAATTTTCAAAAAACCTGGGACTTCAACGGACGTGAGACCTGCACCATTCTCATAAACGTCCTTCAACCTATCCGAGGACAAAGTTTGATGAAAGAATGTGGTGCCATGTTTGAGAATATTTTGAAAATGTTTTTGAGGCTTCATGAAAAAATACCCTCAAAAATAAAGTAATCCGTTTGATACTCTAAAAGCTTTGAGTTAATTTAGATCGATCGAAGAATCTCAATTTTAAAGAAAATTGGCTGAGCGGTTTAGGCGCTAGCATTGAACACAGACACACAGACGTTTGGCCGCCAATCGATTATTCGGTATCAAGGTCCCACGAAACAAAGATTCTGGCTAAACCATGTGTTAGAGGATTTTTTTATATTTAGCAATAGGATTTATGCACGGCAAACAGAGATTTTCTATCGGTCGTTTTTCGGCGCACGATTACATAACTTTCTCTTCTTGCGAAGTACATTCGGAAGGTCGAGAAAGTAAAAAAAAAACTTACATTCATTCAGTTCGTTGGCACCTGGTCAGTGTACCGCTGTCATCCAAACGAGATTTTGAACGTCACTATCGTGACGTTCAAGCCCCCGATTGGATGACAGCGTCACAGCTGATTAAGTGTCAACGGTCTTAATGTTTTAGTCGAAGTATAAGGACAACAATGTTCACGACGTTGCCTCTTCTCCGAGGGTTGGCCTAGCCCATTTTATAGTTATGGCAAACGAGAAACGCTGCTCACCTGGGACTCGAAGGGGATGTGTCTCTGCTAAGAAGCGCGCGCGAGAAAATCGCGTAGGTGCATACTTCGATTAAAGCATTCAGTTCGTTGACACTTGGTCAGCTGTGACGCTGTTATCCGAACGAGAGCTTGAACGTCACTGTAGTGACGTCACTATTGTGACGTTCAAGCTCCCGATTGGATGACAGCGTCACAGCTGATTAAGTGTCAACGGACTTAATGCTATAGTCGAATTATAACCACAACAATGTTCGCGGCGTTAACGAGGGTTGACCTAGGTCGTTTTGAAGTGAGGACCAACGAGAAGCGCCGCTCACCTGGAACTCGAAGGGGATGTCCCGCTGCTGCAGCTCGCGCGCCAGGTTGAGCGAGTGGCGCAGGTGCACGCTGAGGTCGTGGGTGCCGTGGATGAGCAGCAGGCGCTTGCCGCGGAAGCCCTCTGCGTGCGCCGTGAGGTCCGCGCGCGCGTACCCGGCCGCGTTCTGGCGTTGGCAGGTGCAGGTAGCGCTCTGCGTACAGGGCATCTGCGGGCACCCACGAGGCAAGGAGAACGTCGTAAACCTACGAAGCTGTCGCCGGTTCAGGTTTATCAGGTCAAGAACTGATGTCACTGCAGTGTCTCTGACCGGAGGGGGGGAGTTCCAAGATTCGTGTCTCTGCCTGGAGGATAATTCTAGCGGACGGCTGCGCTGATTCGTAGTTCTCCGATCAACATCAAGCGAATGCCGGAGGAGTACCCTAACAACGGGACATGGACTACCCGCGATCTTTCCTTCCTCTTCCTTGTTTTATATTCACCCCGTACTTACCCACACGTCCATGCACTTAACTACCTCACATGTCGGGTGGCTAGTCGGGAGTTCAGAGGTTGTCCCGGCTGGACCCGTGCCCCATTGCTGGTGGAAGATCTCTGGTTGGGGTAAATCCCACTAGCCAACGTGTATGTCGGCGACAAAACTCACCATCCAGCTGGGGAAGATCACCGCCATCGGAAACACGAAATAATTAATCAAGAATCTGCCAGCATTGATTCAAAGAAGCACTCAAGGCTTTGGTAGGTGCTACAATGTTATCTGACCTTGTTGCCTATTATTTTTAACCATTTTATATTACTCCAATCAATTGAATAACAAATATTTAGTGACTTATTTAAAAATGCTATTAAGAATACAATCCATAAAGGCGTTTGACGATTTTTTAACTCTGGATGCATAGCTAAATCGAGAGAGGACAATTCTAGTGGCCAGCTGCTCTGATAGCTAGCTCCGTGGTTTCTCCATCAATATCAGTCAATTCCTCGGAGAAGTACCTAATAAATGTGCCGAGGACGGCGCGCGATCTTTCCCTCCTTTTCCTCGTTTACTCTCCACTTACACATATCTACAGCACATTCCAACAGGGAACGAAATCACCGTCACCTCCTGGAATAAAATATCACTACATTAATGGAAGTAATTACCATAGCAATTGACGTTCCCGGAAACATCATTAAATCAAATTAATTTAGTACTTTGGTGATCAGGGGACGAAGAATTTTAATGTTTTCAGTAAATTTAGACACGTTCTTCAAAAAAAGACTGCAAGCAATTGCTTACCAGCGTTTCCCTGTACTCGAGACCCTCGTGGAAAGAAAAAAGCCTGAATACTGTGTGCAAATGGTGTCACTTTTCGTTCAATTTTGCGCACTTTTCGTTCAAAGTTGCACAGGAAATACTGGCGTCTTCTGTGGAAAGAACGCGTGAAATTTCTCACGAGAGACGCAATGAGCGCCAGACTTTTTGCGTTCTCTTCAAAGAGGAAACAGTGAGCACAGTTCAAAGCATAGAAAATGCACATGTATCTGTTCTATTGAACCTTCTTGACTAATTCGCCTCTCAGTAATATGCAAGTCCATTTCCCACAACTCCAATCTGGGAGTGAGCGGACATGCTTTAGTTGTTCGAATGAAAGGGTTGCGGGTTCAAATCCTGCCTTGGGCATGAATGCTGATTTAGTTTTAAGACCTGTTGAGGCCTAACCAAACCACTGTGTACCACCTTAAAAACCCTAATTATTCCCAGGCCTCTCCCCGGCTTTACGTATGTGGGGTTGAAATAGGTGACTGTGTGTGTGCCAGGACAAATAATCTATGTAAAGGGACTATGGGTTGTTTCGTGAGCGCCTGACCGTCACCATACCTCCTACAAGAGTAACAAGGTTCAAGTGCCGTCACTGCCGTCAAGTGCCGTCAAGTGCCGTTACAAGCCATTAGTGTCGGGAGATTCACAGCGAAGTTAACATTGGAGACTAGAGTCAAGGTCCATTGGGGTATAGAAAGACATTGAAGTGATAAACTAAGAGCAAGAAAGTCCGTCAGTTTGAAACTGAGAGGTTAAAGCAGTCGTAAAAAATCCAATGATGGTAATGATGATCCAATGGTGGTAATGATGATGTACGAACTCCTACACCAACAATCGATTGATTGGTCTTTCCAGGCGTGTCAACTTCTAAGGTCATTCATCTCGTAAGTGTTGGGCATATTTTTATCCTGGGACTCGGCGGTGATCTTTTTCTCGCTGGATGGCGAGATACGGCGTTGTCCTAGTAGTCGGAGAGAGGGGTTTCCTCCAACCAGGCATCTCCCACCAGCGGGTCTTTGCTCCAGGCGGTACAAGCTCTGATCTCCCGAGATGTGTGGTGGTGAAGTGTATCTAAGCGTGTGTGTGTGTATATATATATATATATATATATATATATATATATATATTGTGACGTCACGGGGTTATACGAACCCGTAACGCCACCATAAGCCACTAGAAAAGACCAGAGAACTGAGAAATAGGGTACGAGGCGGAGCGATGGTCCGAGAAGGCGACATCTACCCGCAGGTTTTCGCACTCTTTCACGTAGTCACTTAGCACTCGTCCAAAGTTAGCGGATAATATTTTCTCGAGAGGGCGCGAAGGAGGAGAAAATTCACCCCTCCAGAAATTTTTCCCCAGGCGGAGTTGCATAAATACCGTGACGCACTTCGGTAGAGCTCTTTTACGACTTCGACAGCGACGGCGACTCAACTAAATTCTTCAGCGGTAGTAATTGGTTAGTGCAGGAGTATAATTTTACTTGCTTTAGTAAAGCTGATTTAAGAAACGTGGTAATAAGTGATAGAATTCAGAAGCAAAGTGCATGTACAGCATTTGCACTAACATTACGCGAGTAAGCAAGCGTTGTGACTGCTCGAACTTGAAATAGTTTCATCATCGAAGTAAATTCGCGCAGAAGGACTCTGAATTAAATCCAGTATTTAATTTTGTACGCCACGACCACGCACGCTCAAAGTGTGGTATGTCGGCCGATGCAGAGTAGTCAAGCCTAGTTAAAAACGGAACGAAAGGGGGGCGTAGGCGAGAAAGACTTGGACCAATCCGTGGACGGTACGAGCCGAGGACGAGAGAAAGGTTTGGAATTTGGACGTGTGGCGGCATCCTGAATCGAGCGAAAGTAGAGGTGTAACCGCGGGACATCGAACCAGTCGAGTGACGTGGCGAGGACTGCGAGCGACCGAACACCCCAAGGTTAACTGACGGCGAGCGGGAAGGAAATGTCGACGTAAAGAACTGGCAACTTCTATGCGACAGTTTGTTGGGAAACTGTGTAGCGTTAAACACCAGGCGTAGCGTCCTAAAATAGGTGAAAGTTACAAATAGTTACTGGGGAAATATTTCGAACGTATGAGCGGCAGTTTTGATTTCATTCACTGTACGCACCAGTAAATTCGTTTGAATGCCATACCTTGTACAACTTTTCTAAAGTAAATTATAATTTTTCATGTAATGTAAAAGTAATCTTATTGAAAGTATTGTTTCCATTGTATGATGTCAGGGATACTCAGTTACTATAATTTTGTAAAGGGTACGATTTAGTAACGTGTGTGTCACGTTTATTCTTGTGCTAGAGAAACTTTAGATTAACAAAAGTTAAATGAGGTACACGAAGTAATTGAGAAGGAGGTCAAAGCAAAAAGATTGTAAATAGTGCGTATTGAAGTAATCAGGCAGTGAAGGTGACGCCTATACATTCTCTTATGGTTGTGTTATTTCTGTTCTTTTGTTTCTGTTTTCTTTGCAGTGACCATCTACGTAAAGTACATACTTATTGTATATTTGTGCCAGTGTGTAATTTGTTTTACTGAATGCTCATTTTACCAGAATTTTATACAATTCATTGTGTCAAGGGTTCAGACCTTTCTCCTACCCGAAAGATCCTGCTTCCTGAGAATTCAAAGCTCGCTTCACGAGCATTCATAGTTTCACGCTTCATCGCCACCGGCTGGAAGGCAGTAGGTGGGCGTGTTATAATATATATATATATATATATATATATATATATATATATATACATAATATGTGTGTGTGTAAGAAACGGATGCGGATAGGACAAAAAAGTAAGAAAGGAAAGATCGCACGCTGTACATGACGAATATGTTAGGGTTCTGCTCCGACATTCGCCTGGTGTAGATCGGAGAAAGCACGGAAAACTACCAATCAGAGGATCCGGCCGGTAGATTTCTCCTCCACGCAGCGGCTGAATTTAACCTAGCCACCTAGCTAGTGAGGAAACTCCTGGCAGCATCCAGCCCTGGGACCTCCGGGCCGGAGGCACTGCAGAGGCATCTGTTGATTCCCCGAGCCACCTAAGTCGGTCCAACAGCAACAACAACCGCAAACCGGGAGCGGTAGCTCAGTGCATCAACTGATGCACTGCAGCGCCTCTGACCGGGAGGTCCTAGATTCGAGTCCTGACGGCGACAGGATTTTCGGCACTAGCTTTTCAGCTAGGTCGAATTCAGTCGCTGTCTGGAGGAGAATTCTAGCGGCCGGCTGCTCTGATCGGTAGTTTTCCGTGGTTCCTCCGATCAACACCAGGCGAATGCCGGAGCAGTACCCTACGAAACGGGCCACGGACCGCGCGCGAACTGTCCTTCCTCTTCTCTGTCCTATCCTCTCCCCTTACACACACACTTACACTAACATGCGCTACACTACCACATATTCCGGAAGACCGGTCGGGAGCTTAGAGCTTGTCCCGGCTGGGGCGGTGCCCCGCTGGTGGGAGAGTCCTGGTTAGGGGGAAAACCCACTAGCCGACGGTAGGTCGGCGCGGGATCTCGCCATCCAGCTGGGGATGACCACCGCCATCTCACGAAAAAAGCAACTACACTAACGGGACAAATGAACAAAGCAGTTGACGCGCCCGGAAACACGAAAAAACCAAACCAAACAACCGCACCATCAGCTGCAACTCACGGTAGTGGTTCCAGGAGACGACGGGCGAGACGGCGATGGCGCAGCGCACGGTGCGCGTGGCGTCCCGCGCCATGGTCATGGCGGCGAGGTAGCCCCCGCGGCTCCACCCCCACACCGCCACGCGCGCCGCGTCGATGTAGTTGAAGCGCTCCACCAGCTCCCTGCAACGCGCCGACCGGCCCCCGCGGCATTAGAAACCCGTGCGGTGAAAGCGCAGGGGAAGGTTAAAGCCGGATCCTTTTACTGGTCCTTTATTTACATCATTCGTCTATTCAAACAGGAAAAGGAATGCATTCCGTCTACAGTGCATTCTCTCTCTAGTCTTGCCTGGCATGGCCCTGCTCTGCTCTAGCCTGCCCTGCCAAACGTCTAAGTGTCCATTCGCTTGCTAAGATACATTTCTAGGGTGCACGTGCCATACGTCTATGTGTCCATTCGCTTGCTAAGATACATTTCTAGGGTGCACGTACCGCAGCGAAGTGAAGGACACTGGAAATATTAGAAATGTCGAAGACCCCGAGTTAGCCAAAATAGAGTTATTGAGCTTTCACGGAACAACCATGGGGGGGGGGGAGCCATTAATTTATGAGAGTGGCAGAAACACTGAGAGTGCGAAGACGTATTTACCAGAGACAAGAGAGGGATCAATTTCATTTCAGCTGTCAGATAATGAACTCTTCACTAAACTACAATTTTATTTTTATTTACTTATGACATACATGTGTCTCATAATAGATCTTACTAACTTGTAGAGCATGTGGGGAGATCGTAGACGTTCACAATTTATCAACGCACATACAGTAGGACGTTTCAGGTAAAGTAGTAACAGACAATTTGATTGGTAGGCGGCTCATTAAGCAATGGTATTTGGCAAGTCATGTTCTGCGTCTTCCGAACATCAGTACATGATGAATTTGCTAATAATGAGGGACAAAGAATGTGTAATTTCGTCATATTACATTTCCTATACCATGTTCATTGAACAAAAGTTATCTTCGGCTTCTCTACATGCTCTAGAAACTTTTAATATTTATTCTGAGACGTTCTTTATAACTGAAGACATATAGAGACAACTATTGTTAATATGATGGATTTGTGACGCATTCAAGCATTTTGATACTAGAAACAAGGGAAGGTATTAGAGAATTCATTGATCTCTGTGTCCTCAATAGTCGGCACGAGATTTAAAAGCAGCGTTGTACACAATGCTCCGAAGTGTCAGTCACTGGATACCTGGCTCAATGTTTTGCAGAAGTTAGTTGACAGTTATTGCCCCAACTCTATTAATATTTCTATTTCCTCTATTACAGTTCAGGAATGCGTTAAAAAATCTTTGTTTTTCTTTCCCGTAAGTTGACATTTTCGGTATAAAAGGAACATTTTTCAATTTATGTTAGTACTATCCCCGCCACATTTTGATAACTAATGTAACATATGTAAAAATACATTAACACAGATTTTACCGAAAATGTATTTTTTATGGAAATAATTTTCAAAATACTGCAATTTTTGGTGATCCAATTTTCACTCATTTAAAAAAATGTTTTCGAAAATAATATAATTTTTTCAAAAAATAACTGTGTAACAATAGTTTGATACTTTAAGTAAAAACTGAAGGAGATAGCCTAAATCGTTTCGGAGAAAAGGTTCCTCAAAGAATCCCCAGTTTAACATGGAATAAGTACCCCTCTTACGGAAGCTCTTAAAAGGCATGCCCTGAAAAGGAGGGAAATTTGACTTCACCACTTTTCCACTGCACATACACATTTTAACCTACCTTCCAAAATCCGAGACCCAGAAACCGGTACCCTCTCTAGTCCTTTCTTGGGCATCACATTGAAGTATCCCAAGTCACTAAATCAATTGGAGGTGCTCGATTTGGTTTCTTTCATCGATATTAAACTGTGCTATTTGCATTGTCTGTCGTGTTACAAATTTTCTGTCGAACTAACATCTGAAAGAGCCGATCGGCTGAACGAAGTAAAAACAAGCTCTCCATAAAGTTGTTTGAACTCTACAAAAAAAGAAAATATTTTCACCTTGCCATCGCGAGGGTTAATGGCTCACCTGATGGCCTCCAGCTGGTCGTCCACGTCGTCCTGGCCGATGCCCTTGTGCGGGGGCCCGTTGCCCGCCGCCACCACGGCGTACACCACGCTGCGGTTGGCCGCCAGGTGCGCGCGCCAGTCCACGTTGAAGCGCTCCGACGAGCGCTGCGCGCCGTCCCACTCCTCGTTCCTGCGGCCCAGCCACGCGCCTCACTCTAGAGATGGGCTTAACAGCTTTTCTTCAATAACTGTTATCACAAAAACAGCTTGGCTGTTATTAAAAACAGTTGAAAAATAATCACGTCACTATCTTTGCGAGGGACCGTCCGTTCGTAGTAATTATACTACGATTATGAAACTGCAGGGTACCGAACACTAACACTCGCTTGTTACTGCGACGTTACCTCTGCTCTGGATAGTCCACTCGTAGTGTAACTGATCATAAAAGTGTAGAGGTTACGTCACTGCATCTGCTCGTAGCCACGTCGTCTCTGCTGTGGATCACCCTCTCGTGATGTAAACGTTGGTAGCACTACACCCACTCATCATCTCAAGTTCGTCTATCTTCTCAATCACAGCGTAAGCTTGTAAATGTCGGTGAGGCGGAAGAATGCGTTGCAACCCAACCGCTCATCTTTTTTTTCGCCTAGTCTGAATCACCTGCTTACGAAGGTGAGACTACAACATGCTAGAGATGGGCTTAACAGCTTTTCTTCAATAACTGTTATCACAAAAACAGCTGACTCGTAATAGCTGTTATTAATAACAGTTGAAAACTAACAAGTCCATGACCAGCAACCTAACATGGCTGACCGCTAAGAGTTAAAGCAGTTGTAGCGACTGCTAAGAGTTAAACCACGCAAAACGAATAATGTTAGTAGCACCGTAAAGCTTGTGTAGCTACCTCACGGCGCTTCCTTGTACTACTTTCCCTAACATGTTCGGACAGAGAAGCAGCTGATATGAACGAGTCTGGATGAACTGCCAAGGATGAATAGTAATTCATATAATGTGTTGCGAATGTGTATAGAATATAGAATATTACTAAAATGAAAGTGATTCGGGTTCAGATTGCAAATATTCTTTCCAATATGCAACTTGTGCATAGTGAAGTGACGAATGCCAAATATAATGAGGAGGAACAGTGTTTTTGCTTACCTGTAGCCAAAGTGTTAATGACTGTCGAATATCAAGTATTATAATGTGAGCTATTTGACCGTAACTCATTTTATTTTATCAGACCTAGGGAAATATTAGTTGGTCTCACATAAGCAGCAATGGGACAGAAATAAGTTAACATATTGGACGGACTTAATTTAAAGGACAAATATCTTGCTGTAGTGTATACAATAAAATATAAAACCATTGTGGCACATGGTGTGTAATAATGACGGATTATGTATTAATGAATATAATTTGATCACAGGCAAATCATGATTGTTTAGCTGCAGTGAAGCTGTTATCGTACAAAATGGTTGCCACAAAAACTTGTAGTAGTTCGGATTGGACCCAGTAGGTTGCAGTTCTATGCATTTCAACCGATAACAGCCAATAACAGGATAAACGAAATAACTGTTATTTCGCGTAACAGTTACGAAACGTTAACGGTTAAGAAATAACAGTTTAGCTGTTAAGAGCACATCCCTACCTCACTCCCCCGCACGCACCTCACGCCAACGCCCCTCCGCCACCGCCTCGCACTACTCCAGCAACCGGCTTAGGCGGCTCAGGGCCAGAGGAGAATTCTAGCGGCCGGCTGCTCTCTCGGTAGCTTTCCGTGGTTTCTCCCATCAACACCAGGCGAATGCCGGAGCAGTACCCTAACAAACGGGCCACGGACTGCCCGCAAACTTTCTTTCCTCTCGCTTACACACACACACACACACACACACTTTCACTAACATGCACTACACTACCGCACATGCCGGAAGACCGGTCGGAGACTTAGAACTTGTCCTGGTGGTGGTGGTGCCCCGTTGGTAGGAGATACCTGGTTGGGGAAAATCCCGCTGGTCGACAGTAGGACGGCGTCGGATCAGTACAAGCGGGCCACGGACCACGCGCAAAATTTACTTCCTCTCACTTGTCCTTTCCTCACCCCTTACTTACACTTACTTACTCACATGGTCTACACTATCTCGCATGTTGGGAGATACCTGGTTAGGAACAACCTCGCTAGTCAACGTGTAGTCAACGCCGGATTCGCCATCCAATGGGGAAAGATCACTGCCACCTCCCGCAATGAAACATGCATTACATTTACGGGACGAATGATCTGAACAGATGAAGCGCCCAGAAATCCTTAAACAACTATACAAGCAGAATAATGCTCGCCACAGAACGTACGCATCATCTCCGTCCCCTCCTTAACCCATTAGTGGCTCATACTGTTCAAACAATAATATTTAACGAGAATCCAGTAAACATTACAACATAAGAAAAAATATTTTCAAGCCAAATTATCGCATTTTCACAATTGTGTCAAAAGTCGTAACCAAACTCTGTTACTAGTAAAAATCGAAACCGCAAAAATTATATTTATAACTACACCAAATAATTTAATAATAAATAAATAGATCAAACAATTTATTTTTTGAAAAATCTACTAAATTAATCTAGTCTGTTAGAAGTTCATAAGATGAATAAATTAATTTCCAAGAATAGACCAAGAACTGAACGTGTTACATAATGCTAATACAGGACTCTAATGCTTTGGAAAAAAAGTAAAATTCGTTTTGATCTTGAAATTGAAAGTGCATTTCCGTCATTTCCATATTTCTGAAATACAGGGGTAAAAGATAAGTAATTTGCTACATTTTGTCAAGTTTCATTCACTTTCTGATTTTATCGTTGGTGTTTTCTTTAAACGCTTTACTGAAAATTTCAGTGACAGTAAATGTATATCGAAACCTCAGGAAACAAACAACAAAAATTTTTTTTTCTCACATTTCGACATAATACGACTCAAAGCAAATAACATTTAGAAAACTCGGAAGTATTTAAAATTAATTTGAAAAAATGCAAAAATGACAAAGCATTTATAATAACATTCTAATGTTAGAAGAATTCTTCCAATTCCACAGAGAAAATTTTCTTGAAACATCTCAAAAAACCTTTTTTAATTCGTTATAATTAACTCTAGAGTAGTCGCGTCCCATTTCGTAACGCAAATGACCGCGTATATGTAAAGCCCAACTTGAAATTACAATTTTTTAGCCATTTTGAGTTTCGTAAACCTTTTTGAATAGTATTCTCTTGTAACAAATTGTTTATTTGAATATGATGTAAAAATCATTAAATTGAAATGTATGACATTTAAATCTACCTGCGTTATTGCCTGGATGAAAAATGAGATAAGCGACGTCATATTGACTTATAATTCTTTTTTTCATCATTGATATTCATCACGTGTCATTCAGCAGTCGTAACAATAGTAATTCACTATGGTATGTCTTTGACAATACTTCATCTTTCGGATTTCTTACATGGCAAACTTCCTATCACACTAAAAAGTAGTGCTTACGCGGGCTACTACGAGTTTGCTATGAAAAGTTCCCATATCTGTGACCCCGGGAGAGTTCTCTAGAGTTAAATTAGAAATTGAAATTTGGAAAACTTATTTGTTGTAAAATTAATTTGCAATCCGTCAGATAAGAAAATTGTGTTTTTTTAAATTTCTGATGCATTACCGATCTAATTACTGTCTTAACGATACTTTTGGGAAGAGAGCGTGATGAAACTAGAGTAATAAAATATCTAAACAACATCGCTTTGGATTTCTATTATCAGCTGACGAAGAGACAACTGCAAGCAAACGTAGCTTTCTCTGGTTCCTACACAACAACCACTTCAATTCCCAGATCGATAATTAAACCCATTTGGCTAGGGGAAGTCATCGACAGGGCTTGTTTGCAACCACGACGATGGTCGGAAATTGGGTGGATGTTGGCAATCTCGCATGTTACCTACTCGACTCGGAAATTCAAGCCTCGAGGTGTTTCCCACAGGGGCTTGATGAGAATTTAAATTATAAAAGGAAATGGATATTAGCGTGCAGATTAAGTTATTGATAGCCATTTTCTAGTTTATTTAAAGACTTTTTTTATATATTTTGCCGACAAATTTGTAAAATAGATATTAAAACTATTTTTTTCTGTTTGTAAGAAATCGTGTCTGCCGTTGAGTTCATGTAATTTTTTATTAACACAGTCAGAGTTAAATAAGCTGCCATTGAAACAGAAGACTGCTTCTCTTTTAATAACGAGATGGCTCTCTCAACTCCTGTAGGACGCATATTGGCGGTTGGAAAAATCGATTCTCATTTAGAGATGCTTTTAAATTAGGATATTTTGCGAGGGATGTGCTCTTGAGTTTCAGAAAATAAATTTGTAGTCGTGAAGGGAAGAGGTAGGAAATGTAATGAGAAGCTTACTATCAGAAACTCTGATACGCACGCCCAGGATCAAAATCTTTCATTGAAATCACTTTCCATTTTTAAAGGTGACGGTTCAGGAGCTGATTTTAATGGAGCTTACATTCCTTTCGAGTAATTTAGATTGTTGTGTTGTCGCTACTATCGTGTTTACCATTAGCCATTTTTATCATTGTAGTATTGTTCACTGATATCACTGAATCATTGTCACCGTTGTATTGTGGTTGTTGTCATTGCAGCTGTCAAGCCGCTGTCTAAATCTTCATTGTCGTCTCCTATGTTGTTGTTACCATTGTTTTCATTGTAGTTCTCGGACAATCCATTGCCGCAGCAGCATCTCTGCGGGAAAGTCCTAGGGTCACGACTGCGGCAAGCTTTGAAACTAGCTTGCTACTTAGGTCGAATTTCGCTCTCTGGAAGTGAATTTAAACGGCCGGGTGCTCTGATCGGTAGTATTCCATGGTTTCTCCGATCAATACCAAGCAAATGCTGGAACAGTACCCTAACAAACCGGTCTTTGACTACTCGACAATATGTGTATCTTTCTTTTCTCATTCTTGTCCCTTCGCCTGTCCTTAAGCACGCGCACACACACACACACACACACACACACACACGGACTGGACTACAGACCCATGACGGGAGACCAGTTGGGAGCATAGTACTGGCACCGCAGAGGTGGTGCTCCACTGGGGAGGAGGAGATATCTAGAGAAGGAAAACCCCACATGTGTATGTAGGTCGGCTTTCAGCGGAGGAGGAACAGCGCCATACAGGACCCAGTGATAGAGTACACGAAGTTATTCGTGAGTGCAAAACCCTATTCAAAATATTAAAAAAAAGGTTTGTTGTTATTGGTCATATTTTGCAAAATAGGTAGCCCAAGTATTGCATTAAATATTGTTTCCTGTTGCCATTATTGCTTACTTCTCTAACAAATATGCAAGGAGAGGGAAAAAATCTATTGTGTACATGTTATTTACGATAGTTATCATATTTGCGTATACAGACAACATTTCACATTTTCACCTCGTGTAACAGGAGCTCTACAGGCGTTCAAACTGGCCTTCTCTTGCGTGAACACAAGGTAAGCATCTGTGCATCATAGTATTAGCAATTGAGTATTCCAGAGAAGTGGCGAGCCCTAACGCGAGGTGAAACTGCTGGCTCACTTATTGTAGTCAGTGTTAAACGTGCACACGCGCATAGTCCAAAGTTTAACTTAATTGTTCACAAAACCATACGACGAAGAATGTCCAACTTTGGCAAATTCAGTCTATTCATTTCATACGGGATAAGGTCCCAGCATATTAGCAACGAGGACTGAATTACCCTGCGCTAAAGTAAAGTTGCTGCCAAAGGAAACATTAAGTCCTAACACACTGCCATTCGCTCTTTGCCATTAATGCGCTTGTTTCCCCCATGTTTATATTGGTGTCTAAGACTTCATTGTCGTTTTTGTTGTCACTATTGTCATTGTAGTTGTCGTTGATTGTTTGATTGGTTAGTTGATTGATTGATTGATTATTTTGTGTTTCCGGGCACGTCAACTGCTTTGGTCATTAATCCCGTTAGTGTAGTGCATGTTTTTCTCGGGAGATGGCGGTGATCTTCCCCCGCTGGATGGCGAGATCCGGCACCGACCTACCGTCGGCTAGTGGGGTTTCCCCCTAACCAGGACTCTCCCACCATCGGGGCACCGCCCCGGCCAGAACAAGCTCTAAGCTCCCGACCGGTCTCCCGGAATATGTGGTTGTGTCGTGAATGTTAGTGTAAGAGTGTGTGTGTAAGGGGGAGAGGATAGGACAAGGAAGAGGAAGGAAAGATCGCGCGCGGTCCGTGACCCGTTTGTTAGGGTACTGCTCCGGCATTCGCCAGGTGTTGATCGGAGAAACCACAAAAAACTACCGATCGGAGCAGCCGGCCGCTAGAATTCTCCTGCCGGTTGGTGTGTAAGTCACGAGTGTCGTAGCAGTGGTTGCGCTTGCGCACTCACATGTCGAGCAGCAGCGGGTACTTGGCCTTGGCGACGTCGTAGTTGGGCGGCAGCCAGAGGCGCACGCGCGCGCGGCGCCCGCGGCGCAGCGTGAGCTCTGCGGACGGCGGCCACACGCGCGCGCAGCCGCGGCTGCGCGTCCCACGCCAGCACCGGCCCGCGCTCCAGCGGCCCCGTCTGCGCACACAGCGTCGCCGGGCGAAATCGGTACTTGGGGTTTGTGAACAAGAGGAAGTATCTGTAGGTAAAAGTTCGTGAGAGACGATCCGGTGGCCGAGATCGCTAAGGCAGTAGTGCCGTAGTGATCTCGGACCGAAGGGTCGCGGGTTCGAGGTTCGGGCATGGTTATATTTGTGTTCGTCCTTTCACCCCTTATCATCACCATATCGCTTCATCTTCACAGTTATCATAACGTTAACTCTAATAGTGTTCGCTAATGACCTTGATGTTGACCTTAAATAACAACAAAAAAAAAAAGGTTGTGAAGTGCTCATAATCAGTGCCGGCACTAGGCATGGGCTGAACGGACGATCGCCAGGGGGCACCGCAAGTCAAGGGGTCTAATGATGGGACTGATGAAGAAAAAAGTAAAAAAAAAAAATGGAAAATGAAATTAGAACTCGGGAAAATCGTTATAGTAATTTTATAAGTCGCGGTATACTAGTCTGATATTTCATAACATTTTCAATTAAATTTTTACCTTAAAGATTTAATTATAGTCATTACTTATAAGGTAGGACACTATGAAAGGAAGCAAATGACGCCAATATAAAAATAGGTTTTACTGTAATTCATGTTTATTATTTCATGTATTTAACAAGTGATTTTATTAAACACTAACTGGACAAAACAAAATTTTTAGCGTTTTATGCTCAGCGTGGAAATTGTATTTTTTATCACTACATACTTGCACTTAAAATTATTATTTAAAATATATTTCCAATTTTTTTAAAGGTTGAAATTTTTGTCTTTTGTTCACTAAATAAAATAACTCATAGTTTCTTGATACAACTTTTACATTTTGAATTTCTTTCCGGGGGAGGGGGCTACGGTTCAGCATTGCCCACGGCCCAAAATTGTCTAGCTGCGGCACAGCACATAATAGCTGTTGTGTAAGGCGAACATTTAAATTCGTCGCGCGTGCGGCGTGGGCAGCGCGCGCTCTTGGGAGGGCAGCTGAAGTAGATTAGATAGATTTATTATTAATTGTGCAAGTAAGTATTGTAACTTAGTGGCAGAATATCTTAACTTTACATAAATTACGCTTATATTGACTAACAATAAATTACAAGCGAGTAGTCAATTAAAAAAACTATTAATGAGTAGTACCTAATTTCACCGTGCAAGCCTTAGTCCACTTCATTGCACTGCACAGCATAACAATAATAATAATAATAATAATAATAATAATAATAATAATAATAATAATAATAATAAAACCCCGTGTGGTGTCGGGGGTTTAGTAGAATAGCACCACGGGACCTCCCCCTGTCGTAAAAGGCGACTAATCGGAGCAGCTGTCCGCTGTCACTCCCCTAAACATCCTCTCATTCCCACGAACTTCGTGTGTCATTGCTTCCACTTACTTGTGGCACACTTCTGGCATCTGTCCTGTGGGCCAATCTTCATATCGGCCAACCCTTGCGTTTCCGACCCCGGCGCTATTAGGTTACGAGGGCTAGGGAGTCATTTCTGTTCTACTCTTCTATTCTAACTCTATTCTTCACTGTCCCCCTTCTTCTCTTCCATTTCCTTTTTGCTGGCGGTAGCTCAAAAACGCTAGGGGAAGGCGACCTTGAAGAAAAAAACCGGGATGGAGGATCGTTTAGGATCAACCATTACGTTGCCGGGGATCGGAGCCCCAGTACCGGCGGTCGGTGGTGAGCAAGCAGGCCACCGGGCGTCGTCATCAAGCAACTGCAATGTCAAGGGTGCGGCTCACTCGGCACCCGGAGCAGATATTGCTACGAGTGATAGCAAACTTTTCGGGAGACGTATGGAAGTTTGCGATCCCAGGGTTGAGGGATCCCATAAAAACTCTTGTCCAGAAATAAGTTCTGATTTTAGAGCAAAAAGAATGAGAACTGGAAGAAACGTAAACCCTGATGACTTGTTCAAGAACACATCAGTGGTACCAAAGTACCTTACAGTTTAAAGAAAGAAGGAAACTTTTAAAAAGTAAGTCCCTTTCTAATAGAAAAGTGTGTTAGCACCTGTTCTGGATCTGCCGTAAGAGAGATAAAGAAAACTCCGTCTGGACTCTTAATAGAAACATTTAATGACAATCGAGGTCAAAAGTTGTTAGAGTTGAGCAAAATAGGTACTATCGAAGTTGAAGTAAATGCCCATGGTACGCTGAATACCTGTAAAGGTGATGTAGTTTGCAGTGATTTACTAAACTGCAGTGAAAAAGAAATAGCTCAAGAACTACGTAGAAACGTAGAAAAAATGGTCAACACTCGACTAACATGGTGTCTTGAAAGAAACAACCTCCTGAATAAACATCAGTGTGGTTACCGACAGCATCACTCTACCACCGATCAGTTAGTATATCTAGAAAACGCAATACAGAACACCTTTATTAAAAGACAACATATGGTGGCTGTATTCTTCGACCTAGAAAAAGATTTTGATAAGACCTGGCGTTACAACATTTTGAGATAACTGCATAATTGGCAAATCAGAGGAAACCTACCAAAATTCATATCCAGATTCCTTAGTAACAGATCCTTCCAAGTTCGTGTTGAGCAGTCTATCTCAGAAAGTTACGTACTTGAGAACGGTGTACCACAAGGTTCTCCGTTAAGTGATTCGCTTTTTATCATAGCAATCAATGAGATGTTTGATGGCATAGAATCATCAGTTGGAAAATGCATGTATGTTGATGATATTGCTCTATATTATTCAGCCAAATCGCCCGCAATGATTAAACTGTAAATGCAAAATGCCATAAATACACTAGTACAGAACGCTGAAAATATCGGATTCTCATTTGCAGCCGCTAAAATCAAATGCGTCCACTTCTGTAGAAACGGAAATGATACAGAGATCCAGATCTAACGTTACAAGGTGTTCAACTGGCGTACAATGAAACGGCAAAATTCCTTGGTTTGATTTTTGATAGACATTTAACCTGGAAACACCACCTTGTCTAGATGCAAAACGGCTCTGAACATGATCCGATGCATTTCGCATATAAATTGAGGAGAAGATAGAGACGTCTTGCTTCGTCTCTACAAGTCCCTGGTCATGTCCAAAATCGATTATGGGTGTGCAGTGTACTCCTCAGCCAGGAAGTCAAGCTTAAGAAAATTAGAACTTATTCACAACGCAGACCTCCGTTATGCATCTGGAGCGTTCCGCACAAGTCCCTCCTTAAGAGTCTATTGTGAAGCCAGTACCATGTCGCTACACCATAGACGACAAACACTACTACTCAGATATCGAGCAAAAATGCTGTCACTACCAGAGCACCAAACTATCCATTGATGACTAGTCCCAACCTGACAAATATTTACAATCGAAGACCTACAGCTACTCGTCCAGGCAACATCCGTGCAGTAGAAATAATCAGATGCTACAACATCATTCTACCACCAGTTTTCAAACATAAACCATATGAAGTCCCACCTTGGACGCTTAAAATGCCAGAAATTCGACTCGACACCACCAGTGTAAAGAAAAAAGAAAGCCTTCCCACGGAATTAAAAATCAGACTTAGATCACTTCTTGAAGAGTACATGGCAGATCACAGTTATCTACACCGATGGATCAAAAAACAAACATGGAGTTGGAAGCGCATTTGTAACTGAAGACACATCAGAAACATGGACACTTCCACCAGAAGCGAGTGTGTACACAGCTGAATTGTTTGCAATATTACAAGCTTTGCGATACTGTAAAACTCTCGGTGCAAGAAAATTTGTGATCTGCACTGACTCACTCAGCTTTCTCACCGCCATAGACAGACGTCTACCTGTAGACCCACTACGACAGATGATTCTCCTATTATGTCACGAGTTAAAACAACGAGAAGCGTCAGTTACGTTCATTTGGTGCCCTGGACACACAGGTATCTCAGGCAATGAAGAGGCCGATTCTGCAGCAAGAAATGCCGCAAACAAACAATCAGGAATCGAAATAGAAGTACGCCCTCAAGATGCAAGAAATGCTGCTTTAAAGTGCATCCTCAGAGCATGGCAGACTACGTGGAATAGCCTTCAAACAAAATTAAACCCAATCAAACAGAGCGTCAATGAATGGTCCCCGTATGTCAGCTACACTCGTCGAGAACAAGTGTGCCTTACAATACTACGAATAGGCCATACAAGGATAACCTCTTCATACCTGCTGAAAAATGGAGAGCAACCTATCTGCGGCTGCAGTGGTGGAATTCTCACAGTGAAACATCTTCTGACAGACTGTGCAAAGCTCTCAAGACTCAGAGACAGATGTGGTGTGAAAGGGAACTTGAAGGAAGACCTCGGAACAGACAAAACATTACAATTCCTGTGAGAGGCGAATCTTTTTCATAAAATTTAAATTGTACAGGTTCAGTTTTTATCACTAATCAGTAAAAGGCTAAAGGCCACAGTTGCCAATCCTCCAAAGAGATAATAATAATAATAATAATAATAATAATAATAATTGTAAAGTAGCAGCGAGCTTGGAGCCAGCGACACGCGCCAGCAGCGCCCAGCCTTAGAAGCGAGTTTCCGTACACAAAGGGCTAGCCGGCACTGCCGAGAGAGGCTGGCCTGAAAGTCATTGGTGAGCTGAGTGCGCTTCGTTGAATGAGAACTGTTACGCCGACCGTGGACTTTGGTGACTGACCATCGTTTTGGAACTACAACTCGTGTAAGGCTTCTTAGGAATTGGACTTGGTTTACCCTTCTATTACTTTGGCATAATTATGTAGTAAAGACCAACTTTCATGTGGCAACTATTGCCGTCTCTGATTAAACAAAGAAAACGTTTAGCGTGGTAGAGAAGAACTGCCGATGTATCACTCTCTCTAAACACATCCAACGTAGGTTCTTCTCTTTCTACATCGCTGAATGGGGATGGCGATCGGGATGGTGAATATTGTAACGGAGAATTCGCCACAAGTGCAAAATCTCCGTAATTTTGAACATGGATGTGGCTTACGTCGTTGGCGGCGGGGATGGCGAAGATGGCGCTCTCGGGCACGGCGGGCCCCAGGCAGGAGAGCGCGAAGAAGCGCGGCGGGTGGTCGGGCGGGAAGGCGGCGCCGGCGAAGAGGCAGGCGCGCGCGCGTGTGCGGCATCCACAGCGCGCACGACTCGCAGCGCGGCGCGTGCGGCGCGCCCCGGGCGCTGTCCGGCACGCTGTACAGGAACTGCTGGCCGGGCTCCCCGCGCCCCGAGCCCAGGAAGTACCTGCCACACCACCGCCACGCGCGTCAGGACAGGGGGAATGAAATTCCCCGCGAGGTCAGCGTTGCCAAATGATTGTATGTATTTTTGAGGACGGTTTTCCCGGCACGGCTCGCAAGGAAGCGATGCGCGACGCCACAGTATACACCAGTATTACCCTTGCACGTTTTCTTGCTTCGCTAGTTGCCAGAGTAGTGGGAAGTTTGGTTATTTTGACAAAAGAAATTTTACAGCGAATTTGTAGTTCGTTTTTGAGTGCAAAAGAGTTTTTATTTCACGGGAGCGAACATTTCAGGTTATCAGAATTTGTTTACAATGCTCGATGCTCGCATTTATTCTTAATTCAACTAATGTTGGCAGAGGAGTAGGGGTAGGTATTTCGGGGCTCAAGAAAACGTGCGCGTATAATACCAACCTTAAAAAATCCTGGTAGTTTCACTAAAATTCGTGGTACCAATAACAATGAATTTAAATTCTGAAATTGTTCATGTTACAACTCTATTGTTTTTAACGCGCGTAGAAAGTTAGTTAAACTTTACTCGATATCGCTTCATATTATAATGATGAAATGAAATGAAATACTGAGACGTTCTATCCTTTTCTACTATAGCATGTGCAGGAAAAATACCATCATATGTCATCCTTAAAGTTTTTACGGCAATATGTTTACCAATATATTTATTTGTAAAGTTGGTATAATTTTATATTACTGAATAAAAATATTGTTAGCATTGCATTATTGGCAAATATTGTTAGCAACAGCGCACTGAACTGTCAGAGTCGCTTATACGCTACCGGTATTGAAGGGGTGGATTTTAATGAAATGTCATTTTTTCTTTTCACTTTAGAACTATGCCTTTTAGTTTAGACATTAACTGTATGCTATGACAAATTGTTCATTTCATTCTGTATTTGTAATTCAACTTGTAATCTGCATAATATAGTGATCCCATATTTATGAAAATGTTCACTTCTTCCAGTAGCACGTCACACACAGTTTTTAACGTAAAATTAATAAATAAAAAAGTAATGCGAGTTAGGATTTTTAATCGTTAAGAAATGTGTTTTAGCTGCATCAGTAATTTGTTACATTTCGTACACGAAATGTGAAAGTAATTTTTTGGTGCCATGGCTTCTTGTCGAAAAGCCATCAAGCAGCTTTTTTTGAGTCAGCATTCAGAGAAGTCTTCTTGCTCTCCCATGACGTCAGACATGTGTACAGATTCCTCGTGCGAAGTCTGCATTGAGTACCACCATATGAGGCGCACTGGTGTCACACAGGAGCCAAACTGTTACACACTTTTCTATGAACGAAGTAAGTTATTCAAAGTACACTGATGACAGTGGCGGACAATGCTTCAAATATATTTTATGTTTCACCTGGATGGGATATGATCTGCTGTCACGTGACGCTACAAAATAGTACTCTTGGAATTGTTACGTGCCTGAATCTGTCGCCAGCTGCATGCCCTCTCAGTAGCGTCTCAGCTGAGGATTCCTGTGACCTCATGGCACTCATGTGTTAAACTCAGGTAGAATTAATGTGCCTTTACTATTTGTGTACGTTTTCTCAAGATCAGTGGGGTTGTTAGTGGGAAATATTCTAGTTATTCAAATAATCGGTTTCCTCGTTCTCGCGGCACTGTATCTCGTTTACAGTTTCAAATAGTTTTTATTACCCCGGAGCAAATATTATCTTATTATCAAGTATTGACAAACACACTCCCTGCTGCACGTATTCTTAATTCAACTGAAGATAGTATAGTGCGCCAGGAAAGTCTCTTCGTACTCAGACGAGTCAGGGCCTCATATTAAAAATTGCATTAATGTTGGTAGTAAGCAGGTCACTGGGAAACAAGTGAAGGGGACAATACTTACAGCATCTGTTATGTTTGTGGTGAGTTCGCAATCTCCTTTTTACAAGCTGCAGCTCGTGTTACCAACGTAATTTCTGTTGCTAGCACTCTCATCAGCAAGGTGCCACTGTTAAGAGACTTTCCTGGTATAAACTCTAGGGTAGGGACACCAGGAATTAACAAAACATGTACAGATTGCACTTCTCCCCACAGTACGTCGAAATATAGTTTTAAACCTTAAGTTAGACGTTAAATGACCAAAGACCCTAGGGTGGCTCATGGACAGCGTGCTAGCTTTCCGTGATGCGATCCCGGGTTCGATTCCCGGTAGGGGCGAAAGTAGAGTTGTAGCTTTTTAATACAATCGTCTCAGTTTCTATAGCTGGGTGACGAAAAAAAGCTCAGGCAGGTCAAGTATGCTAGAAATGATTATGGGAATACGTCATGCTCACCACAAGTCTCCGTTACCCTCAGGCGTGGATAATAAATGAAAACAGGGCCCGTGTCTGGGGTCACCCTCGCTGGCAAAACCCAATCCTAAAATGCTAAATACCTGCACACGTACATAAGCAAGCAAAGTAATAAAATATTGCCTTTATTTGGGAGTTTTCGCTCTGCGCGAAGCATTGTATCGTACATGATGTTGACCGCTTTTTAGCTCCTGCGCATACGCAAACACTAACGTTACGTTAGAATGCTATCGGACAACGATATTCCTCCGTAATTATCGTACGGAATCACGCGAAGACACGTGATCTGGCTAAATTAAATTTGTTCCCATCTATGACGGCAGTGTCCTACTACCTGTTCATTCTCATGATGCAACATCATGATGATGACTGAGAGTACATGTAGGTGTAACAGGACTAGATACAGTCTCTAGGTTGTGCTAAGTATCTAGGTGGTATTGGTTTGGTGGTAGACTCTATAAAATATAGTTGAACAAATTCAATCAACAAGATGAGGTATTATGAGAATTGATCGTTAGCAGAACTCTTTCCCGTGACAGTTTGGAATTAATGGGTCTAAACTGCACTTCAGACTAGGGGGTCCGGAATTTCAGTTCGCATTCCTTTCACTTAAATATTATTATATTATAAACTTTTTAGCTTGAAATTAAATAGCGGGATATTATCTCTTATTGTATCATACGTAAAGCAACCAAACTACAACTTTGAGAGAACGAAATTACATCGTCTATACCTCGATGCAAAAGAATTGTTTTACACCGTGTCTGTGCTAGTACGTTTAGAGCCCAGCTGAGGTTAACTACCCATGTCCAAGTAGGTAACGACGCGTCGTACGGCCTAGAACCTTCTTGGTTAAACAACCCTGAGTCTGTGCAACGCATAATTTCAAACTCATTTTATTTCAAAATAGTTTGTTCCCCTATTTCCCGGGGTTACGCTTTGGTTCTCATATCTCGCGGCAGACAGCAATATTCTTTCGGAGGGAACATTAAGGTATAAGTCCCCCTACCGAAAAATGTAGTATGCTCATAAGGTGAATTTTTCTTTTCGAATGTGAAGCAATCAATATGTGTACACTTTTTTTATATTTTGAATAAAATTTCGAAATAATGTGTGTGTGGGGGGGGGGGGTTGGCGCAAGGAAAAACGGAGAATGACAAACCGAAACCACGAACGCAATGGCGCGGCTTACCCTAATACTTTTAAAGCACAGTTGATGCTTCACTACGTTTGTCCATGCTGAAACGTGGCTTTGGAGTTTGGCCTCGGCGACTAACATAACGCAACCTCCTGTCTACGCAACACATTATTTCCAACGCTAAATACTTCATTGCTGAAAAGTTTGTTAGGCAAAACAAAGTGAATTCACAGAGTTTAATGAAACAAGCTTACAATGGAGCTATCGAGAAGGCATGTTGCTTTTAAAATAGCTTGAAAAGAATCCTTTATGCCTCTTGCATATTGAACATCAAACGAATAATCTTCGCACATTCTTTGCTCATAATATTGTTCTTTAAAAATGTCAAATTATTTCTTCACTGAAACAACAAACTTTCGCTAAACGTACGAAATTAAAAGAGACCATTGTCACTAAAATATATAAGAAGTTCAATTACGCAATCCTTAGTCATATCAAATATAACTACCCATTTAGGCACGTTTGTTACAAAAAGCCCGCGGTTCCCATTCCTTGTTCTTCGCTTTCATTCTCCGATTCCGCGGCGTGAAGAGTCAAATTCGTTAACGAGGACAGATTAAAGGATAAAACCCAGAGGCACTATTTCTTCTCTTTCAACGAGCTCTGCCAAGATTACGAGCAAAGGACTATTAGGCAGAAAGTTTTCCTACTCATTACAGCAGACGCCGTTGTTATCGACGACAAAATTGGCTTCCGTCACTACTTCCGCCTTATTCAAAGTAATCTCCAACTCGCATGCTCTGTTGTGGAAGGTAACGGAGTGTGTTTTAACGACAGATGAAACTAATGAATATGTACTCTACAACCAAGCAATGGAAATATGGTCTGGAAATATTTTCACAATGCTTGCCAACCTTTCCCATAGATTAACTCGTGAAATGGTCGAGCGGCCACAAGAAACATAGTTGATGAGCAGAATTTAATCGATTCTTTAAATCAGTCAATCTATTTTTCATTTGTTCTTTGATAAAAAATAAAAATATTACTTTAACCAACCCGTATTTGGTAAAATCAATTAATGGATTAAAATTACATTATAATTATTTTAGTTATTTTAGGAAGTAAAAAATAAGTATGAACAATAAAAAATATGAATACATGATCGATCATTAATGTAGCAACGAAGTATTGACTGCGAAACTTTGTAATTAAGGAAATTAAGTTTTAAGAGTAGAATATTATTTTGAAAATGAAAATTATTTTTCACAAAATCATTCAATGAAGTAAATATTTTAAATAATGTTTGAAAGAAACGTTACCCGACTACGAAACACAAGAGAGTGTAAAATTAATTCCAAGGTTACAGGAAGTGGAATTTTATTTATAATATTTATACATTACTGTAACAAATCTAAGATCAAGATATCTTTTATTTGTTTCATGCAGTTGCATACAGTGAACAATGCAGTTGAGACAGATTCTGAAAGTAGGAATTACGATAGAAACTAAGCTGGATTGTTTAATCAACGCATATCTTTTGTCTCAAGAAAGAAGTGATTTAAGGAACGCATAAACCAACATTTTGAAAGAAGGGAAACGAACGCTGGGGTGAGGGGTAGCGGGGAATTTGTTAGAGCTGAGGCAAAGATTTCTCTGCGAGCTGTCCTCTCCATTTAAAATAATTGAAAATGTGGAAGACGAGAAAAGTATGCAAGAGAAAGATAATAATAATAATAATAATAATAATAATAATAATAATAATAATAATAATGAGATGATGATATGATGATGATGATGATGATGATCTGCATAGCCAATATCGCTAAGGCATTTTATCATATATTTTAATATTTGTCCTTTTTAATATATTTGTGAATGTTTGTGAATTTGTAGAGGAAATTGTGCAATAATAATAATAATAATAATAATAATAATAATAATAATAATAATAATAATAATAATTTATGAAAACGGAAGGGGTATCGAAAAGAGAAACAGAAAAGAGCTGGCTGCTGGCGCCGGGCACTCACACGCGGTGCGCCTCCTCGTCCCAGGCGAGCGGCGCGCGCACGGCGATGGGGCCGCGGGCGAGCACGGTGTGCGCGCGCGCGTCGCGGCGCCGCCGCAGCAGCAGCAGGCGCGGCCCGTCGTACGCCGGCGCGTCTGCACCCTGCGCCAACCACAAGCCCCTTTCCTTTCCTTTCCTTTGCAGCGGAGCAGCCGGGGAACGTCTTGTCATTGATTATTTCCGGGCGCATCAACTGCTAAGGTCACTAATCCCGTAAATGTAGTGCGTGTTTTTCTTCGTGAGGTGGCTGTGATCTTCTCCCAGTTGGTTGGTGACATCCGGCGCCGACATACTCGTCGGACAGCTAACAGGGGTTTCCTCAACCAGGTATCTCCCACTAGCTGGGTACCGCCCCTGCCGGGACAAGCTCTAAGCTTCCGATTGGTCACCCTGCATGTGTGGTAGTGTATTGCATGTAAGTAGTGTGTGTAAGTAAGGAGAGAGAATTGGACAAGAAATGGGAACGGAAAATCGCGCGCGGTTCGTTGCCCGTTTGTTAGAGTACTGCTCCGGCATTCGCCTGGTGGTGATCGGAGAAATTACCGATTAGAGCAGCCGGCTGCTAAAATTCTCCTCCAAACAGCAACCGAATTCAATTGAGTTATCTCGCTATCCTGCCACCGTCTGGACTCGAACCCTAGGAATTCCCTGACATAGGCACTCCAGTGACATCAGTTGAGGTCCTGAGCCAAATCAGCCGGTGCAATATTCCTATAAGTGTAGTGCGTCTCCTTGAGAAGGCCGACATCCTTTCTCGCTGGAATGTGAGATCCGGTACCGATCTCCACGTTAATTTACGACGTATTTAACTTCCACGCATCTCCTCCATCATTGTTCTCCGGATACCGAAAATGAATAGATGTGTTTGTAAACAACAAATACAACAACAACCACAACCACCCGTGCTCCTCACCTCTGCGGTCTCTGACCGGGAGTTCCTAGAGTTCTGGCGGTGGCAGGATTTTTTACACTAGCTACATATCTAGGTCGAATTCAGTTGCTGTCTGGAGAACAAATCTAGCGGCCGAGTGAACTCTTAAAGTTTTCTAAGGTTTCTCCTATCAACACCAGGCGAATGCCGGAGAAGAATCCTAACAAACGAGCCAGGGTCTGCACGCGATTCTTCTTTCCTCGTCCGTATCCTATCCTCATCCCTTACTTACACACTCAGACACTTACATACGCTATTCTACCACACATACCGGGAGCGGTAGCTCAGTGCATCAACTGATGTCACTGCAGCCTGCCTCTGACCGGGAGGTCCTAGGTTCGAGTCCTGACGGCGGAAGGATTTTCGACACTAGGTTTCCAGCTAGGTCGAATTCAGTCACTGCCTGGAGGAGAATTCTAGCGGCCGGCTGCTCTGGTCGGTAGTTTTCCGTGGTTTCTCCGATCAACACCAGGCGAATGCCGGAGCAGTACCCTACCAAACGGGCCACGGACCGCGCGCGATCTGTCCTTCCTCTTCCTTGTCCTATCCTCTCCTCTTACACACACACTTATACTAACATGCACCACACTACCACATATTCCGAGAGACCGGTCGGGAGCTTAGAGCTTGTCCCGACAGGGGCGGTGCCCCGCTGGTGGGAGATGCCTGGATGGAGAAACCCGCTAGCCGATGTGTAAGTCGGCGTCAGATCTCGCCTTGCAGAGGAAGAACATCACCACCACCTCCCGCGACAAAACATACAATACACTTACGGGACTAATGAATTTCGTAGCTCGGTAACAATCAACCAATCAACGTCGACTTACAACGTTCTCATCCTCCAAGCATCTCCTCCGGCGTTGAATCACGATACTGGGATAGAATTAGTATGCGTGTGTAATTATTAGGGCCCGGATAATTATGTAATAAGATATTTTCCTAACGTAACTCGTCCAGTCGAATCAACGATACATTCATGTTTTACTGCCAAAAAGCGTCAACATTTTAGTACATATTTATACATATTTTACTCAAAAGAACACACACACACAATATATATATATATATGTATATATATATGTATATATATGTATATATATATATTATATAATATATATATATATATATATATATATATATAAGCCAAAAGAACAAATTTTTACATATTACTGCAATTTTTAAATTAATTTTTCATTTCTCCTATATGTTTTTGATAAGGGATATCCCAGACAAACAATTCAGCATTGCCAAACATTTTTCTGTAACCTCCTCTCTAAAATACCGATATTGCATCGCGTTTAAATAATTAAGTCCCTAAATACGACGGTTTTGCAAGTAAAAGGACAAGGTGACTGCGCAATCTATAGCATAGTGTGTTAGTTTCCAGCACGAGTAACACAGAGAACAGAAAGGAAGCTTGGTTTGTGAAAATTAAACATTTAGCAGGTGATATGGTGCAGCCACCTCGCATCTTTAAAGGACCTCCCTTGACCTTGATACCCTTTTCCAGAAACTACACGCACCAGCTCAAGAGGCACCGTTGTTGTTGTTACGGAGATCGCTCTAAATAATAGGATTATGAGGGGAATAATGTTAAATTTTGGTCTTTTGATGATGAAACAAAAGAATATACAGTAAGATAAAAGTATTTTAATAAAATTTGTTAGTTAATGCCTTATTTTACGTGGCGAGACTCGGGCCATCAGGCCAGCTCTTCCGTCTGACCACTCAAATTTCGCTACGCTCCTTTCACCATCTAGCGGAGAAAGGAGGTATTATCTTGGGCGACGAAACAGGTGGATCTCAATTTTGCTCAGAGGCTTCTTTTAGGCTTGAGGATCTTTTACAAGCAGTAAATCTACTACATGGGACAGCCGGCTTTACTTTCCCCTCCGAAGGCAGGCGTACGAAGGATTTTTTCGCCCTTAAAAATCCACGGATTCGATCGGGTTTGAATTCGCAAACTCGGGTAAAACATCCCGGTACGTTGACCATTATACCACCGAATCCGCTAATAAAATAGAATTGATATAACGATAGTTAATGTTACATATTCCTTACTTTTTAGTATATATTTCTGTATATTATAATACATATATGTGTACTTATTTTTCCTCTTTTTAGTCCATAATTATCCGGGCCCGAGTAATTATCAACAGCCACGCCCACCCGTGCCCCTCACCTCCGCGTCGTCTTCGGCGGGCGGGCGCGCGGCGGCGGCGGAGCTGCCGAAGGCCGCGCTGCCCAGCAGCGGCTCGGCCAGCACGGCGCGCAGCCCGTCGCGCGAGAAGAGCGGGCGCGCGCGCAGGTCGACGGCGCCGCCGTCGCGCGCCGCCAGCGAGTACGCCACCTCGTCCAGCGCGCCCGTCGACGCGTTGTACACCGCCACCTTCAGCACGTCCTGCACCCGGTTGCTCCACACCGCCGCCAGCTCGGACGCCGTGGCCCAGCGCGCGCCGCCCAGCAGCGCCGTGCGCTCCCTGCGGGAAGGGCGAGCAGCAAAACGGGATTCGCGAGAAGGAAAAATGGAGAGGTTTTCAATCAAGCAAAGGGAGGATTTTGGATTATAGAAAACAGGAGGAATCTCGACTATTAAAACGTGAAGGATTCTCGAACACTGAAAGTGTGGTGGATTCTCGAAACTGCTGAATGTAGAGAATTCCAGAACACGTAATATATGGAGGATTTTCGAGCATGCAAAGTACACACGAAAGCACCAAACCGGGGAAATTTCAAGCATCATCTTTCTTCCTCACGGCCGTCACCTCGGACGCCGTGGCCCAGCGCGCGCCGCCCAGCAGCGCCGTGCGCTCCCTGCGGAAAGGGCGCACGACAGGGCGAACAGCGAAACGGGATGCGCGAGAGGGAAAAAATGGAGAGGTTTTCCAATCACGCAAAGGGAGGATTTTGGATTACAGAAAACAGGAGGAATCTCGACTATTAAATCGTGAAGGATTCTCGAGCACTGAAGATGTGGAGTATTCGCGAAACTGATGAATGTAGAGAATTCTCGAACACGTAAAATATGGAGAATTTTCGGGCATGCAAAGTACAAACGATTGTTGAGCACCAAACCGGGGAAATTTCAAGCATCATCTTTCTTCCTCACGGCCGTCACCTCGGACGCCGTGGCCCAGCGCGCGCCGCCCAGCAGCGCCGTGCGCTCCCTGCGGAAAGGGCGCACGACAGGGCGAACAGCGAAACGGGATGCGCGAGAGGGAAAAAATGGAGAGGTTTTCCAATCACGCAAAGGGAGGATTTTGGATTACAGAAAACAGGAGGAATCTCGACTATTAAATCGTGAAGGATTCTCGAGCACTGAAGATGTGGAGTATTCGCGAAACTGATGAATGTAGAGAATTCTCGAACACGTAAAATATGGAGAATTTTCGGGCATGCAAAGTACAAACGATTGTTGAGCACCAAACCGGGGAAATTTCAAGCATCATCTTTCTTCCTCACGGCCGTCACCTCGGACGCCGTGGCCCAGCGCGCGCCGCCCAGCAGCGCCGTGCGCTCCCTGCGGAAAGGGCGCACGACAGGGCGAACAGCGAAACGGGATGCGCGAGAGGGAAAAAATGGAGAGGTTTTCCAATCACGCAAAGGGAGGATTTTGGATTACAGAAAACAGGAGGAATCTCGACTATTAAAACGTCAAGTATTCTCGAGCACTGAAGATGTGGAGTATTCGCGAAACTGCTGAAAGTAGAGAATTCTCGAACACGTAAAATATGAAGGATTTTCGAGCATGCAGAATACGAAGGGTTGTTGAGCCCCAAACCAAAGGGAATTTCGAGCATAATCTTTCCCCTTAACGGTCGCCAGTTCGGGCGGCGTAGTCCAGAGCGCGCCGCCCAGCAGTGCGCTAGCTAAGAGGGCGACAACGCGCGTCCCGAGGGGCACTCGAGTGGGCGAAACAGGGCGGAGTTTGTAAACAGGATTTTCGAGTAGGCAAAATGAGAAGGTTTTTCAACCGTGCAAAACAAGGATTTTGTACTATGAAAAACAGGAGGTTTCTTGACTATTAACATGGAAAAAATGCGAAAAGTGAAATGCAAAATGTATTACGGATACTTTTCAGTCGTGTAAAAGGGGATGATTTTAAATCAAATAAAACACGAGGGTTCTCGAGCAATAAAATTTGGAGAATTGGTAGCTTCAAAATTTGGAGGAGTTTTGAGCATGCCATATAGGGAAATTCTTGAGTATCAAAGCTGAAGGATTTATAATGGTGATTTCAGACACCGTAAAATGGGGATTCTCCAGCGAAGTGTAAGTCCGACATCGTAACCAGGTTTTCGTAGCAGATGTAAAACAATGTGATCTACCAAGGGAAAGTTTGATTTCTTCGTTGTCTACCAAGAATAATTTGCCTGATGCCTGAGGAAAATAATATTCCCTGATGGACCAAATATAACCTCGAGATTCAGAACGTAATCAGCCTCCTGCTAGAAACCCCGTATGGATTACAAAGAGATTCACTCTACCTTAAATTAATAACTGTGTAGTCTTCAGTGCATTGAATAAAGAAAAGATAAATATTTGGAAGAATCCCAATATGTCGTTGCCATCTTTACACTCGCTTAGTCAAATTCTCTTCGGTAAACTACAATATACGAAGAAATGATTCCAAATGTGTTTCACTCCCGTAATTAATCATAGAGCCTCAACTTTTTAAGTGAAAGAGCTTGCGGAGTTAATGTTAAAGATATAAATTCAGAAATACAGAAAACTTTAGAACAAATAAACCTTTTCCGCGAGAACATTCTCTAAAATTTAAAAGAGACACAATCTGGAATTTTTGATAGTGTAATACTTATTGTAGTTCTTTTCCCGGGTGACTACAATGAATCATTTTGAATGCGTGCGTGCGTGCGCGTGCGTGCGTGCGTGTGCGCGCGTGCGTGCGTGCGTGCGTGTGCGTGCGTGCGTGCGCGTGCGCGCGCGCGCGTGTGTGTGTGTGTGTGTGTGTGTGCTTCCCAGTTTTAGAATTTCTTTGAACGAGAAAACAGTGAAAACAAATGATAGCCTCCTGAAGTTGGAACCATGATATTCGAATTACCAGTAGTTTTATTAACTCAATTTTCTTATTTATTGATGATCATATTAGTGATATTTGATTCGAAGATGATTTTAGTGATATTTCGGTTTTCAATGTTTTATTGACTCTCTTTGACATTTATATAAGAAAAATTTCAAATTTTAGGCATCCCATTTTGGGGGCAATGACAGGAAATTTTATTCTTAAGTTGAACATTGCAAATAACATCAAGGGATGGTGTAGATGGGGAGGTGGAATGGAGGGCGGAGGAAAGGGAGAGGAGGTGATGGGAGGTAAAGAGGACGAAAGAGGAGCAATATGATATTGCAACTAATTATGGGGCCCAGCATTGCATCCCCCAATTGATATATTGTTGGTACCGGAATGGCATTCGTGTGACTGTTTATCACCTAGATCATTAAGATGAACTGTGCACTGACCCTTCCTTACATTCAATTTTTCACAAACAGAAATGTTAACTGGGAATTTTTTAAAAAAATAACATAACACATGAAAAAAATATTGATTATTAGTAAAATAGCTTTTTAATAAAAATCACGATAAAGATCAGGTACAAACGCGTCGGACGCGGAAGAAATCAAACAAACTGCTGAGCCTTATGGGAACACTAATATGCTGTGGTTTCCACGCTTCACTCGTCAAACTAAATCGAGCATCGCGCGCAGTTTATCCGCTTTCTTATAAAACAAACTCTGATACAGGATATAGAAGAAGCCTAAATCTCCATGTTCAACTGAAAATCACAGCAGGGTCAAATTGTCTCGTTCGACCGCATGCTTAATTTGATTAAATCCTATACATTTTAGTTTGAATCCCTGACGTTCTTCCAGGCGACTTCGCGACTATTCCTCATAGTTAAAATCCAAGCTCCGTGGCACAGTCGACGTATTACGCGTTGCGCTCGTAAAACGCCGAGTCGATCGCAGAGCAGCAACTGCGAGGAAATTACTCGACGTCTTTACATCTATTCCCTTGGTATTTTTATACTAGTCTTCTGGTATCTCAACCACTGATATTCTGAACGATGGGTTATTTTCGAGTTTAATGCTTTATTTCGTACCCCACAACCTACTCTCGATATTGTGCTCAGTGTTCATTCACATCTGTTAGAACTTTGAATAATCTGAAATGAAAAAATCAACCAAAATATCGCACGTTTTATTTTAATTCCCTCACGCTCGGGACCAGCATTCCCAGACATCTTCACTGCTGCTAGTGGCGGGTAGAATGTAATTTACGTATTCCGCGCAGCGCTCGTAAAACGAGAAGTGGATCGCAGCAAGTGCACCCCACGCCCGCATAGGACGCCCACGCGTCTTCACCGCCTCCCCTCCCCCCTCCCCCTCGTCCGGAAGCAGCCCCCGAGACCTGCGCCACGCCCAGCGTACCCGCCCCTGCCGCCGACGCATGACCCCTGACCTTTCGCCAGGCTCCGCGACCGGGACCCGGACGCGGGACATCCCGTGCGATATTCAAGGGCCAGATATGTAATAGAGTATAACGGAGTGAATGAATTTATTTTTAAAACTTTGCTTTTTATTTCCTCGGGCCAGCATAGCTATTTTGCAGGGATTGTTTATGTGAAAATAACAACTCAAATTACAAATGTACTAAAGTAACAGCAATAATATACTTCCAACATTCATAAATTTCAGTAATTCTTTATATGAATAGAAATACGGGAAGTCCAGCAGGTTCTTCATTATTGTTAACTGTTTTTCAAATAAGTTTGTTGTTTCCTTGCATTGAATAGTTCGAATTTTTGACATATTTATTGGGCGTCAGCAAATTGGATTGAGTACGTTTCATATGGAACTATATTTTTGATTGTTGTTGCTGTTGAACCAAGGTTGTAATGATCAGTTGCTGGTATAGTATGTAAATATGTGAAAAGGAATGAGTACGTGTGAGCGGTATTTGGTGGATAATTTCCGCTCTTAATTCTGAGTGTAATTGAGTATTTCTAATGAACCAAAAGGAAATTTACAGATATACATAGTATTTTATTTTCGAAAGTTTGTATCTTTTATATTTGTATCAGCAGTCATGTTCCATATTGGCGATGCATACATTATAATGCGGAGAACTATTGCTTTGTAAAGTACTGGTGCACATTCTGTTTTGAGGATCTGTTAATTAAGGAGTCTACTTGATGTAATCTTCTTTTTTCTTGTATAATTTTGACATTTATATGGTTGGTCCATGTTAATTTAGTTGGAATCGCTTAATAATATACAATAAGACTGAATGCATTTGATTTGATTTTTTCGTGTTTCCTGGCACGTCAACTGCTTTGGTCATTAGTTCCGTTAGTGTAGTGCATGTTTTTTTCGGGATACGCGAGGTGATCCCCGCTGGATGGCGAGATCCGGCGCCGACCTACCGTCGGCTAGTGGGGTTTCCCCCTAACCAGGACTCTCCCACCAGCAGGGCACCGCCCCAGCCGAGACAAGCTCTAAGCTCCCGACCTGCCTCCCTGAATATGTGGTAGTGTAGTGTATGTTAGTGTAAGTGTGTATGTAAGGGGAGAGGATAGGACAAGGAAGAGGATGCGCGCGGTCCGTGTCCGTTTGGTAGGGTATTGCTCCGGCATTCGCCTGGTGTTGATCGGAGAAACCATGGAAAACTACCGATCAGAGCAGCCGGCCGCTAGAATTCTCATCCAGACGGCGACTGAATTCGACCTAGCAGAAAAGCTAGTGTCGAAAATCCTGCCGCCGTCAGGACTCGAACGTAGGACCTCCCGGTCACAGGCACTGCAGTGACATCGGTTGATGCACTGAGCTACCGCTCCCGGTTGAGTGCATTGGAATTTGTGAACAATAATACCCTACATACTAAGCACTTTCCTGTATTTCTCAACCATACTGATCGTTTCACCTTTGTCCTCGAATATCCACCTCACCTTATCCTGAACATTCCATCTTTCCGACATTCTTCCTTCTTCGAAAAACACAAATCTCTCTAAAATATGTTCCTCTTCCATCTCACAGACCCTACATTTTTTCCCTCACTATTCAAGCAATCTACTCGCTCTAGTTGCATTTCTTAATCTGTATCTTGCTATCCTTCGTCTGTCACTTTCCTTACATTTCCCTTTTAAATAATTTGATATCATCCTATGAATAATTTTAAACCATTTGTTTCTTATCTTTCCTTAATTTATTATTTGCATGCCTTGTCTTTTCGTAATCTCCCTGCAATAACGGATATTTATCCCTTTGAATCAATTCTTTACTTATGTCAATTCCGTTTCCTCTTAACTTCGTCACCTCTTCCAACGAATAACCTATATTATTCCAAAAACGCTCCCTTTCCCAAACAGATTTCTCAGTCTCTATGTCGTTATCTATTTCCCACCAAACGTACTTTAATAATTCATTTTCTCTCCCTTTATTTTTATTTGTAACGCATACAAATTCACTTGTTCAGCTAGCTGATTTCGTAGAAAATTTTTATTTTTCGTATTGATCACCGATTTTGCATATACAGGATCAAATTGACTGATATATCGAAAAATAGAGAAGCAATAACTACACAGACATTTTATCTAGTCGTGAAAGTATTGTTTCATTAAAAAGCATTTAATGCTTATGAATCACGTTAATCATTGAATTGAAATTCGTTTATCTACTAATACTCGCATTACATAAAATTTATATCATACAAACAACAATTAGAATAAAACCTTGTTAAATATAAAACTATTTATACTCGTCCTTTATGTATAAACATAACTAATATTTCCATTCATTTTAGTCATGCATGATTATTTGGAATTTGTGAATTGGCTGTCTTTAACATTTACACGAAAATTTCTTTACGTGTCAATACAGGATCTTTGTTCAGATAGTTTTTTTTAAATTTACTTCACTTTTTGTTGATGGTATTTTTGCGTGGATGACATGTCCGATTCTACAATAAAATTTCCCGATTCATACAATCCTATTAATGATAATAATAATAATAATAATAATAATAATAATAATAATAGTAATAATAATAATAATAATAATAATAATAATATATGACTTCTTTCTAGTGTCATTAAGATACTGACACTAGAAACATTTATAAACTCGTAAACTTTTTCAACTTTGACTGAACACGGTCGCCTTCAACTCCTAATCCACCATCCGTACTCAACCAAACCTCGACTCCCAGTGCGCTGTATTACCTCAGAAAATCCATTTCTCACTTTCTCTGTCTCCCTTTAAACCTTACATATTGTTTCGATGAGCCCGTCCATTTTATAATTTACTAATATGGCGGGATCTAATTACTCCACCATCCATATTTATACATCATGGTCACTTTCCATTAGAATGATGTATGGATTACATTAGCATGTATGTATGAATGAAATGTACAAGTATAATGTGTGTTTGAATGTACGCATGTGTGTTCTGTATATTTGTAGGTTATGTATGTATGTTGCTTAAGCACTCCCCTGTAGAAGCCTTGAAACATATTCACAAACCCCGATTTTTTTCATTTTCAGTAACGAATTTCATTTAACATCTCAGTTGAATACTTTGTAAATAACTATAAATCGTTCTATAATAATCAATTTCAATGTTTTGAGAAGAAATAAAATAAATGAATGAAATAAATGAAATTTTCTTTACAAGAAACTAGATATTGTAGAAGCGCATTCTATGGAAAAATCCTCGTCGCGCCACTAAACGTGTATGTTCAAAATAAATACGAGAATCAAAATAATATTTGCTGCTTAACAATATATTCTTTTAAATTGTAAATTTATTCGAAATAATATTACATTTTGTTAAAAAAATAGTATATTCCTCCTCAGCGGGAGTTTTAATCATGTGCCAAGATTGCTTGGGTTTAATTTACTCCTTTTTAAACACATCACGTTAATGAATTTAAGCACTTATAACGTTTGAGTACGCAATAAGTATAAATATTCTTTCCACACAACATACTAGTGATGCTACAACAGCGCACACTTTTTTGTTTTAAAAGTAACGGTGAAGTATTTTGATATTCAAATATTGCTACTTCTAAACAAATAATATTTCACCATCACTGAATAACTCTCAACGAAACGAAGCACGAGATTTATAAAACTACGTTTTCTAATTTCCAAAGTTTTAATGAGAATGGCTTTCAGGTATTAACAGGAGTGTATTGCGCTTTGTTATTACAAAACTTTTAAAGAAACAAAAACTAAATAACATTTTTTGGCTAAAATTCGAACCGACGTCTACTGGTGGCTTGCAAAAGAGCTATCTTGACACCACAGATACATTCTTTTAACTGGGATACAACAGATGTCCTTCACATTTCAACTCACAATTACGCAAAAAGAACTAATTTCCAAAAAAAGTTCAGAACATTCATTAAAGGTCTAATTTTGTAGAACACATTTCATGAAAAAAATTATATCTTTAATAATTTACTTGATGGAGGGGAATCAAAAAATGTTAAAATACTGTTATAATCACGCGTAAAAACGCGTACAAGCGAATAAGCTATCATCATAATCTCATCATCATCATCATCATGAACAACAACAACAACAACAACAACAACAAAGAAAAGAAATCATTTAGAGCCGTTTGAGAAAATTTTGAATGATTTATTGGGGCTTTATAGAAAAGAACCCCCAAAAAATGAAATATCCGTTTCACATACGAGAGGTCATTTCAATTTCGGCGAAAATTATGTGTACGATTTGGTTGATAGTGTTGTTTACGACTGATTGGTCGCAAAAGCGTCATGCATTGATACATTCCTTTATCATAGAACACGAAATCTCTTCGATGCTATCAGAACGTGACCAACAAATAAGGGGTAAATGTCACAAGTTTAATCCATTTGCGACTTTTGACGTCTCCTAGACTTCAAGACTGAGAATGTCCTTAACGTCTTTTGACATTTGGGAGACGAATGTGTGTCGGGTCCGCACACAATGATTGAAAAGTTGTACGCGAAATGTAACATTAACTCGTAAACTTTTTTGACTTTGGCTAAACACGACGGCTTACTTTTGGTGTGTATCTTAATATTGTGCTGATATTTGATGATCTCATTCTAGCCCTGCCATAATTTTCAAATTAAAGTATTGCATAAAGAAGGTAGGTCGAGGTATTTAATTCTGAGAGGAAGGTTCATGCAATGGGAGAATAATCTTAGGCGAATGGGTGAACGCCGTTCTAAGAAATTTCAGACCAGATATTCATTGGCAGAAAGTAATCATCTTCAACCCTCACATGTCTTCCGTGATATGAATAGACCGGTGACTGCAATACGTGTAAAAATCAACATGATTAATTTTCACACAGCGTAATGAAAAATTGTAATATTTTATATTTTCGTACTTTGTGCTACGCGTGAAATATTAACGTTTTCAGCTAGACGATAATAATTGCTTGAATAATTACATTTAATTACATTTAATCCTGTACAATCAAGAAACATACACAACGGTATCGCCTCATGTATTTCTTTTAAACAAAATTTAATCAATAATATATCCGGTCACATTTTCAACTGTTAATTTTCAACCTAAAAGAATGCTAGAAAAGGTTAGGTTTGAATTTTGCTTGTAATCATTCCAGTTCTACTGCAAGAGTTAAGTGTTCTGAGTTCTGAAACACTGATTTTCATAAGTAGCATACAGTGAACACTATCAAAACGGTTTTGCTATGTTGTTAAACTCAAACGGGTCAATTTGTCTTCACAAAATACCCTGCTCTCAAACATTTTAGGGTTCTGAAATATTCTCTGTAGACACGTCTTCGCATTTATCAATGACTTCTGCAGGCACCGATTATGTTCGGCGCGCACCGCTCTGGCTCCCCGCAGTCAATTGATGTTTCAGATAGAACGCAGACTTTCTCTACTAGGTACTTACACTTTATATTGGGTCGGCGCTTTCTTTTGAGTTCTTCCCACCCCTTTTCCGTCTGCAAAAGTGAATTCGAGAGACGCTCGCGGTAACTACCAATCCCCAGGGGAAATTCTATCGAATGAAGGATATCCGGCAGGTGGATCAACTGGTGGATTTCAAGCAACTAGAGCAAGTGTAGGATCTCCGACCACGTCGAAAAAATGGAGAATCACCTCGCAAGTTGATAGAAAAGTCGATCTAGTCAAGATTCTCACGATTACGTGGACGTTCTCAAGAAAGTCAACCAAGAGGAGTTCTCAAGCAAGTTGATCATGTGGAGGTTCTCAAGCAACTAGATAAATTAAAGATTCTCAAACATGTCGATGAAGTAGAGGTTCTTCAGCAAATCAATCAAGTGCATGTTCTCATGCAAGTTGATCAAGGAGAAGACCTGCTCGCAAGTCGATCAAATGGAGGTTTTGGGCGCAGGACGATCAAGTGGAAGATCTATTGCAGATCGATTAAGTGAATGATTCCAAGAGAGACGTCTCCCGACTTTCGTCATATATAGCGAGACTGACGAATATATATAATGAGACGTCAAAATACGACCTCTCAATTAATAAAAATTGACAAAGATTACTTCAATTATTTCATTCTTTAATAATATCAATAACACATCAAAAGCATTCCCACAACACAGATATTCGGCATGTCGATCAAGTGAAAGATGTCAAGGAAGTCGAACAAGTGGAGGTCCTCATCCAAGTCGATCAAATGGAGGATCTGCGCACAGATTTATCTAGTGAAGGATCTGCGCGTAAGTCGATCAAATGGAGGATTTGTGCACAGATTTATCTAGTGAAGGATCTGCGCGTAAGTCGATCAAATGGAGGATCTGCGCACAGGTTTATCTAGTTAAGGATCTGCGCGTAAGTCGATCAAGTGGAGGATCTGCGCACAGGTTAATCTAGTGAAGGATCTGCGCGTAAGTCGATCAAATGGAGGATCTGCGCACAGGTTTATCTAGTGAAGGATCTGCGCGTAAGTCGATCAAGTGGAGGATCTGCGCTCATGTTAATCTAGTAAAGAATCTGCGAGTAAGTCGATCAAGTGGAGGATCTGCGCACAGGTTAATCTAGTGAAGGATCTGCACGTAAGTCGATCAAATGAAGAATCTGCGCACAGGTTAATATAGGGAAGGATCTGCGTGTAATTCGATTAAGCGGAAAATCTGCGCGCTATACCAAGTGGAGGAACTCAAATATATCAATTATTCAAATTATCGTTTCCATGTTGCCGCGGCAGGAAGTAATAAAAGCCAAAATTTATTGCTTATTTATCTTTGAAAATAGATTTTATTACATGGGAGTTTTTTTGTTTTTTTTTTTCCCTTTCAAAATTCAAAATTTATTGCTTATTTATCCTTGAAAATAGATTTTATTCCATGGGAGTTTTTTTTTGTTTTTCTCCCTTTCAAAATGTATTGCTTGTTTATCCTTGAAAATAGATTTTATTACATGGGAGTTTTTGTTTTTTTTTCTCCCTTTCAAAAATTCAAAATTTAAGTAGTTCATGACATGACTTAGTGTAGGGATCACAGAATTTTGAAAATGTGCATACAACTCACTTTTCCCCATAGCACGTCATACGCAGTTTTTAACTGTTTTTTTACGTAAAATAAATAAAATAAATAAATAAATAAATAAATAAATAAATAAATAAATAAATAAATAAATAAATAAATAAATAAATAAATAAATAAATAAATAAATAAATAAATAAATAAATAAATAAATAATAATATCAAATAAGTAATCTGAACCATGAACACCTTTTGACCTACACTATTCTCCTAGGTGTCCTTGCGCGTTGGGGAATGCTGATAAAACAAAACCATGAACACCTTTTGACCTACACTATTCTCCTAGGTGTCCTTGCGCGTTGGGGAATGCTGGTACAACAAATACGTAAATAAGAACACACAAAAGCAAAATCATTAATTCAGTGATGTACGATGCTCGTCCGCTAGTGGCCGTATGCTTGGGCGCTGCTCACCCGCCTTGCAGCTCGTGCGGCACCACGAGTCTCACGGGCTGCGCCTCCCCGCACGCCACCGCCGCCTGCGCGTTCAGCAGCCACAGCGACGCCTGAGGCAGCGCCGTCCCGGGCTGAGCAGGTGCCAGCAGAGCATGCGCACAACAGAAAGGTACAGTCGATGACTGTTGTGTCCGGGAGCGCCAACTCCTCGAGTGTTTAGTCCCTTGAGTGGAGTTCTTGCTATATCTCGTGAGTTGGCGGCACTATCCTTCCTCTTGAATGCGAGATTACTTGTTTGCACTACACTGCCACACATGTCGGACGGGCGGTTAGAATCTTAGAGCTGAACCTTAGGGGGACAGTATCCCTGTAGCGTGACGTTGGCGGCCGTGGGTGGGAGGAGGAACGGAAGTATCGCATACCTGCGGGTATGAATAGCTAGGCGCCCGGCGTTGGGATACATTTAGACAAAGGGGACGCCAGCTTGACCGGGAAGGTCACGTGGTAGACGCGAGCCTCCCTTCCACACCTAGGACGGTCACGTGATGCGCAAAACTTTACGCCCAGGCTGGAGCGTGTCATACCTAGTGCCGGTCAGTTTGCCAGGTCAGTTTGCCGGCTTTCTCCTCCTGGTATCTCCCTCAGCGGTATTGTGGCGTCATGGAGAAAAACACAGACATTGACAAGTATGTAAACGTTTATTTACATGTATGTACAATAACCAACTTCTGCTCCGAAACTACACCCTTGTAAGTATTTCCCTGTGGATACCCCACATAGTTAGAGAGGCCCCGCCTCCTCTGACGCTACTCCCGCGCCACTACCGTGACCTCGTCACCCGTGCACTAGGCACGACACGCTCTAGCCTGGGAGTAAACTTTTGCGCATCGCGCGAGGTTTCCAGAATAAAACCCGCCGTCTGAGCTCGTCGGCTCTATTTTATACCCGAGTGCAGCCGTCACGTGACCGCCCTAGGTGTGGGAGGGAGGCTCGCGTCTGCCACGTGACCTTCCCGGTCAAGCTGGCGTCCCCTTTGTCTAAATGTATCCCAACGCCGGGCGTCTAGCTATTCATGCCCGCAGTTATGCGATACATCAGCTCCTCCTTGCACCCACGGCCGCCAACGTGACGCTACAGGGATACTGTCCCCCTAAGGTTGAGCTCTCAGATTGTAACTGCCCGTCCGACATGTGTGGCAGTGTAGTGCAAATAAGTATATGTGTGTAAGGGGAGAGGAGAGGACACGTATTACGTTTGAGGTTGCTGTTCCGCGATTGGTGTGCAGATTGCTGGTATTGATAAGACAAAGCATGGAAAACTACGGATCTGAGCAGCCGGATAATATATTTTATTCCAGACACTGGTTAAGTTTGTCCCAAATATATAGCTAGTCTCGAAAGGAATCTAAAAGGAATTCGTCTTCGCCAGCATTACAAAAATGTATGGTTTCGTTGGTTGATGATACTGCATACCCAGTTATGTTGACTCTGAGACATTTCAGCCTGTATAGAGGTATTGTGTACTAGATACTCTTCATTAGAGACCGTTATTCTAGGTAGACAAGGAGAGCCATGACTTCCCTTAGTTACTTCAACTTTTGTAGTAAACTTTCTTATTGTCCTACACTCAGTTTTATTGCCGTGAAAACATCTCTACGCTTGTTTCTGTGATGGCCTCTAACTTTCTTACGTGACAAAATAACTTAAGGTTTGTTTCTCCTTTTACCTACGAGACTAATGACAATTACTAAGACTAATAATACTACTTCCTTGCTTCCTACGGGACTAATAAGGATCAACAGTTTATCCTGGGACGAATAAATGTCTGCACGTGTTTATCACACAGCAGATATTTCGCCTTTGACGTCAGCGCAAGCCGTTAAGCGCATGCGCGTAATAGTTCCATTAGCTCTGAGCAGAAAGTGCATTAGTGTGGCGCGGGGACGCGCCTGCTACGATGTCGATGTGAAGAGCTTGCAAAGCCTCACCGCAACCGAAAGGGGAGCAACGAAAATAAACACCTGAACAAAAGAGAAACTTTTCACTGAGTTTAAACTTTTCAAGTAATTCGCGGTGTCCTCTCATCTGAATGAAAAATATGCTCGAAATTGTGGAGAACTTTATTGCGGCGGATGCACGTTTTGAGGGGAACCCCATAACCCCATAACGAAGGATGAGAGGGAATGCGAGAGCTACAGCAGCATCGGAAAGGGAACGGGAAATAGTACATTATGCAACTAGTTTATAACGTTAAGCTTTATTGTATGGGTATATTTTTTGAAAAGCAGTTCCCTTAGGAGCGAGTTTTCAAATTTGTACGAATGCAATAACCCAACATTATAAACGAGTTACAAACATGAGTTTCCTGTAAGAAAGCATTACAAATTTATAAGAAAATCAAAGTTAATTCTTGGAAACAACTTTATTGTGACGTGAGGGGTATTTTGGTATCTGTTCAAAAAACAGTGGTCGGCTATTCGATTTACCACTCCACGATTCTCTCGTTGCCATTGGGTGAACGTGTGATGACGTAATTATTCGTGCCATAAACGGCAAATATGTCTTAATCTGTACCGTAAGATGTCACTTCATGAATAATTCCTTGTAACAAAAATGGTTGTTCACAATGCTGAAACTCAAAAACCATTTATATGTAATATAATTACTGATAGTTTTTTCATTATTAAACTACTAGTCGTTTCTTTAGCGTGAGTGATTATTATTTGCGTATCGGCCATTTCTGACCACGCTTCACATTCTCTTCCTACGCCCAGTCATATTCTATCCTGGAGAGAGATTAATGTGTGTCATTATAGGGATCAGCTTTTCAATATCCTTTGATATTTCTGTATCCTTTGATAAGGCAAGTTTGTTACGCCTTGAATTATGAGTAATGAGGTGCTATGATGATGAGGGGTGAAAGGCCAATCACAAATGCAACCATGCCTTCGTAGAACACGAACCTCCTCGGCGCAGACAACGACTGCCGCAACCGTCTACGACAAGTGGCCGGTTCGTTATTATAATTATAATAACTATTATTATTATTATTATTATTATTATTATTATTATTATTATTATTAGTGTGAAGTGAGGTGAGGTGGAGGATTGTGAAGGCTTCCGCTTTGAAATTAAACATTCGTTTCGGTGAATATAGCGTTAGTACTAGGTTTTATTACTAGTAAATGCAACTTACTTATAGTAAATATTGATTTGATTTACTTGGTCAAAAAACGGTTTCTATACAATTAGAGACTATACTGAGCATCACAAGAAAAGTAACATTAATTTTAACAATAATACATAATGCATTATTTACCATTTGGACTGTATAAATGAGTATAAACAACCTGTAACAACTATTGTACTACAGCTTCCGTGTCAATGACCCCCATCTCGATCAGGTTTTTCGTCCAGTTTCCCTGATCCATTGAGCAAATGCTGAGATGGCCCCTTGTTTTGCTTCTGGACATAAATGTAACTTCATTTTCTGTGCACGTCTTCTAGAATTCAGTAGGAAATACAATTATTCAAATTATCGTTTCCATGTTGTCGTGGCAGGAAGTATTATTCCGAAGCACAACATTATAAGAGCCAAGTGTTTTTTTAAGTGCCAGAGTGTTTTTTTGTTTGTTTTTTCCAAAATTTAAGTAGTATATGATCTAGTGTAGGGATCACAGAATTTTTAAAATGTGCACACGATTCACTTTTCCCCATAGCACGTCATACGCAGTTTTAACTGTTTTTTGACGTAAAATAAATAAATAAATAAATAAATAAATAAATAAATAAATAAATAAATAAATAAATAAATAAATAAATAAATAAATAAATAAATAAATAAATAAATAAATAAATAAATAAATAAATAAATAAATAAATTAAATAAATAAATAAATAAACAGTAAAAACTGTGTGTTTCGTATTGGGGAGAATCTCTTAGAAAGAATTAATTTTTTCCAGGATTTACTTAAAACGACGTGAACAAAACTAAGCTTGTATTTCATTTCATAAGTAAATACTACATTTTTTTACCTAATGTAGCGTAAAAAATAATTGACAAATCCTATTTTTGTATAAAAGTTTTAAAAGTGAGTGATGCATTGCGTAGATGGAATGGTATCAGCGTTTCCACTTGCCGAGTACAATTGGTACTTTAGACTACTTGTATACGGGTTGAGAAGCAGTGAGGACATGGAGATGAATGTCTCAACGGCAAGGGATTTGCTTCAATGAATTCTCGTCGCTTAGACCTACGAAGGTGAACAATATGAAAAATATTTCCGAATGTAATTAATAAAATAAATTTAAATTAAGATAAAACGTGTGTGTATGTTTTTCGTCTTGAACCGATCACTTTGTCAAACTCGGGATTCTGCTTTCCTGTTATTAGATTAATTTTCCACCCATGTCTGCAAAATAATTTTTCTGCTTCCTGTTGCTTTCATGTCTATGTTTTTCTTCGTCTGTGTTTATATTATTTCTTTCTTTGCTCATTTCTTTCGTGTTTATCTTTTGCTTATCTGCGGAGCTCATTTCTTTCGTGTAAGCACTATTAAACTGAATCAACCGAGCAACCTATGCTCACAAATCGCTCCTTACGATACGAATACGTATGTACTATATGATTACCTCAGCATTCCCCAACAAATATTTACTTATTTTCCCAGTATTTAATTCCAGTGCCCGATATATAAAAGTTTAGGTCCCAAAACGCGCTCCAATTTAAATATTAATTTAATAGAAATAGTTACATATTTATAACATAATTTAATGATTATTTTCGAGGTACCGGAACGTCGTTCCGCCACGTCCTGCCAGAAATTAAGTCCTGTTCAATTCTTAGTAAAAGTAAAAATTTATCCACACCAAATTAAGTAAATGTTTTTGCGTCTTACTTCAGAAGTGAAGTAAAGGTTGAGTTTTTACTCACATTCCCCATTATTTTGTAAAGTTTTTTATTGTTTACCTAGCCTCTAGGATGGCTCATGGGCAGAGAACTGGCTTTCTGTGGTGTGGTCCCGGGTTCGATTCCACCGATCGTATTCTACTATCCACTAGGCAATCGAATGCACAGTGTCGGCGCGATTGATCTACGTGCAGATGCCCTTGGTAGGCGATTAGAAGGAGGGAGTGAAACGGGCGTCCTGTTTTCAACTGGCCCGACTTGTTGGACAAACATGTGTGAACATCGGCCTACGGTCGACTGCGATGTTGATGCAGATGTTGTATAGTTTCCATACAAATTCACGGGGAGAGTAATCGTTGGGAGCGGTCTTCAGCGGGAACGAGTTCGGCTATGCAATCGGTGTATGTGATCGCTTGTGGAAGCAGTGAGATTATTAGTTATTTTTTTAATTTAATTTCGAATACATTTTTTAAATGTGTGACGTACTAAGAGGAGAAGATTAATATGTGCTATGGGATGACTGTTTTAACTCCAATACATAATTAATTTGAATTATAAACATAGGTAGCAACGAGCGCGTACGAAAATATTAGCTGTCATGTAATAAACACTAATTGCAATGTAAAATAAAGAATATTAAATGTTTTTTATTAGCTAAGTGTGACGTCTCGGAAGCTTTCAACTGTTTTAAAAATACTTTCATCTTTAATAATTTGATATATCGCTTAATGAGCATCTGTGTTTCTTGATAAAAGTTTCCAAATTAATTTTTAGACAGTCATATTTTCTATTTTTGTTTTATTTCACAACGCTTCGGAGATCATATGTGTTTCCATTATTTGGTAGATACAATTGGTACAATTGTCCGCTAAAATACCAGAACAAATTACATTTATTTCATTCATTTATATTAAAAGTTTTGTGTATAAAATAATGTTTGTAATTTATTATTGCATTTTAGCTGCTAATTGAACCCACCAATTTGTACCTGTACTTGATGATGGAGACACATTTGATCTCCGAAACGTAAAGTAGGAGTGAAATGAAACAAAAATAGAAAATGTGATTGTCTAAAAGTTAATTTGGAAACTTTTATCAAGAAAAAATTATTAATTTGAATTTTTTAAATTTAATCAGAAGAATGTGAAAAACATGTACAGTTCCAATCGGAGACCCAGATGTGTCTAATGAACATCTTGCTCCTTACAAATCATGAACTGGAAGGTATCTAAATTATTTCTTCCCATGCATCACCTTCCCTACCACTGCACATGTCCATATCTACTATTTTTTAAATATAATAATAATAATAATAATAATAATAATAATAATAATAATAGTGATAATATCGAAAATATGGCTGAACTCGAAGGGGTACAGTTGCACGTTCATGTGGTACTAATATGAACGCTACGTATACACAAAAAATAATAACATCGAAATTACAAAAATCAATGATCCAGAGACCTAGACGACTTTCGTACAGGCTGCGATGGTTCAGGTCACGGACTTCCCTTCCTCATTCTAGTCCCCTTATCTCCCCTTACACACACTTTCACTTAAATGCATTTCACTACTGTACATATTGAGAGTGTTCTAATGTTTTCCTTTTATGAATCAAATTCTCTACTAAGAAAAAACAGAAATATCCATTAATTTGTTTTAGGGCCGATGATTTTAATGGTATACTCCGTAGACTTCAATAAAGATAAACTTACCGTTTGACTAATTTAAAAAAACAATTTCAAATCAGAACAAAACATATACTTACAATATTAAACAATAAAATTGAAAAAGTGAAGAAAGAAACTGCACAATTAATAACTAGAAGAAAAAAACTAATCCGAACAGTTCTCTGAATTTAATTACAGTTCGTTCACATCTCCGAACATACACCCTCCTGCTCACATCTATAAGTCATCGAATCTTCAAATTTCTCCAACTCATATATTCTCTGTTGGTAACTTAAACATTCAGTTCTTCTCTGTACTTGAACATAAACCACGCCTTACACGTCATAACGTTTTTTCAGTCATCTACCAGACCTCTTCTTAACGTTCATTGTCTTTAACATCTCGACTCGTTACAATATCGAAAGATAAGTAGGGAGCTTAGAGACGGTCTCGGGGGCGGTGTTTAGCTGGTAGAGACACCCTGCAAGCCGGCCTTTTCTTTCGACGCCGGATCTCACGTGCTAGCGAGGAACAAAGTCACCTCTAGGGATATAAGAGGCATTAGTCTAGGGTGACGATTTTTATGCCCTAAAAATTCTTAAAATATGCTTTTAAATATATTCATCTTTGACCTCAAAATTCTGAAATATGCACTTTAGTATGCAATTAAAATTATCAATATTTCTTTTCCTGTATAAACATTTGTTGATAAAATTGGATAAACATGTTTGGAATTTTTGTGCAAACATAATATAACATTGCTTAATTCATGTGAGAAATAATTGAAGTAAATAATCTTAATGAAGTACGTTGTATGTCTTGTTTGTTTTATGTCTGGTTAAAAAATATATCAATAAATATTCTACATTTGCAGAAATATGTTATCATGAGTAGAAAAGAAAAAAATGTGACAAGCTCTTTCTAACCAATGAACGCTCACAAGTAAGTAGATTTTATGAAAATATGAAACGTTTTAGAGATATGTGTCTATTTTAATGAAATATGCAAAATATGCTCATACAATTAAACGAATATACACCAACAGGAAAAATTGGTCAAAATGCATAAATGTGCACCAACATATGAATCTACATAGCATCCGATTCTAACAAAATGTCAAGAAATTTCACTTTGCTATGCCGTCAAGCAACGGAAAGAAATATGCAAAATCAAATAAATCTCTCTCTAGGCATTACATTTACAGAAATAATGTACGTAGCAATTGCCGCAGACAAAACACAAAATAATAACTCAATCAATCGATGTCTTTGAAGTAATTTAAAACGAAACGATCGGAACTCAATATTATCGACACATAATTGTCGAGATTTAATTTACAGTGGAATCTATATATTTGTTACTGATTAACTCACCATAGGGTAACGCAGTGTAATGTTGTTTGGGTAGGGCCCCTTTCTGCGGGTTGGAAAGTACTCAGTGATCACCACAGTGCCCACTGCTGATTCGTCAAAAGAGCCATATGCTAAGTAGGTGCCATCAGGAGAGAACCACATCGCTGGTTCGTCCTTGAACACTTCGACTGAAGCAGCAGCCACCGCCAACATGTCAAAAAGAGAACAAACATTTTATTTATGTATAAATAAAGGCAATATCGTGAAGTACACGAATTTATTCTATCAGTATCAGTAAGTTGTATAAAGCTGCATCACGGGTTTTGCCCGCTCGGGCAGTCGTATTCCTGCCCTTGGCGGTGCTTACTGCAAAGTCAATAAAAATGTATTTCAATCATCGCCAATCTACTCTTTATCAATAATCTTCATACATTTTGTGACTATTCATAATTTAAAGTATCTAGTGATTCGATTCAGGTTATATATTCTAGAATTTGAAAGGGTTTTCCCTTTAATTTCATATAATGATTCCCTTCCAATTTTTTACTACAATTTACTCCGTCTTCGAGTATCTTTTTAATAAACAACTAGAGGATGTTATTAAAAGGAACATGTGTGAAATGCGCTGTAAAGATAGGGATTATTCAAAAGGTTGTACGTGTTGAGGTAATTGTATTAAGTGAACTCTTTGCCAGTTTGAAACGACCATTGCACGGCCTTCACCCGATTAACATGAAACATTCTTCTTGTATCGTCTTCATGAGTCTCGCCAAAAACAATGTTCAACGCATTTTACGTCAAATTACCGACACGACTTAACTCGTTGACAAAAGAACAGTTCCATGAAACAACTTTTTGATTGAGTGATTACTGATTCCGGCCACATCATTTGCTAAGGCCAATTGTCCCTTGAGTGTAGTGGATGTTTTTTTGGCGCGGGAGGTGGCGGTGATCTTTCCCCGCTGGATGGAGAGATCTGGCGCTGACTTACGTCGGCTTGCTGGGATTTTCCCCAACCAGGTTGGCCGCCCATCTCCCACCAAACTCCCGGCAGCGTGGCACCAACCGCCAACCTCCCAGCAGCGTGGCACCGCCCCAGCAGCGAGAAGCTCGAAGTTCCCGATCGGTGTGCCGGCATGTGTGTTAGTGTAGTGCATGTAAGTGTGTGTGTATTTGAGAAGTCAGGATAGGGCAAGGAAGGGGGAGGAAATATCGCGCACGGTCCGTGACCCGATTGAAAGGGAACCGGTCCGGCATTCGCCTGATTTTGATTGAAGAAACCACTGAAAATTACCGATCAGAGCAGTCGGCCGCTTGACTTCTCCTCCAGACAGTGGCTGAATTCGACGTATCTATTCTGACTTGGGTGTTCTTAGTTCGGCCTGGGGGCTTGTCTTCACAATGGAATATGGCACGACTTTTCGCATCTTTCTCAGTAGTGTCGCTAGAAGTTGCTTGATCTGCACCACTGCTTGATTCGGTCGCGACAATGCAACGTCTGGCGACACGATCGAGAAAGACGCAAAAAGTCGCGCCATATTCCATCGTGAAGACAAGTCCCCCAGGCGCCACGTTACAAAAACCCTAGTATAGCTAGTGTCGAAAATCCTGCCACCGTCGTAACACGAACCCTTGGACCTCGTGGGCAGAGACAATACAGTAACATCAGTTGATGACCTCAGCCACCTTTACCAGTACAACATTTTGAATCACCGTCTTTTTCAATACATCCATTAAACACCTATGCCATTTAATCAACCGGGAGCGGTAGCTCAGTGCACCAACTGATGCCACTGCAGCGCTTCTGACCGGGAGGTCCTCGGTTCGAGTCCTGACGGCGGCAGGATTTTCGACACTAGCTTTTCAGCTAGGTCGAATTCAGTCGCTGTCTGGAGGAGATTTCTAGCGGCCGGCTGCTCTGATCGGTAGTTTTCCGTGGTTTCTCCGACCAACACCAGGCGAATGCCGGAGCAGTACCCTAACAAACGGGCCACGGACCGCGCGCGATCTTTCCTTCCCCTTCCTTGTCCTATCCTCTCCCCTTACACACTCACTTACATTAACATGCACTACACTACTACATATTCCGGGAGACCGGTCTGGAGTTTAGAGCTTGTCCCTGCTGGGGCGGTGCCCCGCTGGTGGGAGAGTCCTGGTCAGGGGGAAACCCCACTAACCGACAGTAGGTCGGTGCCGGATCTCGCCATCCAGCGAGGGAAAAATCACCGCCATCTCCCGAGAAAAACATGGACTACACTAACGGGTCTAATGACCGAAGCATTTGACGCGCCCGGAAACACGAAAAAATCAATCAATCACTTAATCAGATGCTTTATCGGTGGGGGGTGGGGACGTGAGTTCCGTTGCAGGCCAGCAGAAGCTCACCTTTGTAGCTCCAGGACGGCAGGCCGTTGTAGATGCGCCCGAACTCGCCGTCGTGTGTGACGCGCAGCACGTTGAGGGGCTGGTCGCCCGCGCTGGGCACGTAGAAGACGTCGTTGCGCTGCACGAAGGCGAAGGCGTTGCCCCTGGGCGCCCAGATCACCTGCTGGATGCGGCGCCCCTGCGGCCCCTCCACCGCCCGCAGACCTCTTCAGTGAAGCATTCTTTTCTCATTACATTTGTTCAAAGAACTTATGGATTTATGAATTAAATTTTTTCAAAGAATTTATGTATTTAATTATTCAATTTGTTCAAAGAATTTATGTATTTAATTATTAAATTCGTTCAAAGAATTTATGTATTTAATAATTAAATTTGTTTCAAAGAATTTATGAATTTAATAATTAAATTTGTTCAAAGAATTTATGAATTTAATAATTAAATTTGTTCAAAGAATTTATGTATTTAATTATCAAATTTGTTCAAAGAATTTATGTATTTAATTATTAAATTTGTTCAAAGAATTTACGTATTTAATATTTTTTTTCAAAGACTTGTAACCCCTACTACGACTCGAAACCCGGTCTTTTGATTATTCCCCAGTTGCTCTAAGTTAAAACAACTGGACGTAAACCAGAAGAGAGATTTTTGTGTCGTGGGGCAATGACTTCGTGCATCCAAAGACGATAGGTAAACAAGGATTGGTCCCAAAGAGACCAAAAACGTGTAATTTGTAGGGGTAAAATTGGGAATTTACGATCGTAAGTTCCCGATATGCTAAACAAACCAAAATTTAGACTGACGAATAAACTCGTTCAAATACTTACTGGGTAGCGACGTCCACTAGCTCCAATAGCATTTCAGTGTCGGTGTTAGGGTCCATCTGCGAACAAAGCATGATTCTTGCCTTTCCATAGTGGAAGTGAATTTACGCAGAAGAGGTATCATTCCTTACGCCTCATTCAATATGTATTACGCTTTGTGTCTTATGTAGTAAATAATCATGCATTACAAACTCTTATTTATTTGTTTTATATAATATAAGTAGTTAATTATTTGGCAAGTGGCCAATAAATTATTTTTTGTGTTTTTTCAATGTTCTTCCGGTTACACGTTGTCTGGAACTCATTCAGCGAAATTTTAGCGGGTTGCAATCCTAATAGTACAGAGTGTTTTTCTGATTTACGACTCAATAATACCTCTGTAAGCAATAAGCAGGACAGTACATTCAATATGCTTAACTATTGAACGCGTTCTTACGGACACCGCGTCGTTGGCTCAAACGAAGTTGGGACGGGACGTACGGGGTGTGTGTCGTGCTTCACTAGAATATACTTGGCGTCGGGTGATGGGATGAAAGCGAACGCCCACACCAATTTTCTTATCTGTAACATTCACGCAAAAGACAATCACATTCACAAAAAATAATAAATGGTTGTGGCAAGTTAATACAAAATGTTTGCACATCTTGCAGCAATGGATTCTGTACTAGGTTTCATTTAGCTTAAGTTAATTTCAATACCATTGTGCACCTAATGTTCAACCTAACGTAAATGTACAGATTTCCCTCCCCTCTTATATATTACTACTCTGCATCAATGTAGACTCAGTGGTTAGGCGGAAGAGCAGACCCTATGGCCTGAGCCTCGCCATTAATAAAGACATTATTATTATTATTATTATTATTATTATTATTATTATTATATAATCCAAATTTGTACCAGGTGTTGAATGTGATGTGATCATTAGGTTTGACGAGTGAGAAAATTGTCTCCTATATGCGGATAAGTTCTAGTAGGTAGAAATACTCACCGCCTCCATCGTTTCGTTGTTTACGAGATTGTAAGCAAAGACAGCGTCTCCTTGTTTCTTCATTTTCATCAGTGTTGGTTGCTCGTGTTCATCCTATTGAAAGGGATAGGCAACACGTGAGACCCTTATCAGAACAGTAATTACGGTGTCAAGGGTCTTAACGCACAAAAAAGGACTGAGAGAAAACCACAGAAACACAGATGAAAGCAGAATTCATTACAATGAAGGCTGAATCAGAAGATGAATGCCGTTTGTGATGGGTCAGAGCCATTACAGATGATTCTGCAGCGTTGCTGCCCTGAAGGTCCGAGGTTTTCTGCCCCATCAGCGTCGGATTTTCAACACATAGATGGGTTGATTTCAACCGCGATCTGGAGGAAAATTGTGGGGTCCGGTTGCTCTGGACATTTGACCTTGTACCGGCCAAGGCGGTGCCCCACTGGGGGAGAACATCTGAAGGAAGGAAAAACCCCGCGAATCGATGTGAAGGTCGGTGTCGGATCTAATATTTCAAAGGGGAAGGCACCACTCCTTATCCCAAGATAGATCATGCACTTCACTTACGAAACTATATATAAGTGGTTGATAAACCCGTAATGTACTCACTCCCACAACCCACCCTATGAACCGATTTCAAAGTATTCAAATGAAGAAGGAGAATAAAAAGAAGCAGAAGAAGAAGTAAAATGAGAAGGAAGAGGACTAAAAGATTGATTGATGTTTCTGGGTACGTCAACAGATTTGGTCATTAGTCCCTTTTGTGTAGTGAATGCTATCATCCCGGGTTCCTCCTCAAGTTCCTCTCTCGCCGAATGGAGAGATCCGACACCGACCTTCATGCCGGCTTCCGAAAAATCCCCCCCAAGTACCTCCCACTGCAGGCAAAGCCTCAGGGGGATCTAGTTTGGGGGAAACGGAGAAACCAAGGAAAATATCGATCAGAGCAGTCGGCCCCTTGCATTCTCCAGAGAGCTGCTGACTTTCGTTCTTGCTCTCTACATAGCTTGTGTAAAAAGTTTGTTATGACGTGTGTTCTCGAACCTTAGGACCTCTAATTTGGAGTGACTGCAGATAAAATAGTAATGCGGGGTCTGTGCTAACTCCCCTGGAAGAAGAAGATCGATTGATTGATTATTAGTTATTCTGGGTGCGTCAACTGCTAAGGTCATTAGTCATGTAGGTATAGGGCATGTTTTAGAGCAGGAGGCGGCGATGATCTCCCCCCCCCAAGCATGGCGAGATCCAAAGTAGACTTACATGCAGGCTCACGGAGTTTTCTTCCACCAGGTATCTCCCACCATCATGGAACCGCCCCTGCCGGAACAATTTCTACACTCCGGACTGGTCTCCCGACGTGTGTGCAAGTGTAGTGAATGTACCGGGAGCGTGAGTAAGTAATGAGTGAGGACAGCACAAAGAAGAGGAAGGAAATATCACGTGCGTTCCGTGAACCATTTGTAATGGTATTGCTCCGTCGTTCGTCTGGTGTTGATTGGATAAACCACGGAAACTACCCATCAGAGCAGCCAGTCACAGGAATTTACCTTCAGACCTAGTTCTCAAGCCAGTGTCCTGCCACCCTCGGGACTAGAACCCTAGGACCTCCCGGTCATAGGCACTGCAGTGACATCAATTGATGCCCTGAGCCACCTAAGCCAAGAGGAAGAGTAGGAAGGAGAAGCAGAATAAGAAGGGAAGAAGAATAAGAATAAGATGAGGTGGATGAGGAAGAGAAGCATCCGTACCAGGAAGTAGAGGTGTCCGCCGGGCAGCCAGGTGGCGTTGAAGTGCCTGGGGATGAAGCCTCCCGTGAGCACGTCGCGCATGGAGGCGAAAGGGTCGCGCGGTGGGCGGGGGCCGGGCCCCGCGCCCAGCAGCGCCGCCGCCGCCGCCACCAGCACCAGCACCAGCACGCCCAGCGCCGCGCCCAGGGGCCGATGGCGCGCCCGTCGCGCCGCCAGCTGCGCAGCATCAGCTCCTGCGGCATTCCGTTCATGCACAGCACCTCCTGCGCGCATTCCGTTCATAAGAGGACTAGGGGAATGGTGCGCCCGTCGCGCCGCCAGCTGCGCAGCAGCAGCAGCTCCTGCGCGCATTCCGTTCATAAGAGGACTAGGGGCGATGGCGCGCCCGTCGCGCCGCCAGCTGCGCAGCATCAGCTCCTGCGTGCATTCCGTTCATAAGAGGACTAGGGGCAATGGTGCGCCCGTCGCGTCCTGCGCGCATTCCGTTCATAAGAGGACTAGGGGCAATGGTGCGCCCGTCGCGCCGCCAGCTGCGCAGCATCAGCTCCTGCGCGCATTCCGTTCATAAGAGGACTAGGGCAATGGTGCGCCCGTCGCGCCACCAGCTGCGCAGCATCAGCTCCTGCGCGCATTCCGCCTATAAGAGAATTAGCGGGATGGCGCGCCCAAGGCGCCGCCAGCTGCGCAGCATCAGCGCCTGCGCGGTCGCTCCATCGGCTTAGCAGCCCCGCTTCAAAGGGCCACCCACCCCACCCGTACTTACTTTGTATGATGAGAAAGTATTGTAATCGTACGCTGGAAAACGGCGAATTTTCGGCACAAAATCTCTAACATGTTTATAGTCATAATTCATGTTTTGTGGGTTCTTGATACCGAAAAAGCATTTGACAGCAAAACGACTGCCCGTCTATGATCAAAGCTAGCACGTAAACCGTTCAGCCGTTTTTCTCCAGAATTAATATTCTCCAACAGAATTAAAGTAACTCGAGGCCTTCTGAGTTTGAAATGGATGTTTTGATTTTTAGGGGTCCTTTATATGAAACCTCGACATTTTCAAATGTTTTACATGGCTTTTCGTTGGCAAACATGGCTTTCGTTAAACTCTTTGAGTTTTCGAAAATCGCGAATTTAGGAACAGTATGAGCAAATATGTACGTACTGTTGTAGCACCACTAGTTAATCCGGGAGTTCACGCCATACATTTGTGTAATGGTGTGGCTGCAGCTTGTCTAATCAGTCCGAAGGGTAGGAAAAGTAAGTGCTCGGAAACTATCGCTTCTAGTCTAACGAAAAGTGAGTGCTACATTTTTCAAAACATACAAAAACAATGAATTTTAAATGAAAGCGTTGAACACGTAATTAAGCCGTGTTCTCATACTTTTTCTAATAACTACTGTTGGCACATAGGCAGTCAAAATTAATTCAAATTTGGCGCCGCACTTTGAATTCAATCAATTTCAGCAATTCCTTGTCGCTAATTAACAGCAAAAGGTTTACATTTCAAACGTCCCGCGTTGGACTTACATTTGTTTCTGTAAAAAACCGCTTCCAGAGAGAAAGGCAACACATTTTTCGTATGAAACTCTTTGGAACGGATGAACTGCTTTCTAAGAAGTGGCGACAGACAGCGCCACCGGACGGACACCAAAAAAACGAGGAGGGAGATAGCATTTCATATTGTCGCGATTCGAGGAATCTTCGCTTCTTGTAGTTACGATGCGATGCGATCGCATTGTTTGAAGATCAATAAGTCGAGTGGTTGCACGCCAGGCTCATGTAAAGAGCAAAGGAAATCAACGCTAGAATGGTATGAAGGTAGTGGTCAACTTCACAGCAGTGCAGACTCCGTGAACAGAGTTTTGGCGCGGAACTTAACATTTTATCACCCATTTAACATGATTTTCTCCCCCATACGTCACATACAGCTTTTGACTGTTTTTGACTAAATAAATAAATAAATCACGCCCAAATTACGACAGAAAGCGATCACCTTTCGCCCAGACGGGGTAGTACTGACAACTTCTTCAATACTCAATAATTCTTACGCTGAGGTAAACTAACAGTTCTTAAATAATTAACTTTCAGAATTTTCCCTTGCGGCAAGGGAGAAAAGGTGGAAGGAATATTTTTGTCAAACCTAATCCTCGTCTGATGCTCTCCTAAAAAGTTCAAGCTATTTTGCAGCCTCAACAACTACTATAACGCACACCGGCTAGAACAATGACACTAAAATAATTACCATTTTGAGGTAAAGTCGATAATAAATACGTGATCTTTTGCCTCTAGGATATCTCATGGTCTACGTACTAGCTTCCCGTGGTGTGGTCTCGAATTTCATCCCCAGTCGAGGCAAAACTAGAGTTGTAGCTCTCATTTAAAGTCGTCTTAGTTGCTGTAGCTGTGTGCGAATAATAGAGATATACTCTGTGCGAATAAAAGGTCAGGTAGGAGGGATTTGCCGGTTACGACGAAGGAAATACGTCATGTAAGCCACGTCACTCTTACCCCCTAAGCGTCGGAATTAAATTATATTTATATGAGTCAAGAAATATAATAATTTGCTTTAGGTAAGCTTCAAACATTTTGAACAAATAATTAACTAGTAACTTGTAACTTATTATGATAAATGTTTATAAAAATATGTTTTCAGTACTTGAAAAAGACGAGAAATACCATCGTTGAAACGTTGTACAATTTGAGCAAATGAAAATATAATGAAATTTTAAAAATTAACTCTTTAAATTCAATGGGATCAATTTAATAATAGTTAAATTAGTACCAGGCATGGGGGGGGCACCGGGTTAGCTGACCGGCAAAGTCGCACAATCCACTCAAAATGCCAAATACGTACTTACATGATGTTCTTCTGCGTGCAGGAAAAACACTACATCTCTCGCAATTTATTCATTTATTAAACGGCGTGGACGGACGGTTGGTGCCTCACCAAGTAGGAAACGCGCGAGTGAAATTATTTTCGCGGAAACGTTTTTGGGAAGCGTAAAGTTCCAGCTGTCGAGACGAGAGTGACGTGGACTACCGTGAACTGCAGGATTCTCGTGCCGGGGGAGGGGGGGCGAGCGCCTTAGTATTCGGGAGACGCGGTGACCCTCCTTGACCCGCCCTGGGTGCGAAGTCAACGGCAGCGCGACACGTCTGTATCTGACCGTCACCAGCCCACGCCGCTCCACGCCTTGGGATGGCAGAAAACATTGACGTTTTCCACCACAAACATCTATATATTAACATCGATATTTTCCTTTCGATCTTTTCTTTACATCGATATTTTGTTGCAGACATAGATATTTATCAAATTTTTAACTTTTTTAAATAAAGGGTTTTAGGCGCGTTGTAGAGTAGCAGCAATCATCAGCAATATCGTTGTTTGGCGTCATCTTTATCACGCTGAATATTTTGCCAGTGCAATCTGAGGGAATTTTCATTTGTTTTGCTTAGATGGTGTATTAGTGGAAGTGACTAAAGAGTAAAGTAGCGAAACACAATGTTCTTTATTGATAATTTCATTCTTTACATTCGATAATAATTTTTATTAACATACTACAAACATGCTGGTTACCAAACAATAGAATATATCTCTTTCACGTACTGTAATTGAAAATGGATAGGAAAATAGCATGTTTATAATTAGCAAGTCTATAATTAATACATCGATGTTTTTTCGTCGATCTTTTCATTGACATCGAAAACTCTTTAGCGATGTGCCAAAACATCAATGTATTGATGTTTCGGTAAAATTTGCCACCACTATCCACGCCACTGCTCCACGCCGCTTCACATATTCCGGGAGACCGGTCAGGAGCTTAAAGCTTCTCCCGGCTGGGGTGATGCCCCGCTGGTCGAAGAGTCATGGTTAGGGAGAAACCTCGCTAACCGACGGTAGGTCGGCGCCGGAGCCATTCTGCGGGGGAAGATCACCGCCATCTACCGAGGAAAAAACACGCACTACACTAACGGAACTAATATCCTGAGCTGTTGACGCGCCAGGAATCACTAATCAACCAACCAACCAATCCACGCCGCTCCGCGCAGCGCCTCCTCGAGCCTTCACGCGCAATTGGAGATACACTTCGCAATGGAACCGTTAATTCGGACTGTGGGTATAAACATCCGATTTAACATAACACGTATCGAGTGAGATAGCTCAAGTCTATAACTGTTGCCACTGTCGTCTCTCAGCGGGTGGTTCTAGGGTTCGAGTCCCGACGGTAAAGGATTTTCGTATTCAGCTAGATCGAATTTAGCTCCTGTCTGGAGGAAAATTCTAGCAGCCAGAAGCTTTGCTTAGTTTATCATGTACATCAACGTTTCCTTATATTTATATTTACATTCAAGTTTGCATTTACCATTCTGAGTGGTTCCATTGTGTTGGCTTTGCGTTCACATTACCTTTACGCTATTGAGATGAGTATTTTCTCTTTCGGCAATACAAAAGGCATATTACGTCGATACACTAGCAATTAGCATATTGTAACGGCACGAAAAGTTGGGTACCAATTCTTTCTTTTTTTATTTTTTCTGATTTTCTAAATCCAGTGGTGATGCCCATACCAGTGGTATTACGTTATGAAGTTGGTGGAATAGTGAGCTTGCAGATAGCTATTTCGATGCTAAATGTCTTTATTTCTGCACGGGAAGTCTTTTTATGTTTGTCATGTAATGTATTATGTTTGCGGGACGATTTGCGAATTTAATGATCAGTTTTTTTAATATAAAATTCGGTATTTGAATATTTTGTCTCCCCAGTTTCCCGAAATAAAAATTTCGAGTTTCAAATGTGATAATTTCAATTGAGATTAATTCTAAGGAAGTACCTGCCGAGTATTTACAGACAAATCGAAAAACGTCATAATGCACTACCAACACGACTTCTGATGAAAGATAAAATCCCAGAAAATCTTCAAGAAATCTAATTTGGAAACTAATTTGCAATCATGAATTTCTCCCATTAAATGACATAAATGAATACCATACCATATGCTTATCACGAACTCCTTCATACCTTAAAAATGTACATAAGTATTCAATACATCACGTTAGATACATTCACAGTCTCAATGAACGGTTGACCTCCATCGACGTGTGGAAAGATGCTTCGTGAGAAATTAGTACACATGGTCAGTGGCGCGCCATCCTAAATTGGTCTCTTTGGCTACGTTCCATATTGCGAAACGTGAAAGTACAAGGTGAACGTTTTTACATTAAGACATGAATGTCTCCTTTCGTTGTTTCATTACATGATAAAGTCATACAAATCATTCTTCGAAGAAAATAAAAGGCATATACCGGTCTGTTGCGTGTTTTAATGTCTCTGTATGTTACTTTTAGTAACGATTGAAATTACTAAAATAAATATTCCATTGAGAGCATCTCATATGGAAAACACTCCGAGTTTTAGAAATCACTGAAGGTTGCTATTCTTTTCAATGATTTTTGTAAAACATGTCTTTATCAATTTGTAAATCATAATAATCATAATTTGAGACTAAAAGATTGAAGCAAAGTGATTATTCTCTTCCTTCGTCCTTAATGTTGAATATTTTCTAATTCTCTGTGATACCTTGCAAAATAGACTATGGAGAAAAGGAGAAACGTATTGTCAAACCTCATCTTTGCTTCTCCAGATAAAATATGATTGAAATGATGATATTAACCATCCCACATTCACTAATCGTAGGTTTATATTGTTTCTTCTGTTTATCAGATTCTTCAGTTGATTTGAATCAATCATTTATTTCTTGCAATCGTTGAGCAATCTTCCTTTGACGTATAAAAACTCTTCACTCCTCTCATCACTGATTAAATCTTTCAAAATGTTTCTATATACGCTCTTATCTACTTATATACGCTCTTATATACGCTATTATACGCTCTTATCCCATGCATCCATTTGTAAGCAGGATTCCATGGAATAAATGAGTGATTTTTATACGAACATCTTAAATTTATCTTTGTTTCCCTAGTAAAACTACGATGACAACAAATACAAAACTGTGATAAAGCATTCGTCAATATACTAATTTATGCAGTTACTTTGAACTTTCAACCGAACATTTTGAACAATCGTAAAAAAAATCCACATGGGAACTAACAACTCCGAGTAAGCCAATGTCAATCTCAAACACGACAACTGCTGATCCATGTGAAATAAATAAAAAATAAACTTGCAGTTTCACTTCACACGCGCTAAATTTTGATTGCAACCTGCCCCCCCCCCTAACTCAACGGTCGCCGTCGGTCAATTCTTCCCTCGCCCTGTAGCGTAGTGACGCCACGACTTCGGTATTGTAACAGTTGATGCTTTTTACACATGGCATGCATCGGGCACAGTCTAGTGGAAGAGCCAAGAAGGAGTTTTTCGAGACGGAGATGTTCCCACTCCAGAAGAGCTCGGATGGCGACGTTCTTTTTTCCGCCAGTGATGGCGACATTCTTTTTTTAACATTCACTACGTTGCACCGATTGCATAACAGTTACTGACATTTACAAATATTAAAATAACATTAAGTGATTATGAGCAGGCTTGGCAGTAAGAGAAGGGCGGAGTTTCCAGGAAGCCATTAAGCATGGTGACAGCTTCGATATATTTTTTAACATCCGTAAGCTTTGAAAGACAAAACTATCACTGAGGATTCAGAAAGGTTCTCATAATAAAAGTCCTAAAATATTAAACTAACTCCTCACCTAAATCTAAATCTTCTTTGGCACTTCAGGAGTCAGCGTCTTTGAATCTGTTCCGGAGTCCACTTTCTCCTTGGACTTCTTGAATCCCCCCTTGCTCTGCATCTCTACTTCCCTACAAGTGCAGGTAGCCTTTTCCCTGGCATCCTTCCGAAATGTTCATACCCTCTTTATTTCTTTTAGTTTCTCCAACACTGGTCGACTCCCAATTCTTTTCTTATCTCAATATTTTTTCTTTATCTAAAATTGTATAGCCAAGCGTGCTGAATTTCATTTCTGCTGCCTGGATTCTGGAGTTATCTTTTTTTATGTTACTTTTGCTTCCACTCCACACGACTAGAAGATTTACTTGCAGTATCCAGAAAGACTGCCTCAGAATTTCAAACTACTTCACAACGATATTGAGAAACTACTCGTGCTAAACAGCACGTACGTCCTTGCATTATTTCTTAGTTTGTAATTTTCGAAAATTCAGAGTTCAACGAAAATGAGATCTGCCACATTCTTTAAGTGTACCTTGTTTTATCCATGGAAAAACATTGTCAGCTGCTTTCGAGAAAATGTTTTTTTATTATTTTATGAATTGCAAGCACAAATTACGCCAAGAAACGAAAGCAGTACTTTCTCTTCTTAGGAAGTAAGAACGAGGAAATACAAACCACCATCGTTGGTATGTGACTGTTAGGATTGGTTTTGGATAGACTCATATTTCTTAACACACACAATACCGTGCAGACCGAACTCTGCTGACAAAGGTGTGTAAAACGGAATTCAATTCAATTCAATTATGTCTTATTTTTCGTGGCGATGCTCCGCCCATGAAGCCTGCTCTTCCGTCTAACCACGCAAATTCCACTACGCTCCTTCCACCGTCTGGCAGAGAAAGGAGGTATCACTCGGGCGTCGAAACTGGCGATTTGAATTTTGCTCAGATGCTTCATTAACGCTTGAGGATCTTCTACATGCAGTAAATCTACAACATGGGACACCTGGCTTTACTTCCCCTAAGGAAGGCGTGCGAAGACTATTTCGCCCTTAAAAACCCACGGTTCCCATCGGGTTTGAACCTGCAAACCTGTGTGTAACAATCCCATAAGCTAGTCGGCTTCGCCAAAAATGCCGAAGCAGTATCCTAACAAACGAGCCATGAAACGCGCCCGATCTTTCCTTTCTCTTCCTTGTCCTGTATTCATCCCTTACACACACTTAAAATAACATGCACTACATATACCGGGAGACCGGTCAGGAGCTTAGAGCTTGTCCTGGCTCGGATGGTGCCCCGCTAGTGGGAGATACCTGGTTGAGGAAAAAACCGCTAGCTCACGTAGGTCGCCGCCGGATCTCATCATCCAGCAGGGAAAGATCACCTCCCGAGGGAGAAGCATACACTACACTTGCAGGTCTAATGACCTTAGCAGTTGACGCGCCCGGAATCACTCACTAATCAATGAAACTAGAGGTGCTACAGAATGACGCAGACTTTCTCGTAGATAAGTTTCCTAATTTCCTCGGTGTGGACTGGCTTTACGGTCTTCCCTCATCCTCTTGCCAGCTGCCATCTATCGTCGCCGTACGTGTGGTTGAGGCGCTAGGTTTGTTCACATACGACGGACGGACAGGCAGATGGACGGACGTTTTGAAAAAAAAAAACACTTTCGGTATCAGGCGATCCCAAAACGTGTATTTCCGTTGAAATCTCGAAATCGGTTTTCCACAGCTTTCTCTATACTACGTATATTATTCCCGTATATACGTATGTATAGGAGAAAGTAAACCCCGTCATGGCGAAGGCATGCGCTGCTCACCTGGTCGCTGGCGGCCATCTCGAGGCTGGCGGCGGAGCGGTCGCGGCGCGGGGGCCCGTGCGCGTGCGCGTGCGGGCGCGCGTGCGCGTGGTGCGGCGGGGGCGGCGGCGGGGCGGCGGGCAGTGCAGGTGCGGGGCGGCGAGGCTGAGCCCGGCGCCGCGTGGCGGTGCAGCAGCGCGGCCGGCGGCGGCGGCCCGCGGCCGAACGGCGTGTGCCGCAGCGCCAGCGGGTGCAGCGGCGACTTCATCCCGAACGGCGTGTGCGCAGCGCCAGCGGGTGCAGCGGCGACTTCATCGCCCCGCCGGGCCGGGCCCCACCAGCAGCGCCCGCGGAGACCCGCCCACGCTGCAACGCACGACACCCGCCACGCCCCGCTGCTCTCGGTGCTGTCGCTAGGTCGATGAGTAGGGCGGTTTTTGGAGGAGGATTCTAGCGGCAGGCTATTAAGAGGTTCTCCTGTCAGAACAGGCGAATATTGGAACAGTACTCTAACAACCGGGCCACTGACCGTGCGCGATCTTCCTTCCCCATCCTTGAACCCTCCCCTTGCACACACACACACACACACACACACACACACACACTTTCATGCTCTACTCTACGACACATTTCGAGAGAGACGGCGGCAGTTGAGAACCCCGTCCCGGCTGGGGCAGGGACCCTGTTGGAGGATAAACTTGAATAATGATAATCGTGGAAGCTGAAGTGTAGATCGGCGCCGAATCTCACTTTCCGTAGGGAAAGTAATCCCGTCATCTCCCTGACTATAACGGCTTCCTCGAGTCACCAAACTCCCACCAGCAGTGGCGGCGGTGATCCGCTCCCGCTGCAACGTAGAAGCTCCGCTACTCTCAACGATGCCTAAAGCGAATTCACAAGGTGTTTGGAGAATTCTAGCGGCAGACTACTATGGTTGGTATTTCACCGTGGTTTCTCCTACAATCAAGGTGAAAGTCAAATCAGTACCCTAGCAAACAGGCCCCGAGCCGTACTCCCTCTCCCTCATCTTTGTCCCCTTACACACACATACACACACACACACACACACACTGACACCCTTCTTCAGAGCTGTAATGCTGAAAACCTCATTCAGAGTAGTACAGCTTTGAAGAAGGTCACAACAAGATGGCCGAACCGTCAGCTCCATTGACTGAGACGCGGCTCATCCCGGACAGCCAAGATCCAATACATGGAGCCTGATTTTCAGGAAGTAAAAGTACCTTCCCATATTACCACCTTCTCCCCAACAGTAACAGTTAACAATAACACAAAATAAGTTTTAATTCTAACTTGGGAACTACAGAGGAGGAGCAAATCACAGCAATGCGTTCTTATACCAATATGATTTACCAAATGTGATGAATTCACACCTTTCTTTGGATGTCATTCGAACAAATGAAGTGCGTGACATGCCCTTTTTCTGTGTGAAAAATTGTTTAGAAAACAGTATGCCACATGAATATTTGAAGATATTAGTAGCGAGAACAAATTGTCAACAATATTTGAATTCAAATTAAACATAAATTAAAGTCGAATTATTAGTAGGTCGCGTTTCTTGCAATTAAAAGGCAGTGTATAAAATATATTTTAATGAGTTAATTAAAATAGATGGTAATGAACCCATCAATACTATTTACCACAAAAGTTCATCAGTTTCCCTTGCAATCAATACATCTCTTCCAGAGGACGGAGTAAAACATCCGATGGCCGTAATGAGGACAAAGAGTGAAAGAGGGAGCGTGTGCAGTGATCGTAGAGTGAAAATATGATAGATGTGAAAGGAGAATGACAAAAAAGGATGGTGCCATCAGAGATTGCCCTGGATACTCGTCGCACAAGAAAATCGGTGTGACTAAAATGATTTGATTACTTATAGGTATACTCGTGTGTACTTACTTAAATGCATCACGTAAACCTTTGACAATTGTCGGTATTATTCAACATAATTATTAAAAAATTCACACAAGGGTTCTAATGAAGGGGAGAAACTTCAATGAGAGAACAGGTGAGGCTAAGGCTATGAAGATGTTCTACTGATAAGGAATTGCTTTGGAAGTATTGGGTATCTGATAATATATTCATTTTCTTTGATGAAATTTCCTCATAAAATATTTGATACTGTATCGCTACATTATCTCCTTTAAATATTTAAACGGTGTTTTCAGTTTCAGAAGGTAAAATATTTATCAACAGTACTTGAGTAAGTACGCAACGACACATTGAGAAAATCTATAATTGCATTAACAATTTTCAGTTTCGAATTATTTTGCTCAAACGCTTCCATATTTCTTAAATATTTCTACCTGAGTACTTGACTGAAAAGGATGTACGAATACAATATAAGACATTATAATCAGCTTTTTTATGATTATACTAAGCATTATTGATTGATTGATTTTTTCGTGTTTCCGGGCGCGTCAACTGCTTCAGTCATTAGTCCCGTTAGTGTAGTGCATGCTTTTTCTCGGGAGATGGCGGTGATTTTCCCCTCGCTGGATGGCGAGATCGGCACCGACCTACCGCCGGCTAGTGGGGTTTCCCCCTAACCAGGACTCTCTCACCAGCGGGGCACCGCCCCAGCCAGGACTAGCTCTAACCTCCCGGAATATGTGATAGTGTAGTGCATGTAAGTGTAAGTGAGTGTGTAAGGGGAGAGGATAGGACAAGGAAGAGGAAGGACAGATCGCGGGCGGTCCGTGGCCTGTTTGGTAGGATACTGCTCCAGCATTTGCCTGGAGTTTATCGGAGAAACCACGGAAAACTACCGATCAGAGCAGCCGGCCGCTAGAATTCCCCTCCAGACAGGGACTGAATTCGACCTATCTGAAAAGCTAGTGTCGAAAATCCTGCCGTCGTCAGGACTCGAACCTAGGACCTCCCGGTCAGAGGCGCTGCAGTGACATCAGTTGATGCACTGAGCTACCTCTCCCGGTTTAAGCATTATTCAGATCATCTAGTTCAGGCATGTCTAGGTCGCGGGCAAGGTAACTAGTATACTAGAGTTCGCGAGCACTGCGACCAGAGAAGATGGCGCGAGATTTAAAAATTAGAGTTGTACAAACTGCTCCAGGGTGGCGATACATCATTGGATTCCTGGCCCATGACAATCTTCCGGAGAAGTCATTTGACAGTTATTGGATACGAGTATATTTTTAATGGAAGGATGTTGACTGCGTCATCGCGTTTTTTTAAGAGTGCAATATTGCCATTACCTTCTATGTTCAAAATAGAAGCAAATATTCTTGTCTCTTAAAACATTGTCCACCCGTAAGAGTCATATAATCAATATAAGAGGAGGTGCTAGGCTGTCTAGAGACTTGTTCATTTATTTCTGATTATTGCTACATACAAATAAAATCATTTAATAAAACAACACAAAAAGAAAACAAGCAAAGAATATGGCATTCAAAGATATTTCTTCCCCATGGAAAAATGATTATATAAAGCAAATTGTTAAAATAAAATAAACATGGAATAAAGTAATAGGATATAAAGTGTACAAATAAAATTAAAATTTCAGTCGACTGAAAGCATCCGGCTTTCGGTCGCAGACGACTGAAAGCATCCGGCCATCATGCTTTCGTTAGAAGATACCAATCGTCGTAATATTTCGAGCGCGCTTCTCCCTTACCATCCCCGTTAAAGCTTGCGCTTGCAACCGGGAGCGGTAGCTCAGTGCATCAACTGATGCCACTGCAGCGCCTCTGACCGGGAGGTCCTAGGTTCGAGTCCTGGTGGAGGATTTTCGACACTAGCTTTTCAGCTAGGTCGAATTCAGTCGCCGTCTGGAGGAGAATTCTAGCGGCTGGCTGCTCTGATCGGTAGTTTTCCGTGGTTTCTCCGATCAACACCAGGCGAATGCAGGAGCAGTACCCTACCAAACGGGCCACGGACCGCGCGCGATCTATCCTTCCTTTTCCTTGTCCTATCCTCTTCCCTTACACACACACTTACACTAACATGCACTACACTACCACATATTCCGGGAGGCCGGGGTGCTTAGAGCTTGTCCCGGCTGGGGCGGTGCCCCGCTGGTGGGAGAGTCCTGGTTAGGGGGAAACCCCACTAGCCGACGGTAGGTCGGCGCCGGATCTCGCTATCCAGCGGGGAAAGATCACCGCGCATATCCCGAGTAAAAACATGCACTACACTAACGGAACTAATGACCAAAGCAGTTGACGTGCCCGGAAACACGAAAAAATCAAATAAAATCAAATTTGCGCTTGCACACCTCTTTCTGGATTGGGTGGGACTATGAAAGCGAAGTCAGCGGAAGTGGACCGTGCGCACAACAAGCGCCAGGCTTCCCAGGCGGTCAAGTAGCTAGTGATAGGGATAGGCGATTATTAAATAATAATCGATTAATCGTTCCGAACTAATTGATTAATCTTATATAATCAATTAATTTTCCATACGTTTAAAATAGTGTGTAAAATGCATAAAATTGTTAATTAGAAAATAAATTAATCGTTAATAGTTTTTTTAGAAGCACGACGTGATTTAATTAATAATATTTGTTTTCATGTATACTTTATGAAAATTATTTTATTCTTTACTTAAATACGTAATATTCATTTCACACGTACTCGTAATAAACTACTGTAACTCAGTTTAAAAGGAAAATGGTCGTAGAATTTCTAGATACAGTAATACCAATAATTGTAATATGAAGATGCACTTAGTTGAGGATGATTTTAGGAAAACTGGTAATTCTGTCTCTTCCAATTTCATACTGAATAAAATACTATCACAAAAATATTAGATCATATACAGTGACTTTTTATTTATTAGTTTTACTAACGTGAAATTAATGGTGTATGTTCTTCTCTATTATGTTTTGGAGTTGGAGTGAGTTGAGGAGAACTGGAATTCCGTTACTTAAGTTCAAGAGAAGAAATGTACTTTGATATTTTGCTAGTTCTTAAAATTAATATTTGAATTAAAATAATCGAGCTAAAAATCGGGAAAATTAATCGATGTGTTCATTAATCACTTAAAAATAATCTATTTCAATTTTTCCATTAATCGTATACAATAATCGATTGTTGTACACATTGCGATTAATCGCCCTTACCTACTCGCAGCTTGACTTGCTCTTGTTCGCCAAAAATGTGCGCGTTTTAGGAACGCAGGAACGGGGTCATTAAAATATCCTATATTCCCCTCCTACACCTTAATAAAGAAATCTGTCTCCTCCATAATGCCTTCTCTTTAAAAAATTAACCTGCCTTTATCTTAGGCCTAACAAATTAACCCGTCTTCTCATGTCCAAAGCATCACCCATCCATTCACGCTTCCCATATCCCATTCTCTCCTATCACCAGTTCATCTGAGGGGTGGAGAGATAGTTAGTTTTTCTCCACCATGTTCACATCACAAACATGCTCAGGAGTACAGTCTTTATTCATGCAGTACTACTAAACACACACATACGCAGGTTTCGCCACTATTCTCACCCTCGCCCCAGCAGTACGCCCACTTTATCGTAGATCACATCAGCGGCGGGGGAGGGAGCTAATTCGAGAACTGAAACGTCGAGAGGCCAATAACACAAGAAACAAGAGTATATGAGTAGTTTTATGTCAATGATTTACTTGGTGGATAGTATACTTAAAAGCATTGTAATGCCTAGAAAAAACAATCTAACAGTTGAGAGCGTAGCGCAGTACTACGCCCTGATGAAGGTCGCAGAATGGCGACCGAAACGTCGGCACCTGTGCCCCGGACGCGGCTTCTCCCGGATAGCCAAGTAAGTTTCAATCTAACAGTTATTAAAGGCGCTTTTTAAATAAAACACAAATGAACTAAAAATGAAAATTCGGCATAAATATAATTATATCGAACAAATTTTCATGACATTTTCATTATGAGTCCGCGGCTCCTCTCTACACTGTCATATGTAGTAAGTATCTTACTGTTATTAGATGTTTCCGCAGTATCGGGGCAATCAAATGGAATGCAATGCGACATCCGTCGTGAAGCAAGTACTTTTTTTGTGATGTGGTGTAGGAAAGAAATGTTGTTCTGCCTAGTGCTTGGTTAGAGTGTAATGACGAGTGATTGTGAGTCAATGAGCCGTCAAAGGTTGCAGTGGTATCGAATTATAATACTCTCGACGCTCCTAGAATATTAAACGTAGATGAACGGCGAGTGACGTACTTCTCAGGCGCACGTTGCTAGGCGTCTGCAGTGAAACTAAACGAAGGTTTTATTTATTTATTCAATAATTGTTATTGATTTACTTTATCGTGTAGTACGAAAATAAAAAGTTGTTATTGATTTACTTTCTCGTGTAGTACGAAAAGAAAAAGTTGGTATTGCCGCAAGAAAAAGGTATCTATATTCTGACAGAAAAACTTTTTGCTAGAAACACGTTTTGTGCGTAATTGATACTGAAAACTTTTGTTTGTTGTTGTTTTCGAAATGCTTGTCTGTCCGTATGAGGAGATCCTTTGCGCTTAAACCGTAATGATTTTTTTTTCGAAAGTGAATTTTTCCGATCAATCTGACTGATGTCACTGCTTCTCGAATTTAAAATGAATCTTTTAAATATTGAGAGAACTTTACACGAAGCTCAAATAACTTTCCGAAAAGGATTTTAAAATGGCTCAATGTTTTTATTGATTAGAGTTTGAACAAAAATGGCGCAGGCCTAAATCAGTCAAAATTCTGAATTTTCGAAAATTGCAAAACGTTTTCGAGGCCGCTCCCAGAACTATATTTCTTAAATAGAGATTTTCTTCTTAATGAAATCTGTTTTTCAAAGTTTGATCTTTAAATAACCTCCTGTAGGTACATTTGTTTTTGAAATATGAAATATTAAGTTTTGAGTGAAATCTCGAAACGGCTTTTGAGTTTTAAGTGAATCCGTGAAAATTTAAAACTAATGGTGCTATAATATCAAGTACTTTCTCACATTAGTAACCGTATGATTCAATTTCATTTTATTTACAAACTACCACAGTAAATGTTTTGTTTTATAATTATAAATTTTAGACTCATTTTTTTACGCTTTGTGTGCCAATTCCTCACCACTTATTTCGATTTTCATTATGAACTGTTACACAATAAATCACTTATTGTATTTAACCACCCGTTTTAATGTTTTCACTGCTGTGTTAATGAATGTAGAGGTGTTTCACTTGTTTATTTAGATTTTTTAGAAGAGGAGGACGTGATTGGAACCGGTGGGCCAGTACTCACTGCCTGGAGGGCGCCATGCGGCGGCGGCGGCTGCAGACGTCCAAGAGCACAGGTTCCGCTGAAGCTGCGCAGTGGCGACTGCTCCTGCGCTCGGCCGCCGGCGACGCGAACCTAATTGACACGAGCGCCCTCCTCTCCACTCCACGCCCACGGCGCCCCGCTCCTACGCCAAGTTCAGCCGTGCTCACCGGGAGCGGTAGCTCAGTGCATCAACTGATGTCACCGCAGCGCCTCTGACCGGGAGATCCTAGGTTCCCACTCCTCACGGCGGCAGGATTTTCGACGCTAGCCTTTCAGCTAGGTCCAATTCAGTCGCTGTCTGGAGGAGAATTATAGCGGCCGGCTGCTCTGATCGGTAGTTTTCCGTGGTTTCTCAGATCAATACCAGGCGAATGCCGGAGCAGTACCCTACCAAACGGGCCACGGACCGCGCGCGATCTTTCCTTCCTCTTCCTTGTCCTATCCTCTCCCCGTACACACTCACACTAACATGCACTACACTACCACATATTCCGGGAGACCGGTCGGGAGCCTCTCTCCGTCCAGTCGCTCCGTCACGCTCCACTCCACGCCGGCCCGCCCAGCCACGCCCCGCTTTACCACCATGATCGGTTATGCTCACCTCTCCGCCCGCTCCTCCCTGCTCCGCAGTGTTCCACCCACCCACCGCCCCCCAGCCCCGACTCGTTCCATCATACCGCCCACTCCCCTCCACTACCACCCCTATCAAGCCTCCAAATTCCACCACGTTCACCTACATGCCCAGCCCCGCGCCGCCCTCCCCCCCGCTCCATCATGCCCGCCCGGCCCGGCCGGCTCTCTCAAACCGTCCCACCCTGCCCCGCCTCGCTCTACCACCATGCTCCGCTATGCTTTTCACCTTCCCGCGCCGCCCCGACCCGCGCCGTTTCGCCAAACTGCCTCGCCCTTCTGTACCACCATGCTCCGCTATGCTCACCTTCCTGCCCCGCGGCATTGCCCCCACCCCCCGCTCCGCTGTCTTGACCCTGCTTCGTTACACCAGCCCATCCCACCTCCCCGCTCCCAGCGCTTCGCACCCAATTGCCCTCCGTCACCTCGAGCACCTCAGTGGCGCCTCCCGCGTCGCCACCGCGGCGCAGGGGTTCTCAAAGCCAAATCTCACTGCACCGCTCGATCGCATTGGTCACTTCGAAACGGCCACGCCAATTATTGGTCACCCAGGGGCGAAGGATCAAATCTTGCGAATTGACTGATTAGTGATAGCAGGCGCGACAAGCGCCCGCTTGCTATTAGTCCTATAAATGTAGTGGATTTTTTAAAGCGGGAGGCGGGATTTTTTAAAGCGATCTCGCTGGATGGCGAGATCCTGCGCCGACCTACTCGTTGGCTAGCGGTTTAATCCCAACCTGATGTCTCCCACCAGCGGGGCACCACCCCAGCTGGGACACGCTCTAAGCTCCCGACATGTGTGGTAGTGTGGTGTATGGTAGGGTAAGTGTGCGTAAGTAAGGGGTGAGGAGAGGAAAGGAAAGAGGAAGGAAAGACCGCGCGCGGACCGCTGCTTGTTTGTTATGGAGCATCGATCTCAATATTGGAGAGCATCAATAGTCATGATTTTTGCTTTATTCTTCTTTTTCATTTGTTGTTGTTGGTTGGTTGATTATTACTGATTCCAGGTAGGTCACCTACTGAGGTCATAAGTCCCGTGAGTGTAGTGTATTTTTTTCATCGGGAGGTGGCTGTGATCTTCCCCCGGTGGATGGTGAGATCCGGCGCCGACCTACCGTCGGCTAGCGAGGTGTCCTTAACCAGGTATCTCCCACCAGCGGGGCACCGCCCTAGCCGGGACAAGCCCTAAGCTCCCGATCGGTCTCCCGGCATGTGTGGCAGTGTAGTGCATGTTAGTGTGTGTGTGCGTAAGGGGAGAGGATAGGACAAGGAAGAAGTACAGATCGCGCGCGGTCCATGGCCCGTTTGTTAGGGTACTACTCCGGCATTCACCTGGTGTTAACCAGAGCAGCCGGTCGCTAGAATTCTCCACAAGTCAGCGGCTAAATTCGACCTAGCTAGGTAGCGGTCTCGGTTAGAGAAAATCTTGAGGAACACTGGGGCATGTTTTGACTATCGGTTCCTATAAGAGAGTTGAAATAATTATTCCAAAATGTATACGGCTATAAACTATAACCTTTACGATTTAATATTAAAATATTTTACGTATTTACGAATTAATACGAAATTTTGTTTAAAAAATAATTCGGTCAATCTAGCGAAGTATGTGTTCGGTCTGCTTATCCATTAATCCATCCCTCGGCTCATTATTTGATTATGCTTGTAGTTTTGTTGTGTTAAAATGCCACTATCAAGTTGTTCGTTAAAATATTCTAAGCGTGCGTGATTCTCAAATATGTCACTTCCGAGATGTGGCGTTTTTGAATAATGTGCCCCTGGCAAACCTCAGATAGATGTGAAACCATAAGGTTTCGATTCCGTAGTCTGTGCCGCGAAAATAGGTAGAATTGGCAAAACACTACCGTGGTCGCAATTTTTGGCAATGTTGAAAGTTTTTCAATACCTTCATTTTGTTTACGTTTAACAAAATTAAAAGTGCAAGTACTTTACAAATAGTTGTTAATGTAATTGCGGAAGTATATAAAAGAGTTACCATCAACTACAATCGATGTTTTTTCTTACAACAATAATATTTTTAAATAAAAGGTGTCCCAGAAATTAAGACTGCACGTCGTTATTGCTTGATTGTTCAAGCCAAATAGTACTTTCAAAAAACTTCAAATTTTCGGTGATTTTTGCTCTTTTTATGTAACCACTTTAAAAAACGGTACCTCTAATTTATTAAATCTTAAATCTAATGAGACAAGTTAAAATTTCAATATTGTTAAAATAAAATACCTTGTTAGGAAAGTATGACCAAATGGAATAGACAGACGTATTAAATATCTTTAATTTTTTTTAAATTTGCAAACATATAACTCAAGCTTATAAATAAAATATGTCCCATGAATGGTTTTACTAATCACTGAAATTGAATGTGGAACGCGAACTTGTTTACTTTTTCGTACAGTTGTTCAATGCTGCGAGAAATCACGAACGCATGCGTATTTCTTGATCTACAAAAATGTGTAGCTCATTTTTTTAATGAAGGTGAGTGCCGACAATCCTTTTTCACGGAGATAAGAATTTGTTGAAAATTGAAGTTGTATTCATGTGACTTGTACAGATAACCTTGAAATCTCTGTCATATATCTGCACAGTTCATGACTCCTTCATATATTGTGAATTTCTTGACCTCTCGGATCTTCTTCCAGTTGCTAGTAATATTAGAAATTCCGGTGAAGCAAGTAGGATTGATTTTGTGTTATCAGTAGACCGCTGACTTCCGTGCGGCGAAGCAGTGTGCCGCGAACCAAAAACGTTTGAGAACCCCTGCTCTAGCGCAACTCCCGGCGAAGCGATAAGCACGTGACGTGTTTCGCGGACCTCGGATGCCAATCTCAATTACCGGCGCTGAAAGAATCTCCATCGCTATTTTGCATTAGGAATGTGTCAGTTGACTAATGGCCAATCCGAATGCATGGATAAGAGCCAAAATTTATTGCCTTTTTATCCCTGAAAATAGATTTTATTACATGGGAGCTTTTTTTCCTTTCTTTCTTTTATTTTATTTTATTTTTTTCAAAATTTAAGTAGTATATGACTTAGTGTAGGGATCACATAATTTTGAAAATGTGCACACAATTCACTTTTCCCCATAGCACGTCATACGCAGTTTTAACTGTTTTTTGACGTAAAATAAATTTAAAAAATACATAAATACACGTATCTGATGCTGCAATAGTGTTAATTGTTGAGCTCTTAGGTTTCGTGGAAATAACACACGAATCATTTATTTGATTCGTTTACCTATTTTCAATTGCTCCATTTAGTCTCGAGCGTTTCTTTCGGGATGAGATGGCTCCAGATAATAAGTGCTGCCACTGCAGCGTCTCTGACCAGGTGTCAGTCCCAATACTCAATTTCGGCTTGGTAGATACGAGGACGAATTTAGGAGTTGTCTGAAAGAGAAATCTAGCTGTTGGCTGTTCTGATCGGTAGTTTTCCGTGGTTTCTCCGATAAAAACCAGGCGAACTCCGGAGCAATAGCTTCAAAACGAGCCATAGACAGCTCGCAATATTTCTTTCTTCATCTTTTATTTACACATAGGCACTGAAAATAACTCGAATTTGCTGTCAAATAGAGGCAATTATAACCTAACTTCGGAATAAATTAACAGCAAATGTGTACATTTGAAAAGTCCCGCCTTCGAGATGGTTTTAATTTCATCCAAATTCGTGAGTTTTAATACAGAAGAGAGCTGACAGGTCCAAGGAATATACGCTTCAAAAATGCTTCACTATAGAGTACCGACCGGAATCAGCAAAACCCTGCCCGGGTTGAAGTCAGCGCTCCACCACTCTCCCCAATTGTCGTTCTTCCAAGAAATTGGCTTCTTTCAACTTAAGACGCTATGGACGCTAATTCTTGAAATCAAGCGACCGAGCCGTCTAGGTAACGAATTGCAACGTTCATGAAAACAGAAGAAATTCTCATGTACCGGCTGCTTTGTCATGTTGGATTACTTACGCACGGTCAGTGTCGTATTTTCGAAGCTCCGGGTCACTATATTTTTCATTACTTGCTATCTTGGTGCGTCAGAGCAAAGCGAAATGTGCATAGTTCATTCACGTATGAATAAGGAATAATACAAGATAATCGATTTTTTTCTCTCAGGACACACGTAACACGGATATGTTGTTCAAATACTTCATGTTGGAAAGCAGATTCTAACGACAACGTGTGCTGACAGTCTTGGCCAAGTGCACCAACATTGGTTAAAATTTAACTCACGTTAAGTGTTAACTTAACGACCGTTGTCTCAGATTTCTGATGCACCAAAGTTTAACGATCGTTAAATATTTCTTAGCTGCCGTTACCTTTAATCGGGCATTTTTGACCCGTTTGTAGTTTTAACGGGAGTTAGTAGTGGATTTGTTGCAGTGGCGTACAGAAATGTTATATTATGATTATTTGTTTCATCAAAGAACCCAAAGGACAATTGTGATGGATAGAAGTGATCCTTTCAATGATTACAGCGAAAGGAAGTTTCAAGAAAGCTTTCTTTTAACCAAAAGTACGGTGTTGCATTTGGTTGAGATATTGAGTGAGAGGTTAGAGTTCCCTAGCGACAGAAACTTTCCAGTTTCTCCTATGAACAGAGTCTTAACTGCGTTAGGATATTACGCCACAGGTGCATTTAATATTTTAATTAGCGACGTGGGAAATATGCAGAGGACCACAACGCAGCGAATTGTGCATCAAGTTAGTGCAGCAGTAGCATCTCTCAGTGCACAGTATATTAAATTACCCGCAACAACTGCAGAACAAAGGTCTGTAATGAATGGATTTTACAATATTCACAGTTTTCCTGGAGAGTTGGGTACTATTCACTGTATTTTCCACAATACTGTGGTAGTTTTCCACCAGCTCCAGTAAAATATTTAATTCTTACTTTGAGAAATTTGCTGATCTCTGCCTCTTTCTTGGAGGATCCATTTTCTTCACTAAAATAAATCGGTATGTACTTCGCGTGTGTTGCATGGCTCCAATGTTTTGTAAGTAAATCCTGGCGCGCTCGCGCGAGGAGAGTCAAAGAGCATCTATAACCGACAATCGAGTTCGTAAGAAAGTGCGTTCAGTAATGGGAAGCACAATTTTAACGTTCGTTAGCTAAATCCCACTAGTTAACAACCGTTACCGATGGTGTATCTGTTTTTCGAGCTAAGAGCCATTAAAATTTTACGTTTGTTTCTTAACCAGACATTTTAACTTAGATCTGTGCACTTGGCCATTAATATTTGTTATTTGAGAACCCTCTCTTGCACGAATCAGTCAAGATGTTTTCTTACAAGTCGTTCAACACTGATACTCGCTGTCCTACACCTCGAAGGCAAAACCGAGTTATTTCCACGCCTTAATATCCTCTTCCCTAACACACACTTGAAACACGTGTGGTAACAAAATAACACAATAACAACTTCAACAACAAACAAAATAACGAACTTCTTGTCCGATAGTACGTATTTCGCTGATCTGACAAGGGTCATTTCAGTCATTTTAATCAAATCTGCCATACATTTTGGGGTCACAAGAGATTCATATGCGAAGTGTTCGCTGCTGAAGTTATTTTAAAATTAAATGAAATACATAATTTTCCTCGTATAAAATTGCGCTTGAAACTTCCGCTTGTGTAGCCCGGATCTGCCGTCAGATAACCGCAGTTTGGTCGCATAATCTTGACAGATATGCACAGTTCGACTAGCGGTTGGTAGAAGGACCTTCTGAGGGCTGTCCAATTTCTCATGGTGGTGCAAATCGGAATTTTCCCGATATTAATGATTTTAAAAGAAAAAGTGCTATACGCAGGTAAGGTTTCTCATGTTGAAATACATGTGATTTTAACTATGAAAGAATATGAGGGTGGAATTCGACAAGTTTCGGCAAAACATCTCTTGTGAGAGGTGCTAGCGCAAATCGACGTAGTAGAGAAGAACCACATTAGGTATTGCTCGCGCAAGTTTTCTTGATACAGGAGCTCCCTAGTCCTCGTCCAGCGCTTAATAGCACGGCCCGTTGAGGCACTTAGGTTCGACTCGGAACGGCACGTACCAATTTGCAATGCTGGCAACAAGCACCTCGTACGTTCAAAACAATCGTAACATTTCTGGTGGCACGCTTTGGCGCGTTAAGTTCATGCCCTCAGTTGGTACGCCCTTTTAATCCGTGACGTAACCAGAACCTTCCTCTCCCCGCAAGCCCCGCTGTGGAATATCAAGAAAACTTGCGCGTATAGTAGACGACTTGTTGTCTGTGTAGGTTTCAGACAACGAAAGTATAACGATTATCTTCTTGCAACTGTCGATTAAAGCGAGAAGATGTGAGTCAAGAATGAGGACGTATCCAATGCATCTGTTGCTTAATTATTGCCGCAAGTACATTTGATACTATTTCTTACTTAATTTTCTTTACAAAGTCTTTTGAAATATAACATGTTCAGGACTCAGTCAACTGGTGTTTTTTTTAAGGCATCACCTAGGTCACAGTAGCAGTTTGCCCGGCTGCTCCTGAAATTGTTATCGGATGTTCTACTAATAATAAAATTAGTATCGCTTTTAACATTATTTAATGAATTTGCCAAATAATGATAAAAATATAAAATTATTATTAGAGCTCTAAACAAACTTAACTATGCAGTTGTTGAATTACAAAGAATTAGTGTGATATTACTTTTTTGCCAAAATCACATCATGACAAGGAAGCCGCGGTGTTTATTCAAGCACGGATATGTCATATTAAGTGTCTCGTCTGTTGTAGCAGACACTGGTAATTATTTTCGTTTTCTTTTGCGAAACCGGCTTAGGTGGCTCAACTGATGTCACTGCAATGCCTCTGACCAGAAGGTCCTAGGGTTCGAGTGCTGACAGTGGCAGACCTTTTTGCGCTATTAAATAGCTAAGTCGAATTCAGCCCTTATCTGGAGGAGAATGCTTGTGGCCGGCTGTTCTGATCAATAGTTTTCCGAGGTTTCTCCGATCAACATCACGCGAATGCCGGAGCAGTACCCAACAAACCCAAAATTAATAAGTTAATACAAATAAGGCTGGAACCTGAAGCAATAGTTGAACGCGCAGCTTGTGAATAGGATTCCTTCCTTGGGAATTAGGATTCTTTCTTCCGGCAAAATCAAGCGTGTGCCAAATGCAAAATTCGTTCAGTAACACTCCATTTATTGAAAACGTTTTTGAGGGAAAATTGTTTGTAAAGAAATCTTTATGAAAATCTAATAGTTTTATAGTTTTTTATTCCTGATGTTTATCGAACTTAATTTTATGGGTATTTGGAAGTTGGAATGTTTCTTTATCTGACGTCCTTTTTATTTAATTTCAGAACTCTCCCCATCACACGGATTTTTATACATACCAGCCTTATTCCCTTTAATTGGAGTTCTGCTGCATTGTTTGGCAGTGGTGAGGCGTGATCCATCGACCTACACTGCATGGAGATGCTTGCTGCACTTACGAAGCCTTGTTCTAGCCAGCTTCCAAAACATATTCTGACCTATTCGAACTAAGAAATATTAACTTATGAATTCCGGTGTCGTCACTGTACATGTGCTTATCAGGTTATTTCAAGGTAATATATTACAAAAATGATAATTATATTGAAATTTAGTTCATTTAGATATTGAAATTGTTCAGCAAACGGCAGATTTGTGATTGCTTAGAAGCTGCTAAGTTAAGGTTAGTGAGATATTAGCTGTTACGTGTGTGTGCGAGTTCACCATTCAAAAATCTTGAAAACAAACTTAAGTGGCTACACAGGTAAATATGAAGGATTTTTTTCTAACTCAATTGCGCTACGTCACATTAGAAAACATTTTGAGGTGCCCTTTCCCACTGAATTTTGGATATTTTGGTAAAGTCTCGCACGTTTCCTTTACATTAAGCAATGTTTTAACGGAGAGAAATAGCCCTGCGAAAGGCTGGATGTAAAGAACTGATTTTATTGTTTTGCATAGAAAAATGGAATATTTTCAAACGCAGTTACAAAATTTATATTCACAAACCGCACTGAAGTCCACTTCAGTGGTGTTTTTTCTCTTCTTTTTTTGTAATGAGGGGTAAATTACTTCCACATTTAAAAGAAGACTTCAAAACTGGACCCTAAAGTAACCAAATACAAAGGAAATATTTGGGGAAAATGTTCGTTACTCTTTTCTTTATAAACAAAATATTAATGAGTTGTGTATCAACTTTTAAAAAAATCGGGTTACTACCACTCTTAGAGATTTTTCAATTAAATCATTTAAACAATAATTCCTACAACAAATGATCTTGGCTGTCGCGTCGCAGGCTCTGGTGGCGTCGTTTCGGCCATCTTATCCTGGTCTTCCTCAGGGCTGGTCAGACTAGCCTTGAGTTGCAATCACCGTTTTCGACGCGTCGTCATCCGGACAGCCAATTTACACGACTCTGACCATGGAAGCCTACGACTTTAATAATTCCTATTGCAGGGTTTGTAATGGACATTTTCATGAAACATTGGGAAAATGTCTATTAAGGTTGGAATGTTTTCGAGATTAAACCACCCAACCATCCCCGCTGTATCCGTAGACGATTCTGCGACGACCTCTACCCGCAACAACCGTCATTACAGTGTGTTGGCAATTTTTATCTATTTACTTCTCAGTTTTACATAGTTAAAAACAACTTTCAGTTAGTTTAATTTCCAAATTTCAAACACTGAGATTACAATCTATTTATCCATATTTTCAGGTCTTCACAACGCAAAATTTTATTGTCTGGTCTTAAGTTCCATCCTTGTGTATAAAGTGACGATTGATTGATTTGATTTTTTCGTGTTTCCGGGCGCGTCAACTGCTTTGGTCATTAGTCCCGTTAGTGTAGTGCATTTTTTTCGCGGGAGATGGCGGTGATCTTCCTCCGCTGGATGGCGAGATCCGGCGCCGAACTTCCGTCAGCTAGTGAGGTTTCCCCTAACCAGGACTCCCCCACCAGCGGGGCACCGCCTCAGCCGGGACAAGCTCTAAGCTCCTGACCGGTCTCCCGGAATATATGGTAGAGTAATGAGTCAGTGTAAGTGTGTGTGTAAGGGGAAAGGATAGGACAAGGAAGAGGAAGGACAGATCGCGCGCTGTCCGTGGCCCGTTTGTTAGGGTACTGCTCCGGCATTCGCTTGGTGTTGATCGGAGAAACCACGGAAAACTACCGATCAGAGCAGCCGGCCGCTAGAATTCTCCTCCGGACAGCGACTGAATTCGACCTAGCTGAAAAGCTAGTGTCGAAAATCCTGCCGCCGTCAGGACTCGAATATAAAGTGATCAAGTTAATGGGATAATCTTTTACAAAAATGGGGATTTCGGACCGGTTCATTGTGTTCCGATAATAAAAAGAAGGAAAGTATGAATGAATACACCAAATACAGTCGTTCAGTTGATTTTATTGAGTCATCTTCCGTCTCAGACATGCAGCAAATTAAGCACACAATCGTAATTCTTATAGTGCAGAGTAATCAACTCAACACAGAGCTTAAGATACTATAATCACAAAATTGATATAGGTTAACAGCAATATATGCAAATGTTGACACAGAAACAAACTCATCTGCATCCTCGCCGACATTGTCATCACACCAACAAGCAGACAAACATCAGAATGAAACGTGAACAGGCATTTGGCAGCAGTAACAGTAACAATTCTACACTTGCTTGGGTATACATACAATTGGACCGCATGTACAGAAGTCCAAATATCACATTCAAAGCAGAAGTATAAGAGAAAATAAACTATAGGCATACGGACTTGAAAACTCACGACTTCAGTCCCAACTCACAAACTACCATTAAAAGTAGGCCCCCTCAAAGTATGTGCTTGAGTCACCCACAGTACAAAATAGACTTCCAAAATATCACTAGAGCAGTATGAAAAGAGATCTTCACAGAATCTAAATGTATGTCCAAACTAGTTTGAAAAATAATTTTTTGTATGAATAAGTGATTGTGTAAGCAATCGTTAGAAAAATTGTCAAAAAACCCGTGTGTCGTGTTCGGCAGAATGTGTACGTAGTAGATAGTTTTGACGTGGCGGTGAGACACATCTCCCATACAAAGCATTTATTCCCACAAACACACATGTAAAATCATTTCTATTTGTAATATATATAGACAAAATAAATATATTATGCTAATATCTTACACAAAAATATAACACTGCACAAATTTCAATATGTGGTCGATTTTAACATAAGCACTTTCCCATTCATCATGCATTCAACTCGAGGCCTCTTTCTCAGCATTTTCTGAAACAATTGGAAAAACATTTACTCATTTACGCAAGTTGCACTTGAACAAAAGTAATTAAAACTAGCTCAGACCTATGCAAGGAGGAACCTAGTAATCAACAAATATGTCTCTACATTATGTAAAGTAATTCTAATTTTATTTAAGGTTTGTTTAAGATATTTGGGGAAATGAGGTCTTTAGAAAGTCTCCCCCTGAGCATAGAAGGTATTTTTAACAAATATACATTACATATTATTACAGAATTGAATTTAGTACTTTTAACAGTAAAATTATTTGAAATTAAAAATTAACCTCTCCCCCCTCTCTGCTCATTGTATCTCTACAAACTGATCGTGAGATTAAGATTATTCATATTTACCAGCAGGTGCAGCCTGCTCTCCATTTTCTTCCTTCTTTTCCTCTTTCTTGTCTTCTTCTTTCTTCTCTTCCTCTTTCTTTTTATCATCTTTATCTCCACCCTTCGCCTTTCCTTTGGCGGGAGTTGCTGGTTTGGGTTTAGGCTCCATGTTAGGGTCCAGTACAATCTTTCCAATATTTTTCCTATCGTGCATCTTTTGCATGGCTTCCGGAACCTATAACCACAAATGATTGGAATGAATCGCTCGTGTCGCTGATATTTTCATCCTATTGTGCCTACCTCGCTGCAGGTTGGGCGTTTTAAAAATAATAATTGATAATGGTATGCATTCAGATTAGAAGCTCTGAGATCATTAAAATAATAATGATCACGCGTTTTTTACGCGTCATCGGGCATACGTGGTAACTTACTAAAATAATTCGGTACAATTTCTTGCATATTTAAATTCAACTCTAAATATTTTCTGTGTAAATGAATTAAAAATGTTATTTGCAAAATTCCTTACCTGGAACACATTACGCGTTCTAGTAGAAAATTTCAATCAAATAATACATCACTTTATGAAATACTACATATATTATAAAACGAATTGTGGAAAATTTAGTGTTGGTATTAACATAAAATACTTACATCCTCTAGAGCCCATGTGGAATCCACTACCGGCTTGATCTTCCCTTCTTTCCATAGATCAAACACTTTGCTGACAATGCCTTGAACGTAAGGTGCGCCATTCTGTTGGTACATTAGATGGCGTAAATTAAAGCCTCCAATGCTCTTTGATTCTTCGAAAAGTTTGATTGGCGAAACTTTGTCCACTTGCCACCACTAAAAAGAAGACTCAGAGTTTGAATACAGACAAGTTAATATAAACTTATGACGGGTATATTATGTGGAAGTTTTAACTATGCTAAACACCTACAATAGGTCGGTTTTACATTTTTTTAAAGTTTACCTTATTGGGCCGATTATTCACAGTGCAATAATAAAACAATTGTTGCAAAGAATCTTTACTAATCGATGAAATTTGTACCGAGTACCTCTACCGGAGGAGATTCAAAATTGCCTTCGGACCTCAAAATCAGCACAGTCCTCGCTGCGGGATAAAATTTAACTGTGCCTAGCATTGACCGCGCAACAGTTACATATCTGCATTATCGTGCGCTCGGCGTTTACTACTACACGTTGTGCCTTCCACAGAATATATTATTGTGCGGCAAAATTTTAGCTTTTAATGCGGATAATGTTATCTATCGCAAAACAGTTTCATTAGGCTGCGACTCTGAGTAATGCTGGAATAATCTTTCTTTGAGAATATCAATTGTACTGCGATTACCAAATTACTTTTCGCAGAAAATACATTATCGCGAAACAGAATCTAACCTCGCGTACCAAAAGACAATTGCGAATCGAGAATAGTGTGTAAATATTCTAAATTGGCACTTACCGACTTTGCAACACTGAGGAGGCTTCTGGTTTCACCTGTGACTACATTTGAGGAACCTGCAGGGAAAATAAATAAGGAACAAGTTATTTTCATTACAAATAAATTATACTCCTTTTATTTTTATTCCTCCAAACCGCAGCACTTAAATTTAGCAGAAACATTTCAATGTAACTAAATTCAATAAAAGTAGTTTACATTTTAAACGTATTAATTGTAATTATTTATATTTTGGAACAAGGCTAAAAGAATTTAATTTTCACTATTTTTGCATTGAGAATTATTTGCCTTTTCATAAAAATGTTTAATATACTGTAACCATTAAAAATTTCAGGAAGCTATTTTCTAGAGATTTTCGAGTTTTCGAATGTAATATTCACCATTCATTGCAGAAAGTAATCATCTTAACTATAAGATGGAGATAAACGGAAGAAAAATCAGGAAATGAAACTTTTACTTAAATCGATAACAATTCTAGTTTGAAACCTTTCCTTTTTCTCGAAAAATATTAATATTATGGCTAGCTCAGTTATTTTATTTTCGATCCAATCGTAATACTAATAAATACAATTATTTACCAATATTTCAGCTCTTTATTAGTAAAAAAGTGGGCCTGGAAATCCAATGGTCATTACGAGATCTCGGCTTTTAGAAATTGTATTTGGGGAATTTATGATAGATGGAAAAATACTCTGAAATATTACTTAAAACAATAACAATCAGCATTCATAATAATTTCTAAAGGGCAATAGTGCGTTATGCCCTTTATTTTCGTAACATTTCATTAATTGATTTGGTCATCTGTCTTGGAGATGTCATGGTTCATCTCAATATGAAAATGTATTTTGAAGTATACCATTAGGTATCTCATAATCGAATTTTAGATTAAAGCCAAGGGCATGACGGGTTGACAGACACCAGCTTATGACAATTTTATGCCACCAAAGAAAAGTCCCAACTATCATTAAACTTTCGAATTTTGACCCTATAGAAAGAGTTAAAACAATCAGAATAAAAGAGAAACCATTAATCATGTACTGTGAAGACTTCTTCCTTTTCAGATATTCCTCTATTATTTATTGCTATGTTTTAATTACTTTGTTATAATAACTGTTAAAAAGAATATTTTGTTATTTTTTCACTTATTAAATCCTTTCCCTTCAATGTAAAAATGTATACCATGAAGATTATTTGTTCCGCAGAATACCTGACCTTTTAGTAACAGAAAGTAACATTTCAGTAATCGATATGAATTATCTGTGTCGACATGATATCTTGAGAAATATCAACTCGTGGGAAAATGGTTAGTCATTAATTATATTATATTTATATTAAGTTATACAATTTCCCCAAAAAAAAAAGTTTCAAGTCGAATTCAATTTTATTTGCCCAGGTATTTATTTATCAAATTGATCTCTTCAGACAGGAAAAGGAATGAATCCTCCTTACAGTATGCCCTCCGTAGCTCGCCGTGGCTTAAGCCGAACTCTTCAAATCCACCCTGCTTCTTTCCCAATTACCCTGTGCTACCTCGCCCGACGCCGCTCCTGCCCGCCTTCACCTACCATGCGATATTCGATCACCGATCACCGTCATCCTGTAACTTTCTACTAATTCAAAAAGGTTTTTTAATTAAACCCAAACACGACGCAAACTGCATTGAACTGTACAATGTAACACTGCACATAAATATGCGTTTAGACTTTATTTCCATGTACTGGTTACTTATGTCTTCGCTAGATTGTGCTTGATGTGGGCATTTCAAAAAAATTATTTTTATGTAAAAAATATTAATGTAGCATATACCAACACGTAAGTTACACGTGCAGTCATCGGTACTTCTAGCTATTAAGCATCACCTTATTGCCGAGGTAGATCGAGTTGTTTATCCGAAAAATTGATTTCTACGTATTGCGTTTTGGAAATAAGGATATGATGTTGGCCTATTTATAAACTATAGTACGCTTTAGCAGAAAAATGGCATACTTTGCACACGCAAATATTGTCGGTTTCCTACTAGTGAATAGATAAGAGGAGATAAAAACGAAAAGCAATAGGAGAGAGAGAAAATTGGATAAGCCCTGATATATGACCTTGAGTCGCCTAAATATATTTTCCGTTTGTAAGAGTATATTCACATGGAGCCACTGGCCAGCCCGACCGATGAGCAGCGAGTCCCTTAACACGTTTACCGACCAGTTCTACTAAGAGTGGGAAAGGAAGGATTCGTGAGTCACCGCTGTGGGTGCCGGCCACACGATAATCAAGTCGACAAGTAATCTCGGTAGCGCTTCCGAGTGCCGAAGTGTGAATGCTGCAATGTAGAACCGTTCTACTGGCGGTGGCGCGGAAGCGAAACTGCGCTGCTGGAGGAAGGAGTGAGCCGCTAACCGCCACAGCAGCGTCATTGCGCCGATCGTGTGAATCTCTGCATTTAAACAAAAGCTTTGCGAGCAAGCGCCACTTGGAAGCGCTGCCGAGTGTGAAGGGGCCCTAAATCAGGCATATGTTCGTCGTCAACTGCTAACGTCGTCAACTGCTAACGTCGTCAACTGCTAACGTCGTCAACTGCTAACGTCGTCAACTGCTAACGTCGTCAACTGCTAACGTCGTCAACTGCTAACGTCGTCAACTGCTAACGTCATTAGTACCGTAAGTGTAGAGCATGTTTTATCGCGCGATGTTAGGGTCACCTTCCACCGCTGATGGCGAGATACGGCATCGCCCTGCATCGGCTTGCGGGGGGGATTTTCCCCAGCCGGATATCTCCCACCAGCGTGGCACCGGCCCACACGAAGACAAGTTATAAGTTCGCGACTGGTCTCCCTACTTCTGTGTAAGTAACATGCTCGTAAATTGATGTGCTTGTAAAAGGGGTAAGAATAGGATAAGGAAGAGGGGAATATTGCGCGCGGTCCGTTTGTTAGAGTTCTGCTCCTGCATTTGCCTGGCCTTGATCGGAGAAACAACGGAAAATTACGAATTAGACTGCTAGAATTATCCTCCACACTGCTGCTGAATTAAAGAGCTGATTGAGGAGAGCTGATAAGGTAGTGTCAAAAATCTTGCCGCCGGCAAACCCTAGGACTTCCTGGTCGGCGACATCGGTTTGAGACCTGCGTTACAATGCGCGCAAGTTTTCCTGTATTCCACAGCGGCGGTGCAGGGAGAGCAATGCTCCGGCTACATCACAGATTAAAAGGACGTACCAACTGTGGGCATGAACTTAACGCGCCAAAGCGTGCCACGAGAAATGCTACAATTATTTTTAAAGGGATGAAGTGGTTGTTGTCAGCATTGCAAATTGGAACGTGCCGTTCCGAGGCGAACCTAAGTATCTCAACAGGCCGTGCTATTCAGCGCTGAGCCACCTTCTCACATCCCCATGCTCCATCTTCAGCCTAGGTCGCAATGCTGCATACCCACATATTAAATCCAAGTATCCAAAAGATCTATTCAAACCACTGTAATCCCCCATAACTGTCAATAGATCAAACAAAGTCTTCAACCTCGCTTCATTTACTTCAGCACAATGTTTACGTTCTTCCGAGTAATAAAAACCACTGCTTATCGATGGCCATTCCCAAAAAGTCAAAAAACTATATAATGAATTATTTAACCTCCTCCAAAGACAATCATGCCGAACTAGAGGAAATAAATTTTTAAAAAAGCGCTGAGTCAGGACTAGGGAGCTGGTGTATCAAGAAAACGTGCACGAGCAAATACCTTCGCCGGCGTTTGCGGGGCCAGAGGAGTATCTGCCCATGGGCTTGAGCAGGTTGTACCCGCGGTTGCACTCCTCGCCGCACAGGCAGTCCAGCACCAGGTCCACGCCCTCGGGCGCCACCTTGCGCACCTCGCTGGCGTAGTCGCCGCCGCGCTCCAGCACGTGCGTCAGGCTGCCGCCGGCCGCTTGCCCTTGGACGCCACCCCGAACACCGTCACGTCGTCCACGGTGCGGCACAGCTGCGCCACCGCCTGGCCCTGCGGACACGCGTGGGTTTGGTGAATTTATAGATCTAAGAAGTTGCATGTTCCTCTCAGGGCTTGTTTGTAAAAGGTTAGGTTCCGAAATCCGCCGCGAACTAATTGTTAAATTAATGGAAATAGTTTAACATTAATTTAATAAATATAATTTAATACAACACAACATTAATACAAAATAACAATTTAATAAATATAAAACATTCTAACAATACCAGTGGTAGCACTGGCTCTATATGAATGTAATAATAATAATAATAATAATAATAATAATAATTATAATAATAATAATAATAATAATAATGGGAACAAATTAGGATTATAATATTTTATTGTTTCTACTAATAATTGTACTACAGTCTTAGAAATTATACAGTTAAATGGAAAATTATTCAGTTGTGTGTTTACGAAATTTAGTCTAACTCGAAATTGAAGTTGCTACGTGTTTGTCCTCTGCTTTTTCCCGCTATTTAGTTCCCGAGGTTCCGTCACGTTCCAACAGAAATCAAGCCCTGGTTCCTCCCATCTGTTTTCCAGGGCACACCCACTCCGTCACTGCACTCTTAATTTTTTCGCTTTAAGGACGATGCCAAAAAATTCCTGAAAGGATTCTCACCAAAACGGATCGAAAGAATCATTCAATTGTCTTGGTTAATTTATTTGCATGATTATAATAGAAAATGCAGATTTTTCATATTCTTCTATGGATTGTATTTTCAATGCATGATATTCTTAACTTCAGAGAAACTTAACCTCTACACGTATCATTCAACGTACTCTTAAGAGTTCAATTGTGTTTATTATGTTTCTCAAGCATTCAGAAATGTACTCGGTAGACTTATTTACCAAACGTCTGCATTTTCTTTTATGATTAAGCAAATAAAAGTTTATCTTCTTTTAATTCCTTACGTCCAGAATAATAATTTCCTATCGTATTTTAAATTTATTGTGCTTAAGTCTTTGAGACTGATTAGAATAAATTTTCCTGTGTTATTGAACAATACAAAACGTTTGCATTTAATAATCAGCCAGACCTTGTACCAATTTAATGTAGAGCCAGAACCAGTACCAACGTGAAAGCGAGCGATTAATCACGTTTAAGTAAGAGCTGAGTATGTGGAAGGAGTTGAATTATTGTAGGATAAATGTACAAATGACCTGCAATATTATGTACAGAGCGACCTTCTTGGAGTTCTCCTCGTTTCCAGGAAGTTTCAAGAGAGCACGAGTTTGGATAATGGCAAGAGGGGTGTGGGGTGAGGGAAACATAATTGCATAGCAAAGTTAAATGAGATTATAAAGGGGGCGTGGATAATGAGTGTTGAATGGGGTTAGAACGAGGGTGGGAGGCATATGCCGCAGAGTGCAGAGGGTGAATTAGAAATGGGCTTAGGAGAGCAGACCGCACTACAGGATAGTTGGACTATGGAAAAATCGGAAAAATTCTTAACGAACAAATAAATTGAAATGTTGTAAGTTTATTTCCCCAAATAAATTTACAATAGAACACCCTTTGAAGAGTTAAATAATTTCATTCTAAATTCAATTTTTTTTCTGTCGTTTTTCGACGCACGATTACATTACTTTCTCCCCCTTTGTAAGAAGACACTATAAAGAATAATTTATCACTCCTTTAATTCTTATACATCACTATTTTTTCCTACATAAACGCGTGAAATCTATATTTTTCGTGGAAACTTGTCAATTACTCCATTTCTATATTAAAATGTATATTTAAGTGCAAGTTTATTAGTAAAGTAAAAAAATTTTGCATCTAATGGCTAATTTCAGGACTGAGGAAATGTTACTTCCTCTCTCTTCATGAAACAATTAAAAATACGATATTAACGTTCTTCACAATACTGTTCATTTCGAATCAGCCGTGTTCGTACGAACTTCTCACGAACTAAATTGAGAGTATATCCATACACTATGATTTCACGGGATGAGGGGCTGCAATAGTTGTGTCTATCAAGGGCCGACTATCCGGCGAATATTTCTCTATGGGATATAAATTTATTTATTTATTAATTAATTTTTTATTTAATTTAAAAAATGAGCTATATATATAATACTTAAAACAAAATCATATAAACTGCATACAACATTTATTCTGTAAGAGTAAATCTTTATTTCTAACATGTCTAAGAAGTTGATGTGGTACTTGTGAATAAGTTTGAACAAAAGAGGAGTGACCGGGGAGGAGGGATGGGAACCAAATTGAAGGGAGGCTACAGCAGAGCCTCCGCTCGAGCTGCGTCGAGTCGAGTCGAGTCGAGATTACTTACCACGCCGCCGCCGGCAGAGTGCAGCACTAGGCTCTTCCCAGAAGCCACGCCGCCCCGAGCTCGAAAACGAGGATGTAGGCGACGATGTAGTTCATGGTGATAGCAGCGGCGTCCAGGAAGGACATGCCGTCCGGGATGGGGTACACGTACTTGGCCGGCACCGCCACCAGCTCGGCCCACGCGCGGTATTCGGGCAGCGCCACCACGCGGTCGCCCACCTGCAAGCAACGCCCTTTTCACTCTTCAGCGTCCGGAAGGCGCTTCACGTTGCCCACGTGTTACTTTGTCAGACTTCTTTTCTCGAAGTGTCCAGAAAACTGATAATAAATATACTCTTTTTTTTTTAATTTGTTGCGTCTACAAATGGACGCAACGCGTCTCCAAACCGGTTAAGGGCGTTGAGCGCTTTGCGCTGGGGAGTAATCCTTCATTAATTTGCGCGGGAGTAATCCTCCATTACCTTTTTAAGTCATGTCCCGTCCCGTCCGCCGTCCCGTCCCGTCCCGTCCGTCCCGTCCCGTCCCGTCCCGTCCGTCCCGTCCCGTCCCGTCCCGTCAAGAGGACCGCCAGGCAGCATCTCCGCGTACGCGCTCCTGCGTCACTACCCAGCGGACAGAATTGGGAAGGAATACGGATGGGGGTAGGGTTTAGAACATTTCACAGGGGTTGGTCTAGCCCTTGTGAAGCAGCCTAACTCGTTTTGTCGGAACAGATTTCTCATGAGATTCGACAGGAATCTAACTCTGACCTCGGTGGTGAAAGGCAAGCGACTTCGCTATGTGCCACGAGCGAGCCCTAGAGAGCCCCATTTTCCCTAACATACTTTGTATAGTATGTTAGGGAAAATTCCAAATCTGGCTAATTCAAGAAATCAACCTAATAATGTTCCCATTATCCGAAATTGGTTTATAAATACAAAGTAGGAACAGCTTTGAAACCTACTTCCGACTTCAGTCGGATCAAGTTATTACTCAGCTCGACGTTGTGAGGAAAGGTCTAGTACGTGACCGTGACAAGGAATAGCATGTGATGAATAAGGATCACACTGCTAACGAGAGTCTACTCATGAGAGAAGACTTATAATTTGAAGTTCGTCGAGTTGGTCTAGTTTTATTTACACGACCCCATCCCAACTAACTTAACATCACACTGCATACCTCAGGTTGACATTTTTCTACATTATTCAGAGTTTCCGAGGTGGTTTCAGCCTCCTGCCTTCACGATTTACAAAGAAACTTTCTTGAGTAATGAAAAATATCGAACCCATTTTTAAGCCAGAAATGCTTATCGCAAACATAAAACACGCCTCACACGCTAACAGTCACTTTACTTTAGCTTGGGTTCTGTGCCTAATACCCACATTTGTCGGATAGCGCCCGAAATGATCCGTCTATCTAAAGTGTGAATTAATACACTTTACGAAAATCTGTCGCGGTAAATAACGTCACGAAAATACTCTCTTTTCACTGGTACACTATCGTAATAAAATACCAAAAATGGTATTTTTGAATAGGAAATTCCCAATCCGAGGTGTCCATGAAACAGATTTAAGGCAATGTAGGATTTACAGAATTCCGCTCTGAAGATTTCTCCTGGCGTGCATACAATCTGCAACAAGTTATCCTCTTCCTCACACATTTGTTGTGCTTAATTCAGAGACTATATCGTAAGCCCTTAAAACTAAGTTTTCGTGCCCAGGCGGGGGAGGGGGGGAACTTAAGTTCAGTTTCTTACACTAAAATATAAAAGACTTTCTGTTACATTTTTAGAGATTCAGTTTTGGATGTGACTACTCCATAAGAAGAGTAGTCATATGCGTGTAGAACCTTAATCTTCGTAAAAGTAAATTTACCGCATTATATTTTCGTAAATTTAATCAATCGGGCGTCTTTCTGTATGCTAGTAAAAGATTAACAATAATAGAATGTTTATCCACATTGTGTGGGGGGAATCAGGTATATCCGCAATGCGAGACACCTGCATCATTTTACGAAGTACGAAACGTTCGCACGAGTGCAGTTAGATAACGCACAACAATGAACAAATGGTAAATTAATATTCATTATTTACTCCATAATGCGAAATAGAAACTCTTTGGTGTACTAATGTTAGCATACTTCCTGCTAGAGATATGAGCAAGGAAGGCAAACTATGTAACAATTCGTTTCAGAAAATCGCACTTTCTCCTAATTTAATTATCACTTAATCTTTTGTTAATGTCAAAATGGAGTCAAATGTTCAGTAAACTAATTACAAATTATTTTGAAATTTCTTTTTTCAAATTTGGCGTTATGAAACTGTTTCACTTCCCTTTAGACTTAACTGAAAACTGTACCAAAAGAACCGTGTTATTTCATTACAAAAATGAAAGGTATCAACGATAAAAAAAAGTAATGTCAGTGTCCTAGCTCTCCGTAGTCAAAAGTAGGTTTACTTTCGATTGATAGTTTAGTTTTAAAAGGTGAAATTTTCCTAAATGAATGTGCAACAGAGATCAAAGAGCACAGGGGACAAATGTTACACTTCAAAAAATAGTTTAAATTTCTTTAAATAATATTTCACCAGCTATATCATGCAAACTAGAATATAAAAACGCCCAACTTTAGGAAAACATTTCGTTTCCACAATCGTTGGACTGCTCATGTGTGTCAGACGATAAGAAACCTGAATGTTTGGGAAGAGACTATTGATCCTCATGTGACCTCTCCCACCTCCCAAGTATTTAAGCAGATTTTTGTAATCATCCTGTTAGTGGTTTCTGGATTAGAGGAAGGGTCAAAATCTCGACTGGAGTTAGAGAAAAAGTTCTCCACTGTTCTCGGTAAAGGAAACTGTCGTAGTTTTACATTTACACAAATTGTTTAGATTCCCTTATTAATGGTAATCAATACTTTCTCTGGATCTAAATTAAGGAAATTCCCTTCGTGCAAATGCTTTTTAATCTGCACTTACGAGTGGGGTATATTTACTATTTGTAATTATTAAATATATGAAACTAAAATAATACAATTTCAATGAGTGAATTTTATTCGTTTACTGTGTTATATTTGTTTATATGAATAAACTTTGTGGATGAAAGCGTGCGTGAAAAATGCGTGAAGGCAAATAATTGAATTCAATAGAAACCACGCAGCTTAAGCCTCAACAAAAGCCATAAACGTCCGTGAATAGCCTTGATAGTACAGAGATCGGCCCCTTTGTCAACCGGATGGTAGGGAGGAGAACCCTCTGTTCGATGCCTTGTTACGTGTGAAGCCCCTTACGTGACCTCTGCCCTGAACAAAGGGCTTGCCCTTTCCTCTCCTCCCTTCCTCCTTGCGGCTGCCTTTCAGAGCCTGGTACCCGCATCTGCTCCAATTAGTCCTATAAAGGAGAATATTATGCAGCTATGCATTAATTATCAGAAGAGAACGTTGCTGAGTAACAGTATTACTTTACGTGCACGAGCAGGCACCAATTATTTAACGAGAAGAGAAAAAAGGCGCGAGGAAACCAGACCAGTAACCGGAAAATTGTTTGTGGTGCTGCAAAAACGTGCTGAAAAAAAATCAATTTTTTTTACACGTAACTATATATGCTATATATGTTTTGTTCTATGTTCTATTCTTTTGTAACTATATATGTTTTGTTCAAGTCAGTTTATCAATTTTATTTACTCTGTGATTAAAGTAAACTATAAGAGAAATCCAAGTAAAAATTCTTTCGTAAAGCAACCTTGTTTCTCATGAATTATACATGAAAATCATTCTTCAAAAATTTCAATTTGAAGTTTTGATAGTATGCGAGGTAATCCATTACATTTGGCCAAAAACGATACATTTCCGTTTATATCACAAAAAACTATTTTTTTGCAAATGCGGGATGATAGGTGAGCTAACGAACACTAAAAATGCACTACGAATTTTAGAACTTTGCTTGGGTATGTTTTTACGATCATGTTAAGTCTGAATGACTTTGTACGAGTTATTTAAGCCATGATAAGGTTCTATTAAACACATTTTCGCAATTTGTTTTGCTTTAAACTTCTATTCTATACTAATGAAGGGAGAATAACCAATCTTGACAATTTCTGAAAATTTATACATTTGCATATGAAATGGCTCTTACAAAATGAGTCAATATGAACTGAAAATGACTGTACCTTGAAGTTCTCAACGCCTTCGCCAACTTCTGCAACTTCTCCTGCGCACTCAAAGCCCAAGATGAAAGGAGTCTTTGGCGGCGAGTCGATGGCGCCTTGACGGGCCATCAGGTCTTGGAAATTCAGTCCACTGCAACACAAGGAGCACATTGTCAGAATTCGCAGAGCAAATTGGCGCACGTTTACGCGGTCGCCTCTCTTCGAAGGAGTTTTCAAGAGTGATAAGTTAGATATATTTTTGAAATCAAACTGTTCTCACGAACTGACTGCAAGTACAAATAAAAATTTCCAAAGAGAGCTAATGTTTATTTTCCTTTTCGTTTTTCTGATTTATTGTAGGAAAAAGCCTTTTTAACCGTGTCAAACTTTAAATTTCAGAAGTTTAGATACAATTTTACGTAGAAAATTGGTATTGTTTTAATTACTCCTTTTATTCTACACAATTCTGCATTGAAAATTATAAATTATTGATTTTTTCAGTAATAAAAGCCATAAATAAAGTACTGATATAGCTACACTATTTATTTTCGTACAATATTAGTTATTATTCCATAAAATCTTTCCTGGTGTTAGAAATTAAGTCCTAGGCATTGGTTGCAGGGAATGTAGTCTGAGAAGGAAATTGATTTCACCCACGCAGATGTAAAGGTTTCCTTCAGAAGTCTAAAAATAATCCTGTTATCGACGTGGAACTTCACCTACTTTGAGACAATTTTTTTTAATGCACCTTTGGTGTTCAGATAATCAGCATCCCCCTTTCTACGAATCAATGTAATTTACTTATTAGACAAGTAAGTTTCCTACTCAAGAAAGATTGCTTTGAAAAACATCACGCAAATATAATCGGTTGTCCATGTCTTCTGCAAAAACAGCTTCATCGATAAAGACCAAAACTAACCGTCCGAATACAGTACTACCATTTAAATAATTCTGCAAAACTACCTTTTTTATATGAAATAATATCTTCAGACGACCGGTAATCCTTAAAGTTAAAAAAACTTCTATACTTTTCTGATTTCACATTTCTCCAAAGATGCAAAAAATGTATCCTCCGCCTTGTCTCACTTGGCAACAGAAGTCTTGCAGCATTATGAAATAATTACTATGTATACAATATATTATAAATATTTTGATACATGTTAAGACGTTATAATATACTGGAAATTAAAAATAAACGACTTCCAGAATGTTCACGGTCATTGAAGGATAACCGAGATCCACTACAGCCGTTTAACAGGTGAGATAACATATGATAAAACTCCTGCATGTGGAACACTTTCCCTTATGTCGATAAGCAGTGACTAACGGCCCCTATTTGGATTAAGGGCAAAATAAATATGCATGCGGAGTTGTGACCAGTAAACAGAGCAAGAACTGAATTTCTTTAAACTCGGCATGGTTTCTTCCAACGTGACAAAGACCATACTAGTTTTAAAACTAATGGTGCTAAAACACATATTTTTCTTGCCCGTATTTCCACGCGAAATTACTCCAATTTTCGAAAATTGTTGATGACCTAATTCCAAAATCTCTTAAAGGAACAGCTGTTATTAGAGGAAAAAATTTCCATCTTTAATATTTTAGTTTTAAGAAGACTCCGAAAAAAGAAAAGAAAGTGCACTACTGTAATTTTCGAGAAACAAGGGATTTTAACGAACTTAAAACGTTTCTCTTCAACCTTCACACTATCCAACAACCTGAAGATGGTTCAAAAACCACGACTCGAAACTTCGTAACAAAATATAAAAAATGTTATAGGAAGAATTTAACAATAACAATGTATGTATTTTAAATTTGATGTGAATATTATATTTCATTTAATTGCAATGTGAATGTTTTATTAAAATAAAAAGTCCTGTTGAAAAATGAAATAATAGACGAGTTGTTCTGAAAAATAAAATAAAATAACAGCTAGAAATATAAAAATAGCATGCAAGATAACCCTTGGATCTCTTTTTGCATCATATTCTACGAAATTCCGTTGCGATATTTTGATAATTCATCACAATGTTGTAAAGGACTGATCTATTCATTGCTTTGTAGATCACAATGATAAATTTCTCTCTTAACGTAACTAAATGAAAATAATGGCCCTCCATTATAAACGAGCTTACAGTATTTCGTAAGGGACTTTATTCCTGTGTTTCTCACTCTAAATTTCTTGAAGTAAATAAAACGTCCGTTTTTTAGACCTACAACAAATTCTGTGCAAAGTAATATATACTATTACAACTTGAAAAATGAATAGTTCATATTCATAGCTATCAGCTGGTAAACCGGCCGCAAACTTATTTCACAGCTTATCTGCAAACCCGGCTATCACGAGCAATGGCGCGATGCACTATCTACCAAAGCATCTCTGACATCGACGTGAATGCACCATTATCGATCCATCATCGCGCGTGGGTCGCGCTTGTGCGTGTGTTGGCAGCGTGTGTCGCTATTCGCAGAGAGCAAAGCGACCCACCACGACTGACCCGCGCGCGTTTTCTGGAGCCCTCATTTCGTTAGTTGCGAGGGGAGTGGTAGTGGTGGTTTCTAAGACAGGTTTACCATATAATTGATTGATTTTTCGTGTTTCCGGGCACGTCAACTGCTTTGATCATTAGTCCCGTTAGTGTAGTGCATGTTTTTTCTCGGGAGATGGCGGTGATCTTCCCCGGCTGGATGGCGAGATCCGGCGCCGACCTACCGTCGGCTAGTGGGGTTTCCCCCTAACCAGGACTCTCCCACCAACGGGGCACCGCCCCAGTAGGGACAAGCTCTAAGCTCCAGACCGGTCTCCCGAAATAAGTGGTAGTGTAGTGAATGTTAGTAAAGGTGTGTGTGCACGGGGAGAGGATAGGATGAGGAAGAGGAAGGACAGATCGCGCGCGGTCCGTGGCCCGTTTGTTAGGGTACTGCTCCGGCATTCGCCTGGTATTGATAGGAGATACCACGGAAAACTACCGATCAGAGCAGCCGGCCGCTAGAATTGTCCTCCAGACAGCAGCTGAATTCGACCAAGCTGAAAAGCTAGTGTCGAAAATCCTGCCGCCGTCAGAACTCGAACCTAGGGCCTCCCGGTTAGAGGCGCTGCAGTGACAGTTTATGCACTGAGCTACCGCTACCGGTGTTTACCATATATTAGTAGCTTGATTTTCAATGCAAAATGGATTCTATTGCACGGGAGCAAACATTTCTGATAATAAGATTTTAATTCTTATAGATAATTATTACAGATAGATAATAAGATTTTAATTATTATTATCTATCTGTAATTATTATCTAAATATCTAATTATAGATTAAAGATCTGTAATTAGATTTTTCAACAACGCTCATCGCGAACATTTATTATGAATTCGACAAATGTTCGTATATGATTGGGAGGTAGATATTCCGGGGCTGAAGAAAACGTGCACATTTTAACTGCCTTAACTATTTGAGCAATCCCGTCACACTACACCTTACGGCACGCGGCCACCGTAAAATCTCGAAGTGCCTGCCATCAGGAGACCTGCGATATTTTGAGACTGATCCGGAGATTTATTAACTGGAAAATCACATGATTTAATCAAATTCGATAGTATTAATGTTTAATTAAACTGATAAACTGATAAAATATTTTTAAAGTCTTATAAAATGTGAAAATATGCCACAATATGTGCAGTGTAAATATGCAATATTTGCGAACATAACGAGTACAAGTGATTTGAAATGACATCAAACGTTTCTTATATCATGTTTCCTTTCGATTACAACTACCCAGAACTCGACAATTAACAGATTTTCAATGTTTTGTATTTGCACGTGTATGTAAACATGAAGAATCATTTTATCATTTAAAATTTTAAAATAAATTTACATTTCCTGAACATTCAGACGACTAATCTTTAAGCCTGATCTCACTAACAGCATAGTTTGCTGATAAGAAACGAATTATTTGCTCCCCTAATCTTCTGTTTTACACACCTGCAGAAAATCTATCCATGTCACTTCACTTGACCGAACAAGCTTCGCAGAAGTAATTGAGACTTAACTAATAAATACTTTTCCGCTAGATTATAAATTCGATAGTCTATCCTGTTAGGCAGGAAATTGAAGTGAAATGGTGTCCACTAATGTTCACGGTCACGGAAGAATGGGTCGCGTTCCACTTCTGACTTAACTCCGCGCCATTACGTAGATAAAAATGTTACATGCGGAATACCTTAGTAGGTACGTCGATACGCAATGGCCAACTGCCCCGATTTAGGTTATGCATGCTGACCGAACAATAATAATAATAATAATAATAATAATAATAATAATAATAATAATAATAATAATAATAAGTAATAATAGACTGTTCGAAGAATGTACTGCTGGAAATCTAACCTACATCTCCCGGTGTACACCCCATTGCGAAGATTCGACTGCTACGGTAATTGGCAATTGTGTAACACTGAATATTTCTACGCATTTGTTAAAACTTGGCCAGGCGGTTTAAGATCAAATAACAATAAAATGATTATTATTATTATTACATTGTCTATTAAATTATATTACATGTTTTATTAATTAATTTAAAGTATCACGTATAATTAATTTTTCAAACGTGATAGTGAATTTTGCAGGAGAATAGTGCAGAAGAATTGTGCATGATGCAACACTTGATAAAACAAGTTTAATTCATTTCTTTACTTAAATAGAAAATCATTCTCTGGATATAGCGGAAAAATGTTCCCCCATAGAGAAGTAAGTTCGTGGCAATGAAATCAAGCAGTGTGTTAATAACACATTTCAAATTTCGTTGGATAAGCTTACACGTCAGTTCTAAATCTACTTGCCTTCTGAAGCTCCAACACGTCAAAATATAAAAAACAGAAAATGGTTTGCAAAATAGTACTGTTAGGGATCTCCGAGTCTACATATTCTAACCGTCCACTTTAGGTAATCTAACACGCTGCTACCGAGAAAGCTGCAAACTTTAATCGCCTGGCATCTACGCGCAGCCTTTTAATTACCAGAACTTCACCCGCCACATTTGCATGTCTATCTCGGCCATTTGTAATATAAATAAGACTCCCTCCGGTGAGATTTATTGCAATGTGGTGTTCTTTAAACCAGACGAGCGAGTGTGTGATGCCTCAGAATGAAATGCACAAAGAGCATAGATACTTGGAGCATTCATACACAAAGCATTTGTCGTCTCGTTAGCATAAAAAAACTTTTATTTAACGAGTTACATCATGATTTTATAGTTTCAGGGATTAGTTGTCCCCATCATCAGGTTACAATTTTTTAAAGAAATCACATTAAAACATTAAAAGCATAATCATATATGTTAGAAGTTTTTATTAGGAAAATTTTTATAAAACAAGAGAAATGTTAGAAGTGAAATTATTATGTACAGTTCGCAATTACCAAACACCACTTCACCTATTTTGTATTTACAATTTCTTCACAGTTTTCATGTAATCGTTGCTCTTCCCCTTCCTACCACTCAAGCAAGTAATCAGTCTTGTCAAATCTACCTAGATTGCTTGCACGCCCGGCGGTACTCGAAGGGGATCATATTTGGCACCAAGGTCCTCAGCTTCGATTACTGGTCAGAGGCACTGCAGTGACATCAGTTGATGCCCTGAGCCACCTTCGATGATATAAGCAATGTGCCTGAGCAAATGTTAATTTTTGTGTAATTGCGCATTCATATCTGTTTCCGTAGGTACAAGAGGGAGTGTGCTGCTTAGGTTGTTTTTTTTTAATTTGTTGCGTCTACATCTTGACGCAACGCGTCTCCAAGCCACTTAAGGGGCGTTGAGCGCTTTACACTTGGGAGTAATCCTCCATTAATGTGCTTTTACTTTTAATAATTGTCAAGTCTCGTAACGTCGCAGCCAGTCAGTGTGGTTCGGGTGGGGATCTAAGCCGCTCGTTTCAACGCATTGTGTCTCTTGTGGTGCGTTCAGAACCTGTACTTCCTGCAGTATACGGTAGAATGCGCTAGACAGCTGTCTTTTGAAACAGCGCAAAATTACTTATCGACATCTCATAACTGTTTGAATCAACAAGTCCTGTTTGCTAGTTTTTGAAATCATGAAAAAACTACATTTGTGTTGAGCGACTTTTCAGTTATTTTTCTAAAATAAATTGAAATAAGTTTAAATTATTTCCTGAATCTAAAGCTTTTATACACGACCGTTTCAGATGGATTCTGGTAGAACTCGTTAAGGTCTTTTCCAACAGTTCATTAACATAGGCAAATGCATTTTACATTTGTTTATTGCGAAACTGACAATAATTTACTACGTGAAGTACAGCCTGGATATTGACAGAACTTTTAATTTTAAATAATATTTTATTGAAGGCAACTTCAAGTGTGCGAAATCCATCCTAGCTAACCGCGCGATAAAATGGAACTCTATTAACTACGTCGTTATCAGATTATAGTCCACTCCATAACACATCGGATAAAAGTCAGGAATACAACCACCATTTCCCGCAGCAATCCACTTACGAGAGACTTTCGCTTTCTGGCAGACTCCGCGTCGCGCCGCGTCGCCTCATAACGCCGCGGCTTCCCCATTGAAACCCCCGCCGTGCCGCCCGCATCGCGGTCGGCCGACGAGGCCGCGGCGCCCGGCGTCGGCCCATTTCCCCGCCGACGCCCAATCAATGGCGTCGCGACGCCGACGCCGGCCCCGACGCCACGCGTCCCGGCGCAGCGCGGCGCGGCGGCGCCTCAAGGAGACGGCGCGGCGCCCGCCCCCGCCCCCAACACCGCCCCCGACGGCGGCGGCGGCGCCGGGCGATGGGCCCCGCCCCGGAGGGGCAATGGCCCACCTGTTGGCCCAGTCGGCCCCACCGCCCGCACGCTCCAACAAGTTCGGGGCGCTTGGCGGCCAGCCCACTGGCACCCTCGCACTCCCCACGCCAGCTAATATACTGCCCAGTGAGGTTCGCGGTATTGTTTGTGTCTACAGATCTTAGTCAAGGGAGAGTGACTGACTTCACTTTTTTCCCTTCCTTCAAAACTGAAATATTTAATAATTTCTTATATGAATTTTGTCGTACGTTAGGTGGACATGGATAGAGGATACTTAAAATTTCTTTGTATACACAAAAATGCTCTCGCACTCCCCATTCTGGATTGTATCTCACTCCAGTTCACGGAAATGAATATACTCCCAATTGTGCGCATTATTTGTGTCTACAGTTGTAAGTCAAAGGAGAGTGTTGAAGTATCGACTGACTTCTGTTTCCCAGCCTTCATGACCGATATAGTTAATAATTTCCTATGGGAATTTTGTCAAACGCTTTCCGGTCCATGAAAATGTTTGAATTGCTCAGTCCTCTTGAAACTGTAATGTTCATGTTTATTTTTAAGAGTCTTGAGAATAAAAGGTTTAAAAATTCGATTTCAAACTTATGACCTAGGTCTCACCATCCTGCAAAACCGAAATTTTAAGTAAGTGTAGAACAACCTTTCCCCAAGAAATGCTCTAGTAATGCTAAGTACCTAATAGAGAGTTCACACACATTTAATTATTCGAATTCTTGAATATATACTATGAAGCTTTAAATTGACTTTTCTTTCTTTTTATACGACCTAGACGAATTAGTGGACAGATTTATGAGGATGTCGTGCTTAACGATCTTTGGAAAGTGGCAGATGAACGACATCTTTGGTCTTCTCTATCTCAAAAAATTGGTAGTATGTGTTTAGTAACACATAACTCTACTTAATCGTATTAATTATCTCAGTACTGTTTATGCAAATATATTTGTGAATATTTGTGTTAAATAATTTTCTAGTATTTTATTTTTAAATATTGATAAGCAAATGCGACGTAACTTCGCCCATTTCATTTGACTGCGTACACCTTGCCAACTTTAATAAATTAATAAAAAATTTCAAACAATTTCACGTTGGTACTCGTTTATATAACTTACTTTTGCGACTCCTCCCCCCCCCCATAAATGCCAGAGACGCTCATGATGTAATATGAAGGTGATGAAAAATTCCTTAGAGGTCAAATTCGCATTCCATCCGAACATCGGAATGCTTACAACATCTCACGTTTGTAAGACTGTTCCTAGATAAGTTTATTGAAATTTGATGGTATGAGCTCACATTTCCTTGTTTCAACAAGTCATCAACCTGGAAGTTCGTGCATATTACTGAATTTATTTCGTTTTTCTTTTAACGTACAGTATGGTTTGAAGTTTAAAAAAATTTCGATTTCAATCATGGAATATTTTCCTGAAAGTTTTACAATACTCCTGTTTATGAATATTACATTATCGATCCTAAATTCCGACTTATCGAATTCGTACTTGGTATTTGCCTCTATTGGATAGCCCGATACTTTTAATACCATCTGCATGAAGTTCTTCCGAAAGTTCTCAAAATAGCTTACGTCTTACTCCTACAAGAATCATAAGCATGATGGGAACTTTGTGATAGTGAAACATTTTTGGCAGTGATCACACAACAATCTTGCGTTGTGAGCTGAATAAATGAAAAGATTTTTCCATTTTTAAATTGGAGGTCATCACTAATTCATTTGAATTGATTTCGACCATGCCACAGAGTTATCAGATCAGTTGTGAAGATCAAATATACGGGTGGTCAAGATCGTTTCAAAGGAAAATAATCTATGAGAATTTTTTTGTCGGATTGCTTCACGTCTCCTTCATAACTTCAGAGCTCTGGAGCTCCATTTAACAAGCCACCAACTGTTACCGCCCCCCTTTACGTGTTCCCCTATGAAAGGACCCGGTCTCAATTGCTTCTTTTAGTTTTATGAGCCATCAGTGTCAATCATCAGAAGAACATCCTCCCCAACCGTTGAGTAAGGCGGGATGCGCGCTCTCTCCTCGAGAGATTTCTACGTCGAGATTTTTCTCCGAAGAAAGAAAGCTTTGAACTTCGAAACTGGCTACTATTAATCGATTTATTATTTTTAATTTGAGATCATATGATACGCTGAGTGAGAATTTAAATGTATTTAACTTCTCCCTTGTGAAGAAAATTTAGGAACTCGCGAAATTAAGGTAAACCTTCAGAGAATTCTAATTTCAGAACAAAATTTCAATTTATAAATAACACACTCGAATTATAAAATGAAGTATTTAAAATTCTTATAAAAAATATATTTTCAGAATTATTTTATCTAGTGCGAATTAATGCCTTTTTGATACCTGATTAATGAAGTGTTGACATTTGTTTGCGAGTTCTGATGGCAAGTACATTTAGCACTAAGAAGTACACGATAGCAAATCCTATTGCTTTGAACGTATACATGAACATGCAGTGTTGCGTTTAGTAAATATTATCTATAGTAACTATTGCTCTATAATAAAATTCTCAACTTTACGTTGAAGGCTTACTTCAAAGCGGTACAGCAAATCTTTGCCAAAACAGCGGGATAATCTTATCATTCGCTTTAAAATCTGGGCACTCCAGCCGCATTAATCGCATCGAGTTGCGTAACTGCTTATACACGAGCCTAGACTGATATAATTATAAGATCAAAGATGTCGCGATTGTACTTCACAAAAATTGGTGTCTTCTCGGTAGATAAAGGGAATTAAAATGTAGATACGAAGCAATAAATCAGATTTGTCACGCAAACTAATCGAGGCGGCACACGACACCTGATTTGCAGAGCTTACCTTCAGTGTGTGGAAATTAATCCTATCCGTACTCCCGAGAGATCAAGAGATTCTTTATTGGAGATTGGATTTAAGATAGCAATATGTTCTCGAAAACCGACAGTATCTTAATACTTCGACACTGAGATCGTAGTCTTTACAGATACCTAGGAAGTTCAATTACGAGAGTTATTGTACAATGTTTACAATACACAATAGATTTAGTTCTAAATTTAAATAATCAAGATTAGAAGTACTCGAGCTGATTACTTTCCTTAATTTCCAGTAGTTTAGCAGTGACCAGTTTGCATTGCCAACTTCGTAGAATTTTGCATTTCGTTGCATTGAGAAATATCAATTTCGCCGTTTGATCTTTAAAATGTCATACTTTGTATGCTATAAGACAAAATTTCTACAAATTATTTTCTGTTTGTGAATATTCAAAATTCCAAGAATGAACCATAAATCATCTCAATGCTGTGCGAAGTTTATAATGTTGCATCTAACGTCACTAGACTGCAAAGAATGCTTCGTTTCCTCCCAAAATTCCGCGAACCACTTTTCGAGTGCACATCCTATCCCTCCCCCTTCGTATTTATCAAGTAGATTTTTTCTCGGGGATTATCCTAAATAACTACTAGCAGTTATAAAATATTAATAGTGTACGCCGTCATGTAATTTAGCAGACAATTTGGGGGAATTCAGTCTTACAATGTTCACAGTACAGTGTCAAATAGAGACACGAAATGTCATTCGAGTAATATTAACATTAGCATGCGTATAAATTCGTTTCTTGCAGTACAATGAACGTACATGGTGACATACAACGAAAATCGTTTTCAATTTCTCCTAAATATTCATATTTGAAAATTACAGTCTTACACAATTAATTAATGAACATTGAACTATACGCTACTACTTCTGCTATTCTAATAATATCCGTGGCAGAATACCAAGTGTGCTTCTCCCAAACTGCTGGTAGAACAGTAAGCAGGCCTGTATTCGGAATATCCGGTATTCGACTCCGCAGCGGCTCCCGACATAACTGTTGTTTTCCGGTAGCTATCGCTCCACGGCAGAAGAGCGACGGCTCGGCTCAGTTCATTCACCGACGTCTCCACGGCCTTTCAGCGCTTGCGCAACTGCTCCAGTTCAGCAGCACGCTTAGGGCCGCCGGAAATAAGCGAGTATTAATTTATTGGAACATTAATTCTTCAAAGGCAACTTATTGATTTAAGAGTTGTGGATGTGATTGCATTAGTGGCTTAAAACCATTCTATGTAGTTGGGATGGAATGATGCCGCAGCATTGACTAGTGATAGATCCCGGAAGGTCAGGACGAAGGTCGTTGAGTTTGATCATTTGAAGTAAGCGATAATAAATTGTAGTTAAAAGATATTAAATTATGTTGTGATACAATTTCAATATTGTAGTATAAACACGTTTAGAAGATCCACAAAATATTACCAAGCTGCCTCGTCGGGTCATATTAGTTTCCAATTGAGTGTATTGATTTTGTTGTGGACATTCAAGAAATATGAAATCTTTGTTTCCATGTTCAAGACTATTTTTAACATCGTTCGTAAAGTGGTCTGTGGATCGCAATTTGTCAACATGTATATTTTTTAAGATAGCACAATTTTTATTCATTTCAATACAATGCTTTTAAAGGATTCGTAGAGTACGGCGTCAACTGCCGTATTAATGATTTTAGAACAAAATTTCATCGATCTGATAAGCATGGTTTGCGTGTCCTTCAACGAAAAGAGCCCATATAGTAAAAAGTTTGTGAGCGTTTTAGCAACTGGAGTGTGACTCCGCGATATACATTGACTTGCACAAAATCTGGGCCATTTCGAAGAAAACATTTTTATCTCTCATGTTATTCCCAGGAGTTCTCAAGCATAAAATGGATTCAACGGCTTGGTTGAGCAAGGATATTTTTTGCAGTTGAAACGTTATCAAGGGAAATGTTGCAAAATGTTTATAACGTACGCATAGAATCATTTGCTAAAGAGGAAAATGACTGCATGTCATCTTAAGACATGTCTCGTATTCAAGAATGGAAACTTTCCCACCAATACCGAAAAGAATTGAGTCTCAAAATTTCCTCCGTTGATTTTTGTTCTGCGTTTGAAATAGAATTACGTAAGTTTGAATTAGAATTACCGTAAGGTCTCACAAGCCAGTTGGATCGAATGTTAGGTCTACAGAAATCGTTTGTAGCTCTAAGACTGTCTCTGAACAATATTTTTAAAATGTTACAAATGTATCTCGAAATGTGTTCTGAATTTTGCGAAGTGTGCTGTCGACATCGTATCTGACATTTAAAAGACCCTTCATCTCTGTGATATAAAAGATCTGAACATTGCTAGGAAATACTAGCAAACAAGTCAAATCATTTAGAGCTACTACTTTGTTAACCTTCAAAGGATAAATAGTTCTTACCTTGTCTCGATCCGCTTCGTTACATTAGTAATATTAATGTATCATTGTTACATAGTAATATGATTAATATCACCTGTTGATTTTAGCTCAGAGACAGCATTGCCACTGCCTCCGCGGCCACTATGACCAGGAGGTCCTAGGATTCGAGTTCCTACGAGAGCGGATATTCGATACTAACGTCACAGCTAGTTCGAATTCAGTCGCAATATGGAGGAGACATCTAGCAGCCGGCATCTAATCGATAGTTTTCCGTAGTTTATCCGGTCAATACCAGTGAATGCCTGAGCAGTACCCTAATAACAGGGACGGCGATCAATCTTTCCTCTTCCTTGCCTTATCCTCTCTCCTTACTTACACATAGCACTTCACGCACTGGGCTACCACACATGGAGAAGAGACTAGTTTGGACCAGTCTTGGAGCTTGTCTCCGCTGGAGATACCTGGAGGAGGAACACCGACGTTTTAGTCTGCGCCCATCATCCACCGGGGGAGAAACTATTACCAGCGATGAAACATTCACTACATTAACATGACTAAAGACCGTGGCAGTCGACATGCCCGGAAGCACCAATAAATTAAGCATCATTAATATCAGATCTGGTCATGTTTCAAAATGTCAGATTTTTAATAGATTCACCAAAGATTTGAAGTGGATACATTGAATTACAAACATTTATGTTAAAACCTACCCTTATTAATACAAATCTAAGTGAATTATAAGTACGTATCTACGTGAAAAACTGTTGGGCCTTTTCTACGTGAAAAACTAAAAGTATAAGGGGGAAAACGTAATAAAAATCCATAAACAGTTCTAATAAACATTACTAGAGGGACAAATGTAAATTTTATGGCCAATTTTCAAAACATGTAACTACAAAATTCACCTTTCCATTAAATGAAAAAATCTACAGTAAAATATTTTCAGGGATTCTTCAAATGGCACCCTAATAATCATGTAGTCAACTTCTGTGAAATAGGAAGCTTCCACGACCAGAATCGTACGAATGTTCTGAACTGACTATGTGACGGTGATTCCGCATGAGAGCTCAGCAAGGCTGTAAAAGCTGACATTCCGATCAACTTGTCCTTTTCTTCCTCAAACTTGAGAGGTTGAAATACTTTGTCACTTCTGTCCCAAGGAACATCACATTATTGCCGAAGGGTTGGCATCACAGTAATGCCTTTTATGCGGTTGCCATTTGTGGAAAAGTTTTTAAAAAATATTTCATTCAACCTATTTTTTTTTCTAACAACTTAGTACTTTGCCGATAAACACTTTTGAAAATTCCAATCTCTAGTATTCAAGTTCTGAACGCATTCTTTAGAAACTCATTTCGAACCTTTCGAAAGACCAATGTTCCTCTTCGAGTGCCATCGCAGTCTGACAATCCATCCTACATTATTTCGGTTCTCTTTACATTTAATGTATTTCTCGAGTGAATTGGCGGGAATAATTCATCCCCTAAGAAATGATTTTATTTATGGGTTGAAATACGGCTAACTAGAGAATCAAATAATTGTAAGAAAAGTTTCAAGTTCTAAACGAATATTTCAGAACTCAATATATTACCAAACTTTCGATGGCTCACTTCATCTGTATATTCCTCACACTACTGCGATCTCACAGAATCTATACAGGCGTAGGTGTCACAGGGCATCAATTTATGTCACTCTAGTGCCTCTCATCGGAAGGTTCTCTGGTTAAGAGTTCCGACAGTGGCAGTAATTTCGACACTTTGCTACATATGTCAAATTCAGCCGCAGTCTGGAGGAGAATTCTACCGACTGGCTGCTCTGATCGGTAGTTTTTTGCAGTTCCTCCGATCAACACCAGGCGAATGCCGAAGCAGCATCCTAACAAACCTGCCAAGGACCGCGCGCTATCTTTCCTTCCAATTCCTTGGCCTATCACCTCTTACTTACACTCGCATTCCCTACACTACCACACATACAGCGAGACTAGTCCGCTACGAGCTTGTCCCGCAGGTGAGATATCTGGTTGAGGGAAAGCCCGTAAGTCGATGGGTAGATCGGCACCGGATCTCGCCATTCAGCGGAGGATCACCGCCTCCTCCCGCTATAAAACATGCAATGCGCTTACAGAACCAATGACCTTCGCAGTTGACGCGCCCGGAATCACTAATCAATCAAAATCCATCCTATTCTTTTAGGTTCGTTCCCCCGCGCCTGAAATCTTGCCTGGGCGAGAGCAAACCCATCCCCTTGAAGGCCCCTCTGCCTCCGCCCTCCGATCGAAGCGCCCCAGGCGGCGAGGGAGGGCGAGAGGACGAGCGTTCCTCCGCCTCTACTTCGGAGGCTGACGGAGACTAACGATAGCCAGCACCAGCAGCAATTCGAGCTCGAGAAGCACTCGCCGTTGCTCCTTTTTCTCCTTAATCGAAGCTGCAAATGGCGGAGTCTCGTTCGTCTTCTCTACAAAGCAGATCTCGGTACACGTCACTGTTAAGTCTTTCTGAGATCTTTTCCGTTGCCGGATTAGTTCGAAAGATTTTTTTAACAGCACAATACTAATGTTTTGTGTAGTAAATGCTAAATGATTAGATACTTCTTTTACTTTACTCGTAGTAGAACGTCTTGTGATATTAGTTATTTAATACACTGATAATTATTTAACAATTTTCATCTTGGGCACGAGATCAGATGTCAACTTTCCTGCACGAGAATGAGTAACTTTGAAAAATATTTTTTTAAAATAGTATTCTATAGGTGTTGGGGTTAATTTTTAAATATGATCAATAGTGACACCAAGTTGTACGGATTTAAATATTACTTCTGCTTTTAAAAGCGTTTCGAGGGAAATCACTTCATAGTACGAAGTAATTATGTGTAGCGCTTTATAATTTTCGGAAAACCCTTTTCTCAACGACAGTTATAAAACACTATTAAACCATTACTTTTAATGTTAGTCTAAATAGGTATAGTTGGAGCTAAAGTTTGTGTCTCAAACTTGCCTGAAAATGAAAAACCTACCAGTATAACGAGAGAGGTTGCTGATATATATTTAAGATCGTTTTTAGCTTATTGCGATAATGCATCGAATGGAAAACAACATGGGAGTAATGTGCTTTCAGCGAGATACAGACTCATACCCTTGAAAGAGAAACAACTTATCAGGAAAAAAAGAATGACTTCTACGCCTTCAATGAAGTACGTCTTTCAAAGGATGAAATATCTTATCTTTTTCAATGTAGCATAGGCAATTTGTTTCCTTCTGTCTCAGCTTTTTTTCTCTACTCTAGAGTACGAGACATTCGATATTATGTGCACCGCAAAGTTTGTATAAACTATGAAAGAACCAAAGCTCAAACAAGTACTCGTTTAACAAAGATTCCGTTAGAAACTTTTGTTACCAACATTTTTTATCTCAAGAGTGATTCAAAAAACATTTCATTTTGCAGAACTGTTTTAAATCTATGCGGAGCAGTTTCGTAAAACTCAAATTTGTATACTACATGTAAAACTTTTTATGAATTTGGTATTTTATGAATTTGCTAGGTATCTCCCTCCAGCGGGACGCCATCTCATCCAGGTCTAGCTCTGGTCTCACAGGCGAAGAGTAGTACATGTAGTAAGTGCGTGTGTTAGAACAGGGTACGAGGATGATGAAGGGAATATCGCGTGAAGTCTGGTCCATTGGTTGGGACTTCCCCGAAATAAGAATCACAGTAATTGGGGAAACCACGAGAAATTGACCGATCATATCAGATCTACGGTTGAATTCGATCTAGCCAAATAGTGTCGAATTTTTTTTTCACCGCCGAGACTAACCTACGGCTTTCCGGTGCGAGTTGCTCCAGAAACAATTGTGAAGCTGGCTCTGAGCGAGCCAAGGTTTTCTTTGTGCGATTTTGTTGGGATGAAATTGGAGGTGTTCATACCGGCAAAAGAATTTGTTCTTTAACTGTCTTTTACTTTGGTTCTTTTGTTGGTTTTTGTACTTTATTGTATACATTTATTGTGGTCAAATTTGTGTTTTTAATAAATATTTTGGTTCACTAAAGTATGTAGAAGGCGATTAAAAATTTCTATGGTTTTTAATAAGGTTTTTCATCTATTTGTACAGTGGTTGAAAAACTTTTTTGGAGGGAGGGAGGACTTTGCAAAAAAATTCGTCTACCCTTCTATATATAAAACTTATTATGAATATAAATAAGGAAATTTATGTCTATCCAAACTTGCAGATACGTTCTCTCTTAAAATAAGAATGTACATTTCTCATTTGACCTTGCTTCTCTTAACTTCTAAAATATTAGACACGTTCTACTAACTGCTAATCATAATTTCTTATAGAATGTTTTTGGAATCCTGCATGAAAGTTCGTGAGAGTTGGTGATATGTAAATAAAGTCTTCTGTAAAGAATCAATTAGCCGAAAGTGCGCATTAAGTATTTTTTACCATATGCAATTTCTATCAAGTGTTCGTTACGCCAGAAGAGTATCGTAAAATTGGTAGTACCTCAACTTCAAAACAAAGTTGAACTAACGTAACGATATCTGCATAATTTGCAAGTTACAATATATTCAGCAGGGCATCTAATTACCCAAGTCTTACAGAAATCTTGTGTTTAAAAAAATAACGTTAGAATTCAAAATGATGTATTTCCTCTAAGTCGTGAAAGAAAGTAACAGTAGAAATATTATTAAATACAAAATGTAAGTTCAAAACCATCATTTTAATATAATTCATAGACTTAGTTGCGAACGTAAAATTACTTTAAAAATGTATGCGCTATTTTCTTAAAATGTCTGCGTAAACACTTTCTGAAGCTGATCATTGAATCTTAGGAGTACGACATTACTTGGTCGATGAACGTTTTAAAAATTGTCAGTTATAAAAATCAAAACCCTTTCTACGGCCAAGGCCCTGCCCTACACCAACGTGGGAAAGGTTCCCTCGAAGAAAGGAAGCTGCTTGCGTACGCTCGTGGAGAGCAACTCTGACAAATCGTTAATCGCCCCGGACCCCTGCACCGCCCCCCTGTCCGCCCCCGCTCCCGCCCCTGTTTCTGGATCCTTTCAAAGCGACTGAATGCAGCGAGCAGTGACGCGTACGCCTGCTACGACCGCCGCCGCCTCGAATAAAGGCTCTTCTCTGAAGTGGCGGCGCGGTGTGGCGAGGCGTGGAGGACCGCGTCGCGACCCAGGGCTGGGAGTGAGGAGCTGACGCATCGCCTATTAGGACTCATTGGATCCCACCGCCACGGCTGCAGGGCCGATGGCGGAGGCGATGGCGGAGGCGATGGCGGAGGCGATGGCGGAGGCGATGGCGGAGGCGATGGCGGAGGCGATGGCGGAGGCGATGGCGGAGGCGATGGCGGAGGCGATGGCGGAGGCGATGGCGGAGGCGATGGCGGAGGCGATGGCGGAGGCGATGGCGGAGGCGATGGCGGAGGCGATGGCGGAGGCGATGGCGGAGGCGATGGCGGAGGCGATGGCGGAGGCGATGGCGGAGGCGATGGCGGAGGCGATGGCGGAGGCGATGGCGGAGGCGATGGCGGAGGCGATGGCGGAGGCGATGGCGGAGGCGATGGCGGAGGCGATGGCGGAGGCGATGGCGGAGGCGAGTGGGATCTCAGAGGAGGGAACCATGTGTATTAGAGGGCGGATGTCTCCCGGACTGTCTGGTTTCGAATGTCACGCAGCGTTTACAATGGACGAGACCAATCGGCCATGAAATGGAAGTAGCTGGAGCGGCCCAGACTAATTTAGTCTCATTCAGTTGCCTGCATTTACGTTCCACTCCGTAGACAAAGCCTCAGATTTTCTAGCGCAAAACAAATTAGTAAACGGTTATCTATATATCTGAGAAGATGACGTGCGCGAGACATCCACAATTTTTGGACACAAAAATATTGCCCGTTTTGCAAACGAAAAGTGGATAAATATTGTTCCTTCATGAAATAAAATACTTTTTCTAACACTATAGTCTGAATCTACGCTTTATATGTCGTGTATATTGAAAAAAGATCGCAAAATCCGACCGTCACGTCTAAAACGTTTAAACGATATCTCGAGAACTGATACAAGACGCTGCGAGTTTAATTTTGGGGTGTACTTTACACGAATGTACGGAACAATAAGAAAAACCTTACACAATAAAACCCGAGAGGCTCAGTTGAAATTTTAGAAAACGCTTGCCGCCCCAATACGAACCTATGGATGCGAAATAGGACGTTAAATAGATCAAAAAGAAAAATTCAAACAGCGAAATGAAGTTCCTGCGAAATGTTGCTAACTATACTTTATTAGATCAGACGAAAAATGTGGATGTACGGCACTAACTCTGAAATCATAAACAAAATTGTTACACCCATACTGTAAGAATTAACGACGTCAGACGCCGTGAACAAATTATGTACCGGCTTCCAGAAGATTTGGAAGACCGAACACTCGGTGGATTGATCTCAACGTTGAAGAGGACTGAATCTTTGTCGAAGAATAAGAGACTGCACATGAAGCCCCCACAATATTTTTAAGTTGTTAGTTTTAAAATTGTTTTTTAAATTCTGATATTTTGAAAATTGCCAAGTTCGTTTTTTCGTCTTTCTACAAATTTATACAATATTGAAGACGAAGTTCTTCCTAAAAAATGTGTGTTTCAAAGAGGTTCATCGTGTTTATGTAGAATTAACGTCTTGTGCAATTTTTCGAAAATATCAATAGTTTTCGCATAATTTTGCGTAAAATTGGGCAATTTTTAAACACTTTTTTTTCTTTAAAAGTTCTTTCAACTTTTCTCCGATGTATGAAATAACAGAAAAAATGTGGTACTGATACCATTTTCAGCGAATTCTACATTTTCGAAAATTATAAAAAACATTGCAAAGGATCAATATTCGTGATAGATGTGCTCTTTGAATGTTACAAAAAGTTAGATGTTTATTAAAGTTTTTAAAACCGGTTTGGATAACTCAATTTTTGGTTGGAAGTTAATCCAATTAATGAATAGTTCTGTCCATACATGAGCGAAGAAAGATTAAAAATTTCGCTCTTTTTAGATTTTTTCTGGATTTTTGAAAACTGCAAAATCATGGTAGAAACTGCGAGCTGTTTTAACACTTCTACGTTCTGATAGCAAAAGTTCATACCCTTCTTTTCACCCCTTCTCAATACAGTGTTCGGAGCCTGTCTGAAATAGAATTCCTAACGGAAATCGTTTTTAGTACAGCACGCCCCAGAAAGCCGTGCATCTTTGAAACCCTCGTTCAAGGAACACCCAGTTAGGACGGGCGGTCACCTCGGGGGCCGGCATTTGGGCTCCGTGTCGGCACGAAAAGGGCTGCCGGGCGAGACGGCCTTTGGAAGACGGTGGCGCCTGCCTCGAAGGGGAAAGGAAGACGCCGAGGGGCAGGGGGGGGGGGGCCGTGACATGGCGCCGCGCCGCCACCGTCGGTGGCACGGGTAGGACACGTCAGCGGGCGCCGCCGCCGCCGCCAGGCCGTCTGCGCGGGTGGCACGGCCCCGGAGCGGGGCGGGGCGGTGGCGGGGCGGGGGCGGGGCGGTGGCGGGGCGGGGCCGGGGCGGAGAAAGCGCCTGCGGGCGGTGGGCGTGCGTGGCGTCGCGTGCGGCGGTGCCGGCGCGACGCATCGATTGACGGGCGCAGGTCAACGCCCCGTGCCTCCGCCCGCTCCTCGAGCTGCCACCGCCGCCTCCGGCCGCCTCTGCCGCCGCCACGCCCAAATCGCCCGCGCGTCGCCGGCCTCGCCAGGCCCCGAAGCCCGACCTCGGCGGAGACGCACGGGAGATTCCCGAGCGAGGGGCTCCGCCCCGATGTATTGATCGCTGTGGCGGCGGAGCCGGTGACGATGGCGGCGCCACGCCGCACGCCACACCCCGCACGTCGCCCGCCGACACGCGTCCGCCACCCGCCCGCCCGCACGCGCCTCTCCGCTCCGCCGCCGCACGCCACTCCGGCCTTCCGGTCGGCGGCCCCGCGCGCCTTCCTTCCGGCCAGCCGAGCCCCGCGGCTTGGCTCCGCGCCCGCCGTCCGCCCCGCGCGCCCCCCAGCCGCGGCCCGCGCTCGCCATATGGCGCGCCGCCGCCCGGCGGCGCCCCGGTCCCCCCTCACCAAGCGCGCACCCGCACCAGCACCTCGCCCTCGCCCAGCGTCGGCTCGGGCTTCTTCAGCACCTTGACGGACTTGAGGCCGCCGAAGCCCGTCAGCACCACGGCGCGCATCTCCTTGGGCGGCTCCTCCTCCTTCTTGTCGGCGGCGGCGGCGGCGTCGCCGTCCTCGGCCGCCTTCTCCTCCGGGGCGCCTTGTCGTCGCCGGCCGCGGGCTTGCCGTCTTGCTCGGACATGGTGAGCCGGTGGTGGTGGAGTGTAAAAGAGGAGTCGGAGTCGGGAGACGCGGCCGGAGGCTGGCCGTGCAAGCGGGCGGGAGAGCGAGAGAGAGAGGAGGCGCGGCGGCGTTCGAACCGGGCGGTGGGCGCGCGGCGAGTGCCGGTCGGCGGCGGCGCGCGCTGGGGCCCAGGCTTGCCGCGCCGCGCCCCGCCCCGCCGCGCACCCCCGCGCGCGCGCCGCCCGCCCTCCGCGCCGGCAAGTAGTTCCGGCCGCGCCGGGAAGTAGTGCGGCGGCGCGCGCAGGCGCTCCCGCCGCAGCCTTCGAATGGGCGCTGGGCTAATTGGACCCCGCAGCCGCTCGCCCAGGCGCTGCTCGGCCCCTCAGCCACATCTTCATCCCATGCACTAACATTCAATGAATTCTTCATTAAAACCGAATTCCTGGTCGTCTGTGCTGTGTAAGAGACTGGAGGGAATTACACTTGTGTGTGCACCATGCCATCTCTATCCTTCCCAAAGTCCACACAGTGTAATATCATCTAAACCCGGAACACAATTTTAAAGTCACTAGTATGTAAGAGGCGCCTGTAGGACAATGACGCTGAATGCACCATGTCATCTCTATTCCCCATGAAAGTGGACAGAGTATATCATCTCAATACCATCTCAATAACATTCGTTTAATTTTTTTCATTAAAAGCACCCGCGTTGCTCAGGGATATCACTGTAGTGCTCTGACCAGAAGGTGCTAGGGTTCGAGTCTCAACGGAGGCAGAATTTTCGGTATTAGCTATATAGCTGGATCTAGTTCAGCCGCTGTCTGGAGGGGAATTCTAGCGGCCGGCTGCACTGATCGGTAGATTTCCGTAGTTTCTCGATCAACGCAAGCGAATGCCGGAATCTTAATAAATGGGCCACGGACCGCGCGCGATCTTTCCTTCCTCTTCCTTATCCTATCATCATCCCTCACTTACACACACACACACACACACACACACACACACACACTTAGTACACGCACCAAAAGGCCACACATGTCGGGAGCTTAGAGCTCATGTTGGCGGAGGCGGTGTCCCGCTGGCGGAAGATATCTGGTTGGGGAAAAACCCGCAAGCCGACGTATGGGGCGGCGGCGGATCTCGTCATCCAGCGGGGGAAGATCACAGGCACCTCCTGCGATAAAAACGTGCACCACTCTTACGGGTATAATGACCTTAGCAGTTGGCGCACCCGGGAACACTAATCAATAAATCTAAATTCATTAAAAGCGCATTCCTCATAGTTCCCTGTGTAAGAGCGTTGCCTGAAGGAGAATGATGCTTATGGTTGCAACACGCCATCTCTTATTAACCTCCCCAAAGTAACCAATATTATAACATCTTGTTGTTGTTTTTTTCAATGACATATATTTAATGTTTTCGAATATGAAACCGAATTCCTGACATGCTCCTGTGAATCATAGCCGCCGCCGGTCACCGAGGCACTGCCTGGTAGAGAATGACGCATGTGAGTGAGCCATCTTTAACCCTCGATCACGAAAGTGGTGTCATATTACATCATTCCATTTCATTATTCCGCTGGGACCGAGACGTTGCTTAGACGAAGTGACCGTTGGATGCACCATCTCTAACCACATTCTTAGAAAGTGATTCTAATATTATTTAATAATATTAATTTTAATTCTCGAATATTCTAATATTAAATTGAATTCCACCTTCAATGGTAGGCTTCTAAAATAGACTTCAAAAATGAATTTCGTGTTTAGTACGAGTCAGGGGTGCACTCGTGAATTGTTCTGTATAGGAACCTTTACTATTAATTGTTTATTATTCTGTCACATTATATATGAAAGTTCTGTTGTTAGTTTTACAACAGTCATTAAAGGATAAATAAACATTAACTCATAAAAAATAAAACATTATTAGAAGATTATAATTTACCTAACGTTTCGGGCATCTGTTGCGCCCATCATCAGGTATACTTAATGAAATGTATAAACACTAATTTGCGATAAATATAGCTTGATTGATTGGCCTATGTAAATATTAACGTGTAATACTTTTTGCTAACAACTGCCAACCTTCGAGAATTCATGGCCGGGCTTATCTCTACTCACTAGGTGTTCCCGGCTGCACTCAAGACTCCGACTGCCTCAGGCATGGTTGTCTTAAAGCACACGATAAGGTCGCGTAAAGTACTATTGCCTTAAATCATTATTTATTTTATTGTCTTAAAGCGTATGTTAAGGTCGCAAAATGTACTATTTCCTTCTAGAGTGGGACCAGAACAGCGGCCCAGCACTTTCTGGTATACCAATGCAATCCTGGATCATATATCTTAATTAAAAATCAATGATAGCCTATACGATAGTTTTGTTTGACAGTGGTATCCTCAGGCAATTTAAAGACAACCAAACCAACTTTAAACCATAATTATTTTTATTATCATCACTATTCTAAGAAACACAGCGTTTCGCGACACAATGATGCCGCATCATCAGGTAGACAGATATTGAAGCATTTATTACAATTAAAACTGTTTCTAATGGTCTGTCACCTTGCCTGTCACCTTGTTGGATGCACTTTACGCTCGAAGAATATGTTCCGCAGACGCACAGCTATCCAAATTGTGACTATGTTACTGAGTAACAATGTATTTTAATAATTAAACTTTGAACTAATTTAATTATTAAAACTGTTTCTATACTCATAAATTTATTTATGGAGTTGTTTTGTTTACAAAGGTATATTTAAATATATTTAGAAAAATGCAGTAACCATTATTCCGCTGGGAAGACGAAGCAGAATATGCAGACGAAGTTTTGAATGTGTAACTTAGTTTTCTGTTAAGAGTTAAGAGTCTGCAATGAATTTCATATTGATACGAATCGGTAACCCGACGTATTAGGTATCAGAATCCGGAGTGTCAAATAAACAAATATATGATAACCGGATTTTTTTTAAAAAATATCACTCTATTTATATACCAATTAGCGAAACTGATATGAAGTGAATAACGTTGAAGCAAGATAAGAAAAGACGAATGAAAATAAAATTTTATTGCAGCTATCATGCGATACTATTTGCATTTGCATCATTATCATCTCTAACGCATTTCTCCGTTGATTGTTATGAAAAAAAGAAACTAACATCATATACCCAGATTACTGAACCTATCGCATTGTCGAAGAGTCGAACTGAAGGCTGATGTCCACATATGTCTGAATTAAAAGAAGGATCTTTGTATTTGTTTTTCAGTTTCATGATTAAATTATTATTGCTCATTCATAAGTATTTTTTACTTCAATTTTACATTCACTCACAGAGTAATACTATTGCACATGCTGTTATCATGGCTTGCACCATAATTTTAAAACATACCATCATACAATCAAAATACAGATCGCCTAACGGGTATTTTGATGTGCCAGATATTTACATATATTCTATATTTTCAATGAATTCTTTTTACCCTTTGAGTTACACATTGATTTACTACTCAAACAGGTCCAATGGAAGAAAAATGATTAATATAGAGAGTAGGTACTCCGTATACGAGTCCAATGAGCCACATATGCCTTTGCCATCGGCTGAATTTAGCACAGAGCCAGCATTGCTACTGACCCTACAGCGACTCTGACCGTGAGTTCCTAGGATTTGCGTCCCGAAGATGACGAATTTTCGACGCCAGCTAAAGGAAAAGGTCAAATTCAGCCGCTGTTGTGATCGGTAGTTTTCCATTGTTTTTTTTATAATACCAGACGAATACTGGAGGAGTACCCTTCCTTTAACCTATTCTAATGAGGTTCCCTCAGAACCCGCATCACTCCTGATCACCCCTAGCACTCAAGAAACCAATGCTCCAAGTCCCTCATTGAAGTATTCCAGTTGTTGGAAGAGAAACGGGTCATAAAATGTCACTAGGGGAGATGACACATCATGGTGTTTTCAGGGTTCTTGAGTGATATAATGGTGGTATGTTTCGTATCTATCGAATAATAAAATAACTTATACATTTCCCGTGATGCTTCGAACAGATGTAGGGATAGTTGTTTGCTTGCTAGGGGGCTAGTGCAAACTTGCCCTAGGTCCCGAACTAATTAGGGCTCCTAAGAAAAAAGAATTTGGCGAATTGAGTGCCGAAACGTCTGCACCGTCTAGATAATTGACAATCATTCATTGAAAATCTGAAATGTGCTGTTTTGCGGGAAGTTTTCAAAAACGACATACTATTGGAACGTTTTCCGGTATGTTCAGGAGCGCCTTTGTGGAATAAGAATAAGGAACATTCCGAAAATACAAACTATTTAAAAACTGACTTCCTTCCACTAGAGATGAATATGCGACCAAACCATTTATTAATACTTACGTTGAGTACAAGAAATGAAGGGAAAGATGTTTTAACCATTATAGATGAGCATGCTGAAATGAAAAAGCTGTAAAACCATAGTGTAAAACCTTATATACACCAATGTGTATATAAAAACTAATCAGCTCAAAAAGTATTCTGATTTTTATAATGCAAAGGAATGTTCAGAGAACGAGATTTTTATGAGCTCTGCGGAAGTATTCCGACTTAGCTTCGCGTTTTCTCTCTGTGGTCGTTTTTTACTGTTCGTGCCCTCACGCAACCAAAGTCACTTCACCGCCCCAATTGCAGCAAACGCGAGATACAGAAGTCATGCCATTGACGGCGCAGCTATACCAGCTACAAGAAGCGATGTTACGCAGAAAACATCCAAGCAACACGAATCAATATGGTAGAAAATGGCTTGGAAAGTTAGGACGTTTCTTACAATTTTGAACAGCGAGGACGTACACCGAAATTTAGATTGTGTGGGATATATCTGTAAAAAGTTTTAAAAGTTATAAATATTTACTAAACGGAAAATAGAAAATCCCCAAAACATTGTTTCATTACGTTCATTATTAAGTTTTGAATAATAATGATATAAGGGATGTTTACAAATTCTGGAACAATGCAATAATTTTCACTGAGAATACAGTGTTGAACTTGTTTCTGAAAATGTAATTGAAATGCAGAGCCGGATGTGAGGGGGCGCAAGATGGATGGCGACCAAGGACTTCCCACCAAATACAAAATATGGGGAAAATATTGTGAGAGTTAACCAACGTAGAATACACTACACAGAGTGGCTGACCCATGGAGCTGTATTGCGGTTTTTACAGAGCTGCCTCCCAAGGTCACTGAAGGCCCGTCACCACCGTGGCTTTTAGGCACGGTTTTTTCGTCTTTCTTGGTCGTGCCGCTAGGTGTCGCATGCTGGCGACCGTATCAAGCAGTGCTGCAGCTGAAGCGACTCTACCGGAACATTCTAGAAAGACGCGAAAACCCGTGCCTAAATTTGAATTGAATTGAATGTGCCTTATTTTACGTGGCGAGACTCAGGCCATGAGGCCTGCTCTTCCGCCTGACCACGCCAATTCCGCTACGCTCCTTTCACCAACTATGGGAGAAAGAAGGTATTACTTGGGCGACGAAACAGACAATTTGAATTTAGCTCAGAGGCTTCATTTAGGCTTGAGGACATTTTACATGCAGTAAATCTACTAACATGGGACAGCCGGCTTTACTTCCCCTCCGAAGGAAGGCGTACGAAGGATTTTTCCCCCTTAAAAATCCACGGCTTCGATCGGGTTCGAACCCGCAAACTTGGCTATAACAATCCGATACGCTAACCATCGCCGCCGCCAAATGCCACCTTGGAAACCAGCCTTGAGCGGCCTTGGAAGGCAGCTCTGTACAAACAGTATATGACCGTATATGCATACATGCAGGTGTCATTACCAATCTCTTCCGTATTCAGGAAGTGAGGCCAGTCCGCCATATTGGTGGGTTCCAGTGGCGTGCATTCCAGGTATGCTAGATATGCTGCGCTTACCATGAAGAAAAGACAGATAAATGAAATTATTATATTTTGAAATTACCACTCTCGCAATACAGAACTAAGCTTGGTTTTTAAATTTCTGCCACATAATGGTACACAGGCACGCGTAGGCGCTCGGCCCTACACTGAGCATACACCGCTGTTGCCGACAAAGACAGAGAGCGGTTTAAAGAGACGGAGGTAGTAGGCGCCGCAACCCGGCCCGAACTGAGCATGCCGTTGTTCTCCATATAAATACATTAGGCAGTTCGCGCATGCGCTTTTGACGTTTTGGAAGTTCCATTTGGTTGAATGCAGCACGCTGGTAAGCGCCGCAACCCAGGCAACCGCCGCCAGGGTGGCTCTATATTTTTGATTTGTGTTTTGTGGTTTTGATCTATGCGTTTTATTCATACTGTGCATATTATTTCTGAATGTCTCTTCTTTTTGTGTGCAGTCTTTTTGTGCTACATAAAGGTAAGATGTGCTATGGCAGAAAATACATTTATAATTGAAGATATTAAAAAAATATATTCAATTGTACTTTAGTGAAGAAAATTATTTGTATAGGGAGACCTGTTCCAGAATTTCATGTCTTCAGGTGTTTGCACGAAGAAAAGGGAAGGGAGCATATCCGCTACTTTAACACCTCAAAATATGAAAATACCAGTTGGTTAATAGGAAACTTAATAAATTATTTTGCTGGGTCTTGATCAGTGTTTTCCCATGATCCTAGTGTGGGGAATGAAGAACGCAATAACAATTTGCTCAATATCTCAAATAAAATCAGAAAAATGATCGATCACAGAGTCATTTGTGTCCATGTATTCAGCTGGTCAGTTTTGAAGTGTCAGCATTGAAACTTAAATTAATCTGTCAGATGAAACGCAACATAATTACGCAAATAGAATGAATAGAGTCATATTAAGACGCCTGATTGACATGACATTTTTTAAATTCAGAAATTGCCTTTCGGAAGGCATCGTAAAAATAAGAGTTGGTTAGCAAAGGCTACGTTGATCGAACTTCTAAATTTTTAAAGTACGTTACGACTTTGCAACAATACTTAGAATTTACCGAAACATTTAACGGTACTTCTAACTTCAAAATGATTCTGCAATTGGTAATTACTTGAGTAAATCTATTAAAGAAAAACTTTTCCATGGCCCAGCTTGTTGCAATTGTTTTAGATGAAATAGTCATTGATCAGGCGCTCTGTCGTGGGAGGGAGGACAGTGCGAAGGAAGCTTCTTGGAATCGGTTTCGATGCGTCAGCGTTGCCAATTCAGCACGAATGATAGTGTCTCACATACGGGATACAGCGTTCATTACGTTCCTAACAATAACTTTCGAGTATTTACAAGTAGTGAAGGTTGATAATTAACGTTTGATTCACTGAAAATGTGGGCGCGTATGAGGAGGGCTAGCGTTATTCAAGAATATGCAATAATAATAATAATAATAATAATAATAATATAATGTTATTTTATATAATTATTTAATTTAAGACGTAGAGAAATGAATATATTTTCGTTTTATCTTCCAAAACATACTCCAAATAGCACTCTTGCTATTTACAGAGCTTACGCCACCGAAACTGGTCACCGCACGCCCCTGGTGGGTTGAAAACTTCTGTGAAACCAATAACTACTTTTACTACAGGCCTAACAATGTGTCATTAGCTTCTTAATTAATTCATTCATTTGGCGGAAAATTTGTTGGAACTGCGAATACCCGCATTACACACGATAAAGAAGTTCTATCAAAATCGTGTTCTTGGAAATGAGCCGAACATAACTTGCTGTAATAACTAGGCTGCCAATTGTCTCTTCGTACAGCTCTAATCAACAATACCCTCCGCTTTGGATCTGCAGGAAATAATTAAGAAAAAATTCACGAAAATTAACGAATAGCTTACAAAGTTACTAAATCTCCCAAATTACATTGTGTAGCTGAAGTTCAGTTCACAAGTAAGTTCTTGTGGAAAATAATGTCCGGTTTTCTCGTACGGTTTGTACTGCCGTTAGCCAAACGTGTAAGCATAACGAACTGTTACAAAAAGATGGCTATTCTGAACAAGGCTTTTAAATATTAAAAGTGATGCCAAACAATTGAACACGAGCACAGCTACAAGCCACAGAGCACTCACACGCTGGAACACAGAGTATTGAAACAAACTGTCTGATTTTATTTTTAAATTTAACATTTGCTCTGCCCTTCTAACATTATTAAATATAAATTCAAATAACCCGTTCCAAATGTATATAAGAATATGGGCGCCAGGAAAAGATTACGTTAATTCAATTATTAAAATTAATCTTCAACTGCTATTTCCATTAAATTAATATCCGGCTAACTGGGTCGGTGGGTCTTATAATAAATAATCGCTTTTGCCTACTAATAGCCGATTATTCGATCTGCCATCTGTACAGAGTGGCCGAGGAATCTGAAAAGTAAATATACATTTCTAGCTACTTACTTGCTGGAATTGGCTAAATGAAAATCATATTTTCTATTCACAGAAACTTGTAAGTTTATTCAATGTTCATTGGTAACAACACGAACCTTTCGGTCATGACCACTCTCAAACCTTATTTCGCAGTGCCCGTCTTCGCGCGCTCTTGACCGATGTCGCCGCGTTGAACCATTTTCAATCTTCCCCGGTGTCGATGGCTACAGGTCCAAATACCATCTTCTTTTCTTCCGTTCTGGCACAAGTGTACTTAAGTCACTGATCCTCACCACCTCATAAGTATTTCTTATAAGACTTAATTAATTTTCCTTTTAAAAGTTCCCAGTTCTTTCTACGCGTATACTTAAGATATTAAAGTTCAGCAAACTATATCTGCATCAAATACTTCCAGTCCTGTTGCCGACAAATTCACCTAAGTTCACAATTCTAGCTGCTGCACTCGAAATATTTCCAAGTTCCAATTTCCGCACATTACATCAATATTCTAACACATTAGAACTCAAAATTACTGGAAAGCTACTAATATGAAAACATGAAATTATTTAAAAATATAATATTAATGAATAGATATAATTAAGAAAAATCTTTAATTTTAATAAAGTAGTTGTAGAAGAATATCGAAAAATGCTGAACTTTTGTAATTCCAGAGGTTTTATGTAATCGAACCACTGTAATATTAAAAAACGCAAAATTACGCAAAATCTACATGTATTAAAAAAACATCAAAGCTTTAATTTTCGAAAGCAGATTTAATTTAAAAAAAAAGAAAATTCGTTTTATAAATTGAATTAACTTCAAGCAGAAATTACGCGAAAAAATTCGTTTTTTAATGCACATGAAGTTTGTAAAGATCAAATTTTTTATAACAAATTTTATTTAAGAAAACGTCAATTTTGTACTTTTTCATTGTTAATTTTTTGCAATTTTCGGAAATAGAGTTCACTGAAAATGAGACCAGCGCCCATTTTTATCGTCTTTTTACTTTTCACAAGGTTACAATTTAAAGAAACAAATTAAAGCCGTTTCTGGGAAAATAATTGTTTAAAAATAACCAATATTTTATGAAAAATTACACCAAAATACTGGTATTATCGAAAAATTGTACATAACCTTATTTTAAGGCCTGTATTTGAACAACAGATTTCATTTTAAAAATATCTTTTAAAAAATGTCGAGCCCCTTTTGGAAAAATTTTAAAAATATTGTGGGGGATTTATGTAAATTACCCTCGAGATTCAAAATATCCGTTTCCAATTCGCAGAGTCGCGAGATGGTCCAGATCGATCGGGAATTATTCATTTTGGAGAAAATTCTCTGAACTGTTTCGGCGCTAGCGTTGACGACAGGCGTACGGAAGACAGATAGACAAACGTTTTACCGACAATCTATTTTTCAGTATCAGGGATCCAAAAACATGGAATCGTTTTAAGGAAAGTAGTTTACTACATATAGGAACGTTATTTATGAACTTTCTCGTTACTAAGGCACGCCAAAGCTAGTTTTTCTTCAAAAAATCTCCGATTTTCGCCGCAGCGTTCTCACACGTTCTCTTAACAAAGTAAGCACGTAGTAAGGCGAGAAAGTGAAAGAACGAAACTATTTTTGGGAAATTGTGAAACTATACTAAGGTCTTCTTGTAAAGTGCAATCAAAAATTTACAAATCCGTGTTTAAATTTTCAGGGTCACGAGTTCGGCCCTATCAAACGGAGAACATTCATTTTGGAGAAACTCCTGTTAGTGGTTGAGGGACTAATGTTATTTAGAGTTGTTCACAGATGTAGACGTTTAAAAAAAACATTATTTCGGTATCTGGGACCCAAAAAATGTGTTTCTCCTTAAAAATGTATGTTTATGAATATCTTGAATCTGATAGTATATATGTGATAAGTTATTTATTTTAAACAAATTCATACTAACCAAATTTTGGCAAGGACTTTTCGACTATTTAAAAGTCAGATGTGACTTGCGTGAGTATTTCATTCTTGTACATACCCTCCGCTGTGGATCTGCAGGAAGTAATTAAGAAAAAATTCACGAAAATTAACGAATAAATTACAAAGTTACTAAATCTCCCAAATTACAATTATTATTTTTTTATATTTAAATATAAAAAATATATATATTTAAAAGTCAGATGTGACTTGCGTGAGTACTTCTTTCTTGTACATGCTCTCTAAACATCTTATTAAAATAGCAGTATCTAGCCAACACCAGGTCAGCACAGAATCACAGAGTACGTGCTCTTCTATTTGATCAAGATAACAATCAATAATTTTATTTAGAATATCTTGCATACTTACGAACTGGTCTTCAAACGTTTTACAAGATGGTGGTAATGCAAATACTGTGCACGGATTCAAATCATCTTCTCCAAGCTGATCAATTAGATATCGAAAAATCCGTTTGTTAAGGAATTACATTCTATTTTCCCCTAGACTCATTTTATTTTTGAAATATGTCATAAAATCTCAAATATATATTTTTAAAAAGCTTTACTGCTGCCATCTTATTATATGAAAAATATGCCATTTTTTATCTGAGTAATAAACAACATAACATATTATTTAGACACCTTGATAGCAATATCTTAATAATAAAAAAAAATAAAATGTTTGCAAGCCAGTAATTTCATGTGAGCTCTTTTTCATTGGTTACATAGTTTGCACACGCTTCTCCTCGACGAATTACAGCATGCTTTCCGAGTAAGAAGGCGCTGTTGCTTGTAAGAGAAAGACACGAAATAAATCTTTTCCTCGATTTTCACAATTTTTAATGTGTCATAAGATCTCTCACACAAGAATTCCACAATGACTATCACAGTTTCCTAGAATGCATTTCCCTGACAAGATAACGAAGATAAAAACCTGCAGCCCAGAACACTGATAACATGGCCGAGGGTAGGGGGTACAACCGGTAAATCGCTTCGAAACCTGCGAATTACAAACGGAGAAAAAGAAGCCCAACACGTCTCATCACTTTTATTATATCAATAGTACAATAAACAATTATTCCAGACAATTTTTTTATTAAATATGTCATGATTTTTATGTGTGAGATCCTCGTTACATTTGATAGAATTCATTTAAATACATAGTTATATTACAAAAAACAGTTTTCAACATTATAACTATCTATTTTCATTCATGTGTAACATACTGAATAGGATCTCACACATAGAGATCGAAATAACTATATTAATTAAAAAAATTACTGGAATCATCATTTATTTGACAATTGATTGAAATAAACCTTTTTTTTATAATGAATCATGAGGTTCATGGTGAATCATGAGATTTTTATCATGAGGTAATTTCTCATAATATTACACTGATATAAGAACACAAATACTTGCTTCTTTATTTGGGCGATTCGTCAGATGTAATGTGTCTCATGTCAATTTAAATATTTATTTTATTTAACTTTTATCAAACCCTTTTCATCATTTTTGCAAGTTAATATATTTTCAAAATTAAAAGTCGGGTCACAGTGAGTTTTATGTCACTTTCTGTGATACCCCGAACTAGAGTTGCCCCGCCCCTCCATTTCCGTGCATACAACGATAGTGGTTAATGTACTCTATCAGATTACGTAAACGCCATATCGCTCTATTCTTTTTTTTAAAAAAATTACAAAAATTTAATTTTTTCACTTGTCTCTCATTTCGTTAATATTTATATTAGAGGCGATTTGTTTACTTTATTATATGTATGAGCACCTGTGCATTAAATTATATCATATAAGGATACTCAAAAAGTGTACAGTTTTCGATGAAAACGAACTCAAATTTCTGCATTTTAAGAAACGCTCAAATGCCATTTTCTCAAAAACCAATCCAAATTTTTTCTTCAAAATTTTCGTTCGGATAGTGCTAATTGCACTGTTTAAGATGACGTAAAATAAATTTTGCTCTATTCTTTTGTTGTTGTTTTTTAATATACCTCACGCCTTCAATATGCACACTTCCAGTGACTTACGTTCTTGCATTTATGAATGAAAGCTTGGTTTCTGTGAAAACAAGCTTCAAATTTCGCATTTACAGTAATGCTTTAAAGCCAGTTTCTTCAAAATGGATCCAAATTTTTCAAAGAAAATTTCCATGTAGGACGGATTTTTAATCTTCTTTAGTATTCTTAGAGTAATATTTCGCTTCTACCATTAGGAAATCGAAAAATTGTGAAAAGTTTGAAAACCATATACCTTGGGCATCTGGCAAGAGGACGGGGCAAGAATGTAAAGGTAGCCCAGATCAAGAAAATTAGAAAACTTACTTGTACGAGAAAGTCTGTGGCATTCTGTGTCACCATTAGTTCTAGTATTTTTCCATAAAATCCTAGAAGGAACCGCTAAGAATTATGTTAATCGATTTGTCTGAAATGAGCTATTGATCACTTCTGTTGGCGCTCTAGATCACCCAAAACGGTTTTTGTTGTTTAGAAAAAAACATGATTTTTATCTTAGAATTATCTTGATGGATGTGTAAAAAAATAATATCCTCACCAGGAAACTAAGACGCGTCGAATGACACCTTATTTACCTTGATTGCTGGAACGGAACCGGTATAACCATGAGTGACGGATAGATGGGCAGAGGCAAGTTACTTATTAATCAATCACATTGCTCTATTAGACTGGACAATGAACATATCTCTCCCAAAGGAGAGATTGTGTGGGCAACATGGGTTTGAGTAGGTTTTCATATTTTCTTATTTCTCACTGCACCGTTTTAACCTTGCTCCATTTTCAGTACGTCTCCATTTGCACGACCATTGATAGTCGTTTCACAAATTATTTGCCAAGTGACCTCTCGCAAATTCCGATCAGGTTTTTCACTCCATCTCAATCGCCTCTCGCAAAATCCGATCAGGTTTTTCGCCCCATCTCGATCAGGTTTTTCGTCCAGTTTCCCTGAGCAAATGCTGAGATGGCCTCTTGTTTTGCTTCTGGACATAAATGTAACTTCATTATCTCTGCACGTCTTCTAGAATTCATTGGGAAATATAGTTATTCAAATTATCGTTTCCATGTTGTTGCGGCAGGAAGTAATATTCCTTGACGAAGGACATCATGGATAAGAGTCCAAAATTTATTGCTTATTTATCGTTGAAAATATATTTTATTACATGAGAGCTTTTTTTATTTTCAAAATTTATGTAATATATGCTTCAGTGTAGAGATCACATAATTTTGAAAATGTGCACAGAATTTACTTCTCCCCATAGCACGCTCCCCATACGCAGTTTCAACCGTTTTTGGACGTAAAATATATTAAAATTAAAATTAAATGATATTAAAAATGTGAGAAAATCATATTTGAAGTCTTTCGAGAAGGAATGTTTCGACTTTCATGAGGTAATTTCTCATAATATAACACTGATATAAGAACACAAATAGTTGCTTCTTTATTTGGGCGATTCGTCAGATGTAATGTGTCTCGTGAGTCATGACAAGGACAAGTTTCGAAAGACTCAGAATGATTTCCCAGCATTTTCAGCCTGTTGAACTAAGCGTATCAGAATCTTTCCGGGGTTACGCTAGTGCACGTCACTTCCTCCTATTGGTGTCAAGATTAAGAATGTGTAGTCTTAACCCCTTTGACCCCAATAAACTGTCCCATATTCCGATATAAGGCGCTGATGCTTTCAAACTTTCTCAACGGACTTTCTTTTGGCCGAAGGCATTCTCACAATCTGTAAGTTCGGGTTTTATAATACCAAAGTTCAGATATTGTCAATTTTAGAGGAACCGATAGTAGCAAGCTCGAATTAATAGTGTAAAGCGTGTTTGTCTTTACCTAATAATTGTGGGATAAGGGCAAACATTCACAAAAATATACTCATGATACTTGAGTGTTCGGAATGTGCCGCGTCACTGTCGGTCGCGGCGCATCCCGGACAGCCAAGTATCAAATGACTACGACCGTGGAAACCTGCGAATCCACCAACATATTATCAGTTGGTGTTTACCACCCAACACTCTTCAGTATGAAAGCAGTACGTGTCACGAAATGAAGTTACGACGTAAAAATAGAACATTATTATACAAGTTCATCAAAACCAATTTCGAGATATAGCTAGACTCCTAAAATTATATTGTAGTACATCTTAATAGTACCGTTTTTGTTAATAGCCTAGTTTTACAATTTTATGTACCGTTATTACTAATAGCGTAGTTTTACAGATTTATAAAACTTCTGTATCATTTCTCTTGAGAAAATGTTGAAATTTTAGATGTATTCTGTAATATTGTTATTGTTTTCTAAAACTGACAGAGAAATTCTTTAATAAATTTAATTTAGGCAAAGTTAAAATGTAAAAATTTAGGTATAAGAAAGTCTTTACCGATGTTTCATACGTTACTTGCATGGCACAATACTCAGAAAAGGGGTCAACCATGTATGAATTGGTGAATGATAAATAAAATTATTTGGAAAATTAAGCAATAGATCGTGAAATCCTATTTCTCCAATTTTGTATGAGATTGGATTCCACTTCTTTTTTCTTGTACGAGCTGCGCAGTAGTTCAGTTGCAGTTGTTCCTTTTCGCCGTAATCATCTGTACCAATTGTAAAATCCTTATTGTAAAATATGAAGTCGGGTCAGGTATTTCTTTTTCAACTATATTTTAAATTTATTCGTGTCAACTCCATGATTTCTTCGCAGATTGTAAAGAACCAAATAACTGCTAATGATGCCCAACGTAACCACGGCACTGTCTGTGGTATTCACTAAACCTTGGGGAGTTTCGGGTTTAAATGATTATTTTTATTAAACGTGCAGAGTTTTGAAAGGAATTTCTAAAAAGTGTAAACAGTATTCACCTTTCTTAGAGGCTTTATTTTCACGTATACGTTCATATATACGCAGTAATATGCTCAGTACAGAGAAAGTAACGTACAGCTGAGGGAAATCAGTTTTGAGATTTTATCGGTGTATGCGTACGCGCGTCTGTGACATGTGAGCGCATGCAGATGCGCTACCCACCTGGTACCACCTCTCACACGGTGCCACGCTCGACGATGAGCCAACACCGTGGACTCTACTGCTGACTATATGCACGTTCAATTACACATACATGCCGACCTCCGGTAGTTCAGCGATGTAGCCAGAGGGCTACTAAAAGAAAGGGCTGGAGGACCGCCTCGTAGGCGGAATGAAAGGATTCGGTCGAAATATTAAACCCGGAGAAATTGGACTAATATTAATTTAATGACAAAAAGTGAAATAAAAAGATGTATTACTAACTCTTGGAATTAGTGAAGAGGAGACTTAAGGTCTAAACAAGAAAATAGAAAACAAACTAATTATAAAACTACTCTTTTATATACAAAAATGAATGCCGAGCCCGAGCGCTGAATTATTAATAACAAAAAATAATTCTAAAACTTAAAATTACTAGCGTACAAAAGCAAAGTCTATAAACTTGTTCAACATAAAAAACGACAAAATGTTTATATTTTAATGATGAATACTGATATATTTGATGAATACTGATAAGAATGATATATTTAAATGAATGAACCTGTGCGACGATGCCTCACATGACTGATCGAGAGTACGTCAATCTCAATCTGCAACTAAAACGATCTGCACGCGGTGGTTTACAAACCGAACTATATATAAAACCGCCCCTCCCACGCGGTGGACGCAGAGGAGGCAATCTGCAACGGAGGGGTGGGCCCTTACGTGGCTGTGGGTGCTCGCTCCCGAGACAAGAGGACGGGGCGCGCGGTGCGCAAGGGCCAGGCCGGCGCGCCGGCTGGAAGTGACGCGCCTTCGCTTGGGGGGCGGCAGCCGAGCAGCGGCGAAAACAGGCGCGGCGTTGAGGGACAAAGGGACAACGACGGACGCGCGAAGGGGCGCGGCCCGGCTGCCGCGCGGGGCCGCCGAAAATGAATTCGCGTGCGTAAACAATCGGTATAGAGCGATTTTTCTAAGGATGAGCCAAAGTGACAGCTAGTGCTGGCGACATAACTGAAGGTTCTGTGGTCGTTGTGTCCTTGAGCCCAATAGATTCCCTTCCTGCATTCGTTCGTTTGCAGTTGGCTAACGTGTAAATGGCTTCCACACTTCCTTTTGTGGTGTCCTTGTCCGACAAAAATATAGTGCGCCGCGAAAAATAATTGATATTAGTGCAGTGCAGTGTAATGTGCTCTTCTGTAAAAATTATTTTTTTCTTTATGTATTACTTAGAATTTACTTTTTGTGTGATAAATATTATGTTTATTTTAAAACCGAGACTTGAATGCGAGATGCGTACCGGTGCACGTGTTTCTGGCTTAACATCATTTTTCTTTCTATTTACATTCGTGGCAGTTTTCTTTTACTGATTGTGAGAGCATGTTAAGAGATTTTCCACATACGTAATTAAATTTAAATATTTCCCAGACTCACGTACGTGCATGTACCTCAGCGAAACTCTTGGGGTTGTTTTCACAGGAGCCATTAGCACTTTACAAAGGGGCGTGACTGAACAGCTGTCGCGGCGGAGGGATACTTCTCTGAAATGCATATGATGTTCACTTGTTTTCGCGAACTGTCACTTTGGCTCATTCTCAGGAAAATCGTTCTATAATACACGTTCTCGGTTCCTCTAATAGCAAAAAACGTTTTTTAAACGTTCGTCTGTTTGCCAGCCCGTTTCTCCTCCGTCTGTGAATAAGGCTGTAGAATTTGTAGAATTTTTTCCAAAATGAACATTCCCGTTTCGATGTGCCATGACTCGCGCCACTTCGAATTTGATACGATTCCTTTAGTTTTTAGAGGTACTTCATATAAAGTCCGTAAGACATTTTCAAAACTTACTAAAAAGTGCTTCAGTTTTTATATTCTCGCATACTTTATACGTAGTGTACAGAAAGTTACGTAATGCTGCATCGAAAAACGGCAATTTTCGGCAGAAAAATTCATATTGTAGATTCTTGATATTGAGAAAGAGGATAATTCTTATTTTTATATGTAATATATAACTTTCTCCAACACGTTATGCAGTCAGAATCCACGTCTTATGGCCCCTTGATACCGAAAAATGAGTTTACGGCAAAAAGTCAATATTTTATGTGATGTCGCAAAGACATTTTCAAAACTTTCTCAGAAAAATCTCCAAATTTTTTGATTATAATTTTTCTTCTGAAAGCGTAAAGAACGCTTAAACACATGTATGTCGCAGATTCGTTGAAGTATCTGAATTTTCGAAAATTGCCATTTTTATGGTATTGCAGATGGAGATTTCCCCTCCGAAATATCTGTTCTTCAAAATTCTTAAAAAAAAACTTTCAATTTTTTAAAAAAATTTTTTTGTAATTTTGATTGAAATGTGGGCTTTGAAAAATTTTAAAAAAAATTTAAAAAAATTTTTTTCTTGAAATTTTTTGCGTGGGTAGTGCAACATTTGCTGTTACAACAAGTTATAAAAGAAATTTTGATGCGTTATTTACATTTTTTTAAAACCACATATATTTTCTGTACATATCACTCTCGTCAACATTACGAGCGTTTTATACCCCTTGGGTTTGTGGTTACAAGTCCTTCAAATGATTTCTTATGAATTTTCTCGAAAAATCAAAAGTGTTAAATGAAAATGAGCTCAAAATCACTCATTTTCAGAAATGCAGAGATGACATTTTCCCAAAAATGGCGCCAATTTTTACTTTCTCGCACTTACTTCCTAAGAAGAAAAAGTGCGGAAAACGGCGGATTTCCGGCCAAAAACTGTTAATGCAGGACCCTGGTAACGAAAAATTGTATACATACTGTTGCTAATTAATGCTAGTAAATTACGCATAAAAAGGTCAGCTCGTAGCACGTTTACAAATAGTACGGTCTCAAGCGATTCGGCCTCGTGAGGCAGGGCAGGGGCTTGGGGCAGGTGAAACCACCGAGATGAGGCCAAGAAATAGCAAGGGCAAGTTTGATGGCTTATGTAATGTGCGGGGAGGGCGAAGGAATTAGTTACCAGGCATGGCAACAGAGGAGCAGTAAACGAAAGGTAGTACGCAATAAGCTTGTATTTAACAATTTACTTTTTAAAAACATATATTGCTCACAATATGTATTTGATGCATAACTTATAAATATCTGTATATAAATATAATATTATATTGTAGCTGCTGGGATTTTGTTTTATATTTTGAAATTTGAGTACCATATGTGTATAATAAATGGAAAATACTCTTTCTTTTTTAGACTAAATTCGAGTTTATGTCTCATGATTTTAGGCGTGAAACTGTTTAATTTCTAAGTAAATAAAGTTTAAAAGCAAAATATAATTGAAAGATAATTTGTAAGGACCGGATTTTTAGGTGATGCACCTACAGACTAAGCGCATTGGGAGCGTTCATTTTTTACTTCTAAAATATTATATAACCCAATAGAAAGCATTTCAGAAACTTACCGTGCACCTAATGTGCACCTAAATAGACCTTCTGCCCCTATTTCTCCCCTATTTCCCAATCTTTGCACACAAAAAATACTTATTTTGAATGTACCCATTACATGAAATATATTGTTTACAGTTAAATCGAACAATGTGCAAATTTTGCACTTTGCTCCAAGGTAACTTGCCTGTATTTTTACATCAGGAGAAGAAAAGCATTGTCGTACATTACCGGTTATCGCGAAAGAGCTGTCTTTTTAATCGGAAATATTGCCAATGTCAAAGGTGCTTTAAAACGAACACCGTTAAGTTCTGATGTATTTAGTATGTTGCTATTTCACGTCTGACATTTGTGCACTTCTGATTGCAAATCTGATGTTTTCTCAATTGATGCATTAACTAAGAGCTCGATCGCATTTACCCCATCGTTAACTCAACGTCATCTGTAATGAAATCCTGTAGCCCATTGCACTGCATAGTACTGTTGAATTGTCTTGCGTAGAGAATTAGAAGTAGAAGCCCTTGGGGCATGTCCTATCGTCCTAGAGAAGGGACATCAGCCGGTCGCTGAACAGTGGCGAATTTTTACAGAAGCAAAGAAGAGTTTAGTAGGATTTGCTTTTCGGAAATTGGAACAACACAGAATGGTGATGTGAACCTGATGACAAAGGACATTGATGTTGTGAATCGGTTTAAAAAGTGAGTTTGAACATAACTTACCCGTTTTCCCTCAACAGTTCATGTTGATTTGTCATGTTTTGGTATAAAACCATGTAATATATCTATACCTAAATATCCGCTAATTTTTTGCACCAAAACATGCACCTATTTTAGCACCTACATTAGCAAATGTTTGCATCTAAAAGTCCGGCCTCTAATGATTTGTTAATACGGGATATTTACAATAACGCTGAACATTATCCCACACATTTATAATTCTGAACTAAAGTTCATCAATTTATTAATGACTGTTATTAGCTCAGATAAATGAAATTATTGTAATTGTTATAATTTTGTAATTGTGTAATTATTGTAATTAACGGAGCGGTAGGAATGGCAAGAGACTCTGGTATGTGTCCTTGGCGCCGTGTTGGGAAAGGGGTGGAGCAAATCCAAAAAGGTAGTCCAGACTGAAGATAATAAGAAACAAGAAAGAGCTATGCTATTCTGTAGCACCACTAGATGTGTATGTCAAAAGAATTCGTATTACGTATGCCAATAAAATGTTTGCGAATGCTTGTGAGGTCATTTGCAACGTTCCTTGCAGTGCGTCATGTATCTGAAAACGTTGGCTTCTTAATCCACATTTCACATTGCCACGCAGATAAGAGACTGATTCAGCAGAGACTTATGAAAGATAGTGTGTGTTAGTAATTTAAGACCATGTACTTAATGAGAATTATTTGCAAACTGATGATTGTATGCTCGACGTTTTTTTTTTTGTGCAAGTTAGGGGGCACCATTTAGTTTTACTTTCTCGTATACAGAAAGTTATGTAAAGCTGCGGAGAATCGATTTCACATTTGGGGTCCCCTGATACCGAAAAAGTGTTTTTCTCAAAACGTCTGTTCGTCCGTCTGTCTGGTCAGATCCCATTACGTAGACGTTAGATGCCATATTTCAAGCATTATCTGCGCACCTCCAGCCTCCTACACTTGAAGTGGCTGAAAAGACAAAAATTCTGCAGTCGACATCAGGTCGAAGGAGAGTTTGTTGCAAATTAGAAGCAGAGGTGCTACAACAGCACATACGTCCTCACATTATTGTTAACAGTTACTTAATATTGAAATATTGTAATTTCTGTCCTACTTACACCTCAGCTATAACTTCGAATAATTTAATTCAACCAATTCAAACAAAGGGCTTGTGGTGCCTATATGCATTTATTTCGCTAGTCAGTAACAGTAGTCATTTCTTACTTTTACAAATGAAACAAACATAAATATATTCAATTGTTACAGAATATGCTGCACATTACACCGAGAAGCAAGAATAATTTTACACAAGCTTGCCTTCATTACATTGCAGTGAGCTAACAATTTATCAATATCATAATCAGCGATCAAAACTTCTTGAAGTAAAAGATGCATATTTGTTAGTTCTTAGTTAAATATATTAATATTAACTAGCGTACCCGTGCGTACCCTGAAACTGTCCCCGTAGGTTCTCCTGAAACTGAAATATATGAACATGTGCTCCGTTTCCATCGTAGTACCCTCCACAATTAAGTACACAGCATTTGTAGACCACCTTAAATGAATGTTTGGACTACACGCATTAGAAACAATCTGTATCGGTAACAAGCAACTAATAATAGTACTTCCAGTTGTTGCTGCAAGAGCGAATCTTGAATTAATAATTATGCAAATAAACCTTGACAATCTGCGCAAATTATGGGGTACACAAAAACCGTGCAAACAACATGGAGGAATCTAAGCCTTCTAAACGTGACGTCACAACGATGGTCACCAACACCAAGGGCTCATGGAGGAATATATTCTGTATTCCTCCATGTATATGCGGTATTGGTAATATCGATAAGCGCCGAACCGGCAAATATTTTAATAGAATGTCCAAGAATATCTCATCATGTAGATTACGGTGTGAAAACGGTTAAATGAGGCCTTTCGCCTCAAAACATTAATTTTTAAGGCCCTAAAATGCTTTGTTTAGGAGTTATTTAACAACATATCTGACCGGGTGTTGCGAGTTGTATTTAACATGAATCATTATATGCATCTTTAAACTAGACGTGCTAAAGAATGCCACAGACTTTCTCGTAGGAATTTTTTCTAAATTCCTTAGTGTGGACTGGTTTTACGATAATACTCTCTGGCCAGCTGGCATCTATGGTCGCCCTAAAATCATTTTTTGACATTATCTCAATATTTCGGTTTCCTAATAGTATGACCGAAATATTACCTCAAGAATATTAAAGAAAAGTAAAAAAAACATCGTCCTAAATCGACATTTTTTAGACCTAAATAGACAGAAAAATTAGGAGCCATTATTGAGAAATTGGCGTTTGAGCGTTTCTGAAAATGCAGAATTTTGAGCACATTTTTACAGAAAACTGTTGAGTTTTCGAGAAATCTTGTCTGACATTATTTGAAGCACATGTACTCATAATTACAATAATGTGAAGAAATTTTCTCTAAAGCAAATAATACCGACGTGCGAGACAAGTGAAAAAAAATTAAATATTTGTAATTTAAAAAACAACAACAAAAGAATAGAGCAATATGGCGTTTATGTCATCGTATAGGATTTTTTAGCACTATACCTACCAAAAATTTAAAGAAAAAATTTGGAGCCGTTTTTGAGAATATCTTGTTTTGTAATTTTTTTAAATTGCAAATATTGCACGCACTATTGCACAAAAACTACAAAAATTTTCAAAAAAATACATGATCTTTATGAAAGAAATATTTATGGACAACAAATTTCATTTGAAGGAAAAATCTCTGTCTTCAGTTTTGTAGTAGGAAGACGCCGAAAAAAATTACTTTTGCAATTTTCGGAAATTCAGAGTTAACCGCGAAAATCGGACCTATGCCACCTTTATAAGTGTATTTTACCCTATTTTTACAATAAATTTAAAGAAAAAATTGGGAGCGGTTTTTGAGAAAATTTTGAAAATGCCCGGGAGGCTTCATGTAAAGTACCCCCAAATTTTAAGGAATGTTTTTCAAAATATCAAAGGTTCAACTAGAGGCAGATGGACAGGTGTTTCTTCAATTTAGAAAACATCCTACGCATGATTTCGGCGTTAGCAGTGTTCACAGACGGACGGACGGACGTCTTGCTTTCATTTGATTTTTCAGCATCAAGGACCCACAAAAGAAAAGAATTCTGACTGCACCATTGAATTTTTTTCTCCTAATTTAGCACCTGGATTTATCCACTTTCTTGTTTTCACGACCTGACAATGTTGTTTTTTTTTCTGTCGAAAATTCGCCGTTTTTCGCGCAGCATTTACTTTCTCTATACTACGTATATTACTCCGTATATATGTACGTATGCGAGAAAGTAAAAAGAAATCCTTCATATTTTTAAAATCAAAGTGCAATTCCTCTCCGTGAAATTCTATTTCTTTAGCGGTCTCATTTATAAAGATTGGTTTCCTTTTAGAGCCACAAAAGGTGTGTATAGCCGACCTGGATGGCCGAGGTGGCTAAGAGCGAGTACCGACTCAGCGCTTCGGTCCGAAGGGTCGCGGGTTCGAGTCCCGCCTTGGGCATGGTTGTTTGTCCCTTGTCTTTGTATGTATGTGTTGTCGCGGAGGGTCTCGCGTTCTGCTGACCCCAGATCTGAGGAACCCGCAAGTGTGTTGGTGTCTAGTGTATGGTCGAATATGCGTCCCATAGGGACGTAAAGGGTAACCAGCTTTCGGCTGGATAAAATCCCTAGAAAGAAGAAGAAAAGGTGTGTATGCTACTGAAATAATATAGGAGACGTTATTAAGTCCGTACAATACCGTTCAGTGGAAGACCTCCTGAAAGTCAGAGATAGCTTCTGAGTAGCCATCAGAGCAGCCTTTTCTGATGTTACGAGTTGGTAGTACGTGTTAATCTTAACTTTAAAATAACAAGGCTTCTCTGAGTGACAATTTCGGCAAGGCTGTGTCATTGACACCTGTTGCATATCTTCGATAATTCAATGGATTGTTTCTAATTATCAAATACATCTCCCTTCACATTTAGAAGCCTATTTATTATGACAATAAATAAAAAAATCCACATAATTTTTTTCAAATATAAAACTTATTTTACAGGAAAATTAAAAATTATCTTGTGGCTCGTCGATTTTTGTAATGCCAGAAAGCACATTTCTGTTGGGCAAGGATCTGTAGATTGTTGAACTTCGTTTTTTCCTCGGCATGGATGTCATTTCGCTTCGAAAGATTTTTGGAAGAGATTTGTTAATCTTTCTCTTCTGTAAGTGTGGTTTCGTGAAAGAGAATATCAAGTTTTTCAAATATGTTGCTCGGACAAAATTGGTTAGCAATTAATGAGTTCAATTTAACTTGTAAATGATAAGTACATTCAAATCTGCAGCATCCAACATCTCAAAAAATACCTCATTGGTCCACGTTCGGTTTTACGAGTAGTTGTTTTTGAGGGACACAATTTATCAAAAACATCTACTCGGCCCTTGGTCATATTATAAAATAAAAGTATTTCAGATTTTTCCATCTCGGTATCAATATAACTTGTAGAGTGCATGGATGATAATAAAATCAAGTTCTTCATCCGATTTGGAGTATAAAACCAACATTATGTCAGATTCATACGCAAATAACGATCCAACAGGGCGTTTTGTATTCACAAGATATTGATGGATTTCATTTTTATTCTTTTTCAATGTCCCCACTACGATCAGTTTAGTTTTTGGTCAGTTCTTCGGCTAATTTACGAGAGCTGCACCAATTATCTGTCGTTACGTTTCTATTGGTAGCAAGAATTGATTCAATTAGAAGTTCATTTCGAATTTCTTCTTCCGTTAAAAAACGCGAACGCATTTTTGGATAGTCTGCAAAATTTGTAGCATAAACCAAGTTGTGTCTCATATGACACACACTAACTTAGTCTTAACACCACTGATCACTGAGTGAACGGAGAGTGATTCAACTTCTAAAGAGCGAAGTTGAATAATGGCTAGGAGGGTAATTAAGGGGTAGAGCCACAACCCATGCGATATGATGCGCATTCGTGAAAAGAACTGCGGTAGGTGTAAAGACACAGCCTTTTTGTTTGAACTTGCTTTAGCTATAAGTTAACACCAATAATTTTTACAAAAAGACTAATCATTAATTAATAATCATTAAAATCATTATAACTACACAAGTCTATATTATTAATTGTGTAGTCTTTTTAAATTGAACTTAGTTCATTTACATGTATTCAGTCCTATTTCAATTGCCGGTTGCGCTAGTTGAATTCGTTTACTACGCTCCGTGAAGTCAGGAAGGTTAAGCGAATTCGAGACTCGCGGGTTCCTGGTTGTGTGACCGGCTAGGAACTTCGGGATCTAACAGCGTCGAGCCCCTGGCCGAAGGGAAAAAAGGCACTGTCTGACTGTGACGTGACGAGACTCGGCAAATACAGTACAGTAATTACTCAATAACAGTAATGATAGTAATTACTTGGTAATGGAGGATTACTCCAACAAAAAGCGCTCAACGCCCAACAAGGGTTAAGAGACGTGTTGCGTCAACAACGACGCAACAAATTTTTAAAAAAATAATTAAACTTCACTTCTCATTTATTACAATGGTGGAAAGATTTATTATGTTTATTACTCAGTTGTATTACTCACAAATTGTTGTTCTTTTTCTTCCACCATAATCTATTTAGTGCTAGCCGTGTCCACTGTGTCTCTATTACACACCGTATTTCGCTGCATGATGTCTTCAGTCTTCCCACACTTCTTCGGATTCGTGGATCGCACGTTGTGGTGGCATGGGCCCATCTAGCTCTCTTCATCCTGGCAATGTGTCCTCCCAATTTCCATTTCTTCCCCATTAATTGAGCAACAATTAAATCTAGTAATACCTTCCTTAAATATATTTCCTTTCAAAAGAAATTTATCTGTATCATATGATTAACACGGCCAGCAACAATGACAAAAATCCCAAGAATTTCCAACCACAATGTTGCCGTTTGCGAACTTTGAAATTAAGGGAGTCCGAAGTCTTCGGGATTTATAATCCGCCATGTGCGCGGGGTCATTCAGCAAGTTGCTGCAACTTCTACTAAGCTACTACTGCTAAATAATAATAATAATAATAATAATAATAATAATAATAATAATAATAATAATAATAACAACAACAACTACAACAACTGGCAACGCGCATGGTGGAAATACATGGGTGGGTTCCTCCGGTGCACCTTTTTGAGCTAGTTCTGCGCATCACCAGTTTGCGTCATAAACTACGTGACCACTGCACGGGCGCTTCATTTGATAAGCCAGACCAGATGCTGGCCACCATGTTGCATGGACAGCGAGAAGTGTTTAGAAACATTTTTAAAGTAGTACAAAGAAACTATTTTCAACTGTAACCAAGCAAAACTAACATGAAAGAGTACAAGATGAAATATTTAAAAGAAATGCTTCATAAATCTGTTTCAATGTCTTGTAACGAGATGATAATTTTAGTATCTGTCTGGATTTAAAATTCCTGCTAATATTGTGACCCAAACTGGTGTCTGAAGGTCATTGGCTGAAGACGGATACGATGCGCAAGAGCCCTCCCCCCGTCGAATTCACAATTTCGATTTTTTTTTTTTTTTTTCAATATTCGAAAATACAGATAGTGTGTCGAAAATTGGACAAGCACCATTTTCTTAATCGTTCTTGACTACATCCGTGGAAACAAATTTAAAGAAAAAAATTCAAGTTTTTGAGAAAGTATTTCTTTAAAATTTAAAAATGTCCTACGTATCATGCAAAATTACGGAAGAACACCTATATGTTCCAAAAATTCAATACGATCTTTCTCCAGGATCTGTTTCTGATGATTATTTCCATTCAGAAATAAAATTTATCTTCATAATTGTAGAAAGATGCCAAAAAATGTTAACTGTTGCCTTTTTCGAAGAATCAGATATTTCAACGAAAATGAGACCTGCCCCTTCTTAATCATCCTGTACGCTATCCGAGGACAAAATTTTATCAAAACAATTGGTGCTACTTTTTTATTTTGAAAATGTCCCGGAGGCTTCATGTAAAGTACTCCCTAAATCAAAATCTGTGTTTCTACTTCAAGGGGACATGACATCTGCAAGATCGATTGGGGAATATCAATATTATGGTGAAAATCATGAATCGATTTTTCGGTATCAAGGACCCAGAAAACATGGATTTTTACTACACAAAGTGTTAGATAAAGTAATTTACTATTTAAATGGGCAAGATTGATCCATTTTTACGTTATCAGGACCCGACAATAAATTTTTTTCTGTCAGAAATTTACATCCCCCCCCAGCATTACTCTTTATACTGCGTAAGCAGAAAGGAGAAAGTAAAAAGCTTCGGCTAGTGTTAGTTGGGGATGTAATGTGCTACTCGTAATATCATAGCAGAAATCCAGAAGTTAACTGAATTGTCTGGTAGTCAAATAATTAAAAAATGAGTAATGTAAAGTTGCCTAGCAGATTTTTTTCCATTAGCTGGATATTAACTCAATAAACATTTTCTTAATGATATTTTTCTATTTCCAAGCTTGATTTTACAGCATTCCAGCTTTTTCCTATCACATTGATAAAAATAACACTTACTTTGTTTTTCTTTCTCGCAACTTTTTATCGGACGTGTCACCTCTGCCCTGTTGGAAGTCTCCTTACATCCATTGATGACAAAGGCCACTGCAGTTGTTGCCATCTGGCCACTTGCATAAGGATTATTACATTTTGAAAACTAGTGATACTACAGAATGGCACAGACTTTCTCTTTCAAGGTAGTTATTTCCCTTATCTCTTTAGTCTGCGCTACATTTTCTGTTTTGTTCCAACCTCTTGCCAGCAGTTAATGGCACTTAAATATATTTGTTTTAACATTTCCTAGTTTTTTGGTCCCTAACAGAAGAATTGAAAAATGACTAAAATAATACAGAGAAGTAAAACTTTTTTGCTCAATTTCAATGAAAATATTGAGCAGTTGTTGAGAAAATGTCATTTGAGTGTTTTGAAAATGCGCAACATCGGCGGCGGCGATGGTGTTTAGGCGGCGGCGATGGTGTAACGGTTAGCGTATCGGACTGCTATACCCAAGTTTGCGGGTTCAAACCCGATCGAAGCCGTGGATTTTTAAGGGCGAAAAAATCCTTCGTACGCCTTCCTTCGGAGGGGAAGTAAAGCCGGCTGTCCCATGTTAGTACATTTACTGCATGTAAAAGATCCTCAAGCCTAAATGATGCCTCTGAGCTAAATTCAAATCGCCTGTTTCGTCGAGCAAGTAATACCTTCTTTCTCCCATGCTTGGTGAAAGGAGCGTAACGAAATTTGCGTGGTCAGACGGAAGAGCAGGCCTCATGGCCTGAGTCTCGCCACGTAAAATAAGGCAAATTCAATTCAATTCAACATCATGTTCATTTTCTCAGATAACTTTTGAGTTATCGACTAACTTCATTACACATCATTTGAAGCAGTTGTACTCCCAAATGCAATGTTGTATGACGCCCACAATATGAATATTAACTAGGTGAGAGATATTTTAATATATATATATATATATATATATATATATATATATATATATATATATATATTGTGACGTCACGGGGTTATACGAACCCGTAACGCCACCATAAGCCACTAGAAAAGACCAAAGAACTGAGAAATAGGGTACGAGGCGGAGCGATGGTCCGAGAAGGCGACATCTACCCGCAGGTTTCCGCACTCCGATGTCCAAAGTTAGCGGATAATATTTTCTCGAGAGGACGCGAAGGAGGAGAAAATTCACCCCTCCAGAAATTTTTCCCAGGCGGAGTTGCATAAATACCGTGACGCACTCCGGTAGAGCTCTTTACGACTTCGACAGCGACGGCGACTCAACTAAATTCTTCAGCGGTAGTAATCGGTTAGTGCAGGAGTATAATTTTACTTGCTTTAGTAAAGCTGATTTAAGAAACGCGGTGATAAGTGATAGAATTCAGAAGCAAAGTGCATGTACAGCATTTGCACTAACATTACGCGAGTAAGCAAGCGTTGTGACTGCTCGAACTTGAAATAGTTTCATCATCGAAGTAAATTCGCGCAGAAGGACTCTGAACGAAATCCAGTATTTAATTTTGTACGCCACGACCACGCACGCTCAAAGTGTGGTATGTCGGCCGAGTGCTAGAAGTAGTCAATTCAAGCACGTTAGTTATTTAAAACTGGAAGCGCGAGCAACGGGTACGCGGCAGGCGGCAGAAGGACGACTCCAACACTCAAGCGTAGGCGAGAAAGACTTGGACCAATTCGTGGACGATACGAGCCTGAGGACGAGAGAAAGGTTTGGAATTTGGACGTGTGGCGGTATCCTGAGATCGAGCGAAAGAAGTGTTGACCGTGGGGCATCGAACCAGTCGAGTGACGTGGCGAGGACTGCGAGCGACCGAACACCCCAAGGTTAACTGACGGCGAGCGGGAAGGAAATGTCGAGGTAAAGAACTGGCAACTTCTATGCGACCATTTGTTGGGAAACTGTGTAGCGTTAAACACCAGGCGTAGCTTCTAAAATAGGTGAAAGTTCCAAATAATTACTGGGAAAATATTTCGAACGTATGAGCGGCAGTTTTGATTTCATTCGCTGTACGCACCAGTAAATTCGTTTGAATGCCATACCTTGTACAACTTTTCTAAAGTAAATTATAATTGTTCATGTAATGTAAAAGTAATCTTATTGAAAGTATTGTTTCCATTGTATGATGTCAGGAATAATCAGTTGCTATAATTTTGTAAAGGGTACGATTTAGTAACGTGTGTGTCACGTTAATTCTTGTGCTAGAGTTAACAGCGTTGTAATAAATGCGCAGCTCAAGGCTGACCTCTGTGAAGTCTATAATAGAATAATTGTAGAGAATCACTTAAAGGGCCGTGCACGGAGAAAATTTTAGATTAACAAAAGTTAAATGAGGTACACGAAGTAATTGAGAAGGAGGTCAAAGCAAAAGTATTGTAAATAGTGCGTATTGAAGTAATCAGGCGGTTAAGGTGACGCCTCTACATTCTCTTATGGTTGTGTTATTTCTATTCTTTTTGTTTCTGTTTTCTTTGCAGTGACCATCTACGTAAAGTACATACTTATTGTATATTTGTGCCACTGTGTAATATGTTTTACTGAATATATGCTCATTTTACCAGAATTTTATATAATTCATTGTGTCAAGGGTTCAGACCTTTCTCATACCCGAAAGATCCTGCTTCCTGAGAATTTAAAGCTCGCTTCACGAGCATTCATAGTTTCACGCTTCATCGCCACCGGCTGGAAGGTGGTAGGTGGGCGTGTTATAATATATATATATATATATATATATATATATATATATATATTACCGCTCATAAGTCGGTTACATTGTTTAAATAGCGCGCGACAATGTTAAACTACGACAAAAGCAGTAATAGTACCGTTGAACTACAAGCGGGTGCGCCAGCAAGAAAGGATATTCTGTATCAGATTTTGAGTAAAAATTCTGAACGCACTCACGTAGTAGAAATCAACATCCAATCAGGAATCGCCTTGAAGAATTTATGACGGCGCGATCAGCACCGCAGGGAAAAACGTTTTCCTTTCTGCTGTGAACCTTCGGACGGAACGGACCTGTACTGTCTTGCGGTGTGCGATCTGATACTGAACGAGAGGAGATCCAACAAATTATAACCATCAGAAACTTTATAAAAACCTTCTTTTTCTTTTTTTTTTCTTTTTGATTGCAAGTAGTATTTCGCTTGGACATTCCAAGAAAGGAATAACGTATATTCGTTGGAGACCGCCGTCGAGCTGTGTTACTTCGCGAGGTCGGCGTGCAACAAATCGACGAGGGACGGTTTTTCACAACGCAAGAGGCTAATTCGACCTTGGACGCAACAGGACCATCGCTGTCGTCTGGAGTGGCAGGAACGTGTCATCGCGGCGACGTCGTGAGTCAAAAAGACCAGATTTTAAAACTTCGACAAAATCCCTTTTAAAAGAACAGTTGAGAGGAGGGAAAATCACGAATAAGAATATATAGAATTCACCTCACGCCCAGACAGAGATAGTCAGGCATTTAAATTATCGGCTATTAAGCGTAACTTTTCAGTATTTTTCCATCGTAACGAGAATTCAGATAAATTGTTCATGCAAAAAGGTGTAAAATTTATTCTTTTAATTCTTTTGTTTAACTACTATATTTGTTCTTCTAATGAATATTCTTTTCTGCAATTCATGATTTAAATTGTTTTAATTAAATAGAAAAAGGTTAATAAGTTGCGTGACAGTAAAACCGCTTATTAAAGGGATCTCATTCATTGTACCAGTTTATTTAAAAGGTATATGCAAAGTGTATATTGCACATGTAAATTTTCTTTCAGCAGTGTACGTGATTTGATGTTGTTTTTTTTGTGAATTGTATAAAGGTATTTCATTGTGTTTGTGTAAAAGTGAAAGATTATACTGGGTCATTCAAAGTATTTTACAAATAGAAAACGTACAACTGCAGTTGATCAATATTTAGGAAATTGCTGAACACTACAGCAAGTAATATGAATTTCTAGGTAATGTGTAAATTCTTAACGAAATTGTATCAGAAGATTTGGTAGAATATATCAAAACTTTGTTAAAGTTTATTTATTTATTTATTTTACGTCAAAAAACAGTCAAAAACTGCGTAGACGCTATGGGAAAAAGTAAATTGTGTGCACCTATTCAAAATTCTGTGATCCCTACACTAAGTCATATACTACTTAAATTTTGAATTTTGAAAGGGAGAAAAAAAAAACAAATAAAACTCCCATGTAATAAAATTTATTTTCAAGGATAAATAAGCAATAAATTTTGAATTTTGAAAGGGAGAAAAACAAACAAAAAAACACCCATGTAATAAAATCTATTTTCAAGGATAAATAAGCAATAAATTTTGGCTCTTATTACTTCCTGCCGCGACAACATGGAAACGATAATTTGAATAATTGTGAATAATTGTATTTCCCACTGAATTCCAGAAGACGTGCACAGAAAATGAAGTTACATTTATGTCCAGAAGCAAAAAAAGGGGCCATCTCAGCATTTGCTCAATGGATCAGGGAAACTTGACGAAAAACCTGATCGAGATGGGGGTCATTGACCCGGAAGCTGTAGTACAATAGTTGTTACAGGTTGTTTATACTCATTTATACAGTCCAAATGGTAAATAATGCATTATGTATCATTGTTAAAATCAATGTTACTTTTCTTGTGATGCTCAGTATAGTCTCTAATTGTATAGAAACAGTTATGCAGCAGAAACGATTTCACTTTGGGATTTAAACTTTTCTATTGAATTTAATCGTTTAATGTCATCTGGCAAAGTGTTGTAAAATAATGTACATGTATTATATGTGAATTTTTTGTAATGAGGAGGAGGGTCCTAATCCTGTAGGACGATTAGGACATAAGAAAATCTTCCTAAATTTTGATGTGACATTGATTTACCAGGTCAAAGGTCAAATAGTAACATCAAGTTATTAGAGTGATCCGCTCATTTGTATCGCATAGTAGGGAGCGGTCACATATTTGGTGAATACGTGAGGTTCGAAATTGATATAACCTCGTCATATAGTATTCCTAAAATAAGTGAAAGGTCACAATATATATCTGTCAATTTGAAACACAAAACAATAGAATACATAAAATACATAAAAATTTGTGTCACTTTATTCAGTGTACATAACAATATCCTAACAAAATGTTTAAAGAAATCATTTGGAAGTTTTTGACAAAAATACTTTTTTAATATTAATAATTTACTCAAAATTGGACGAAAACTGCTAATATTTTCAAAACATGTGTACGACATAATTAATGTCGACACAATTAATTAAAGAACGTACGACATAATTCATTGTCGTACGACATAATTAATTAAAGAACTAATTGTGGAGCTCCGAGGGTACCTCCGGGTAAGATGGTAAAAAGTTCCCCTAAACCTTTTAGATTTCCTTCCTATTCTGTTCTGTATGATTAGTCTAATTAGAAGCTTTGCTGAAGAGTTGAAACTTGGCAAATACGCCACATAGATAGATATTTATTATTCTGCATATAGGTATATACAACCTGGTGGCAGAACTCTACAATTAACATATTACTAATATTAACTTTAAATTACTTAACAACGTCACATTAAATTCTTTAAAGACATAATAATAATAATAATAATAATAATAATAATAATAATAATAATAATAATAATAATAATAATAATAAGGAGCTAAGCTGGATAACCGGCATACACTTTGTAAGGGGCTCAAGGGGTGCGATGTGTCAGACAAAAACCTCTCGCACCCAACTCCACTCTCGCCCTTCTCGCGGGGAGCCCTGTTAAGGCGGATTCCCACTCCAAGGTTGTGGTAACCAGCCCCTTCGGCGGAGTGGCCTGCCGAACTGATGAGAGATGGAGGTTCTGATGGGGCTACTAGAAGGTAATTCCAGAAAAGGCCTATCAGGATGGTACTGATCACTCAACTGGATCTGGACCTAGGAAGGCGGTGGAAGAACCACTCTGAGGGTCAACAGCGGCCAAAGCCTGAGTAAGCAAGGCTACAGTTGGGCCCTCCTACAGGGTAGTACATAGGAAGCAAGGTTGGAGGCTTAGAGGTGGCAGCCCATCACCAACCCAAACCCATAGAAAATGGAGATGCAAAATTCTAGTCATAGAGCCTCGGAAAATGAGTCGCTGCCTGGGGATCGTCAGGGCGCGGTTGGAGCCAGTGCTGACCGTGACAGCATGCAAGCCACTGGTGGTGTGTTACTGAATAGCGGGTACACCGGGTTCCCGAAAGCACTGCAGCCAATGAACGCAGCAATCAAGAACAACTAGCTGCACCTGCCGACCGTGCTTCCCGGACAATACTCGGGACCACTCAAGCAGGCCTGCCACGACGGAGGATACAATGGACAGCTGACATGAATGAAACAATAGTCAGAATTTATCTCCGTGTTACCCGTTGCGGAACAAATTGTGTAGGTTACCGGCAGGAACTTTACAGAAACTTTTTGCAACAATTCCCACATCTCTCCCATCTTACGGAACAAAACATAGCCGACCGAAAAGCATTAATCTATAGGTCAGGAAAATATGTCTCGAAATTGAGGCTGAAGTTCACTCAGAAATACAACAGCATGAGATTTCAGAAACTCCAGAATTAGCTAGAGCAACCTCTGAACCACCAATACAAGATCTGGAACCCAGCTTAGTGACACAGAAATCAGATAGGTCTTTAACCAACTTAAACAACAATATGAGCATGAAAAAGCCAGATACTGGGGATTTGCTCCTCATTACAGACCTAAAATACCTAGGCAACACAATTAAAAAAAACTGGCCACCTTAACTAAGTTAGCAATGAAGAAATACTTGTCAATGAAGTCAGACAAATTACGACCTATGAGCAACTAGACTCAATTATCTACTGCACATCGCCAGCAATTGTGAAGTTAAGTGGGGGGAAAATCCTAGAATCCCAACAGCCATATAGCCATCGAAAAGACTTCACCCCCTTGGAAGAGACGGCTGAAGGAAGAATAAAACAACTCAGATCTGACATTGCCATTATCAGAAGCCTTTCAGAAAGGAAGCAAAAGACGCGCATCAGAAGGAAAGTATCGAGAATCAGAAGGAAATCTGCAAACATGCCAATCAACGAAAACCAAAATACATTTGAAGTAATAGATACTCTCAAACAACAACTCAGTGTCTATTCGCAAAGAATACGACGCTACACCAAAAGCTTGAAAAGGAAAAAAGACAATCAGGATTTTATTAAAAACCAGAAGAGGTTCTATGAGAATCTGAAAAGAAATCCATTCAGGAAAGTTACCGGAGAAATCAACTGTGGAAGATCACTGGACCACGATATGGTCAACAGAATGTCATTTCAGTCCACGCATTATGGCTGACAGAAGTGTCGAGCGTATCAAGCAAGACCAGGGAAATGGAAGTTTCCGATATATCAATGGATGTTCTAAAGACAGCTATTAACAAACTCAAAAATTGGAAATGCCCTGGACCAGATGGACTTCATAACTTCTGGTTTAAAAGATTCACCTGTATACATAAAACAATTCTGACTCTCATTAATCATTTTCTGAAACACCCTGAAGAACTACCGACGGCCCTGTGCGAGGGGATCACTTTCATGAAGCCGAAATCTAACAATGCCACAGATCCCGGACAATTCCGACCTATACATCCTCATCGGGCTATATAAAATCATCACTAGTTGTTTAAAAACAGTGATAGAACAACATTTGAACAAAACAATATTCTTTCAGAGTACCAGAAGGCTGTTGCAAGGGTTCATTGGGGTGCAAAGAACAGCTTGTAATCGACAGTGACATCATGTCTCAGGCATCCAACAAAAAACGAGATCTGTATACTTGCTTCATCGACTACAGGAAGGCATTTGACATGGTCCCGCATGGCTGGCTGATCTATGTTCTAAAGCTATATCGTATTAACCATGCAATCGTAAGATTTCTTACGAACGTAATCAATCACTGGCAAATAACAAAACATATGTCCTCAAGTAGTGAAAGAATTGTCACTAAGACACTGAAAATCCGCAGAGGTATATTCCAAGGCGACAGTCTCAGCCCTTACTGGTTCTGCCTTGCTATGAATCCCCTTTCCTCCTTGCTGGAAAGCATGGGAGTTGGATATGAGCTGAAAGGTCAGAGCAAACATGATGTGAGTCATCTAGCATACATAGACGATATCAAACTGTACTCAGGAACATTACAGGGACTGAAGAAGCTCCTTCATGTCACCAAAGATTCTCAACGACATAGGAATGCAATTTGGTATCGAAAAATGCAAAATCAAAGTATAAGGAAGATAACCTCATCAGCGAGTAGAGAACATGAAACGCTGGCAGGGGAGACTATAACAGCCCTGGAAGAAAATGAACTTTATAAATACCTGGGAATTCAACAAAACAAGCTGATAATCCACAGTGAAATTAAAGAAAAGCTGCAGGTGGAATTTGAGAAGAGAATGAAAGGTTTATTCAAACCTTCCTCAATTCTGAAACCTAACTGCAGCGGTTAACATGTATGTAATACCAGTAATAACTTTCTCACTGGGCATCATTAAATGGTCCAGGACGGATATTGAATCCTTGGAAAGACTTATTAGAGTCCAAATGAGCCGTTCCCAATACCACAACCCCAAAAGCTCAATTCAAAGGGTAACGCTTCCAAGGAAGATGGGAGGTCGTGGTATCCTGAAAATAAGTAATCTCCATTTCAAACAGATTACCAGTATGAGAGAATACTTCAGGAAGAAAGCGTTATCTTCTCATCTACACAAAGTGGTACTTGAAGCGGACTACAATTATACACCTCTGAGTCTCAATCAAGCTAATATAGAACTTCAACAGGCCTCTTTCCAACAAGAGATAGATCTCTGGAAGCACAAAGCAATCCATGGGAGATGCCCAGCTGAAATAGCCAATCCAAATGTAGACTAGACATGTCGTACAAATGGCTCAGCATTGGATATCTCTACCCAGAGACTGAGGGTTTATGGTTGCCATTCAAGATCAAGTCATTGCAACCAGAAACTATCTCAAATATGTCATCAAAGATCCAGAGATGACCTCTGATAACTGCCGGGCCTGTGGCCAACGCGGCGAGACAATTCAACACATTACAGCAGGATGCAGCGTACTCGCCCCAACGGAGTATAAGAACAGGCATGATATGGTGGGTCGAATTATCCACGCCCAACTCGTCAAGATCTGTGGTTTAGCACCATGCCATGATACACCATACTACAAGTATATCCCAAAGAATGTACTAGAAAACAATGGAACATAACAGACCGGATATAACGCTCTGGAATAAAAATGAGAAGAAAGTATGGTTTGTAGACATGGCAGTTGTGGACACCAGCAATCTCGCTACAGCATATCATACGAAGATCCAGAAGTACAAAGAATTGGCACATGTCGTGAAGGAGCAATGGAACATCTCGGAGATCAAAACCGTTCCCGTGGTTCTTTCAGCAACGGGCGTCATCCCGAAGACTTTAAAGAATTCATTAGAAACGCTGAAAATAAATAAAAATGCCATAATAAATATCCAGATATGTGTCATACTTTGTACGTGCACATTGGTCCGAAAATTCTTGGGAAGTAATGAGTGTGTTTAGTTGCTATTTTAATCACATTTGAATTTATGAATATTATAAATGTTAAATTTTTATTAGTCTATTACTGTTGATTTTTATTGTTGTCATGCTTTGATGTATTGTATATGTATGACTACAATCTATGTACCAGTGAACTGTGAATGAATAAATAATAATAATAATAATAATAATAATAATATGCTAACAATAATAGCATTAACTACATTTTATGGTTGACCTGCACAGTTATTTTAAACTATTAAAAACAAGATTACACGACTTTTTAATTACACTTCACTTCACTTCACAACATTTGAAATTCACTTCTCTTTCTACTTCTATATTGCACTACACTGCACAACACGTCACCACACTTCAATACAATACTACTTTGAATATAATTATATATTTAGAACAGGAACGCATTTAATAGTAGTTAACACAATAATAATAGCAATAAAACTATCAATAATAATCAAATAATAACTAATATAATAATCCAACTTACTAAATTAATGAAGTTTACAAATATCATTAGATAATTTATTTTTAAATCTTTGAACACCTAGAGGAAAGGGTTCCAAGGCTGTCGCAGGTAACTTATTCCAGTCCGTTATTGTTCTATTTGTAAATGAAAATTTTCCAACATCTGTTCTCTGTGGCCTAAACTGAATTTTGTGTTTGTGATTCCCCCTACTAAAGTACGAAGGTCTACCCAATCGGATGTAGATATCTTTCCAAGCTGGATAACCGGCATACACTTTGTCAGGGCACAGAGTCTTGCCTTAACTCTCCTAATTTCCAGACACTCCCATTGTATTGTACATTCTTCCTATTCCCTCGGAAAGTAAATTTATACGCTCTTCTCTGCACTCTATACAAATATTCCTTCTGGGAATTTCTATACGGGTCCCAACAAACAGCCCCGTATTCCATTAATGGACGAACTAGAGATAAATAAGCTAATTATCAGATCTAATTGTGCCGTTCCGGAGATCATTAAGATATTTCAATTTTTGAGGGTACTTTTCATTTAGCCACGATAATACTTTCAAATTTTTCATGAAAATGTGTGAAATTCTTTCCTTCCATGGCAGAGAGCCTGACCCTGTCAGGCAAGGACAACAATCAACTATATTAATTTCTATCAATCGGAAGGCGGTCGGATCCATAGTTTCAAAATGTGATTATTCGGACCGGAAGTAGGTTCAGACGCCGTATTAAAAATTCAGTCCTGGCCGTTTGGTGAATTAAACAATAGTGAAGCCACAAAATGGCTTTCGGTTTAAAGGATAGTGGCGCAACTCTAATTAGTTATTTAGATGATAGAATTCCAGATGAACTTCCAGATGATTCCAGAAGAAACAATTCTTATGTATGTCGATGACATTGTGTTATTTTCAAGCAATATGCACGTGCATTTGAGAAATTTGGAGCAATTATTTGAGATTTTTCGGACATATAATTTGAAACTAAATATTGGAAAATGTCAGTTTGGGAGGAATAACATAGAATTTATGGGGCACGACATATCCGATCTAGGAATTTCAATACAAGATCGGAATAGAAAATTGATTAAGAATTTTCCACGACCTCTGAGTGTAAGAGATGTTAGAAGATTAATCGGGGTGTGTAATTATTATTCCCGATTTTGTAAAGGTTACTCAGAAATTATACATCCAATAATAGAATTGTTAAGGAAGGGGAAGAAATGGGTATGGGACGCATGATGTCAAGAAGCGTTTGAGACGTTGAAAGAACTTTTTGACAAGACGTTCATGATTACCCGGATTACCCGGACGTTCATGGTTACCCAGATTTTGATAAAAGGATGTATTTACAAGTAGATAGTAGCGGATTTGCTATGGGAGCCGTACTATTTCAACTTGATCAAGAGAATAAACAGAGAATAATCGACATAGAAAGATGACTGGTTGACGCCATCTTACGAGACGTTAGCTGAGAATATAATTTCAACTGATTTTTGCTATAACCAAGACAAACAGATTACGAATTTTAAACGGACATTCAAACCTCAACGAACTTCAGATTTACGAGGTGGTGATAAGTGTCTAAATCTATTCACAGTTCAATTTATTTCCAATATTAAATCACTGTGCTAATTAATTTTCTGAAAGATTTATTCTATTTCTGTGACAAGTGACGATTCCGTTTTTTCAACGTTACGAGGACGGTGTATCAAAGTGAATTTGTTTCAAATCTTATTCTATATATCGAAGACAAACTTTCAGATATTATCTTTTATCTAATTACGGTAAATTATAATCTACTGATTGTATTAAACAGTTGCAGCTCAAGTTGACAAAATTCTACGTAGCCACATTGCCAAATTTCGTAAGTACTAGCTCCATTAGATTTTGTGTGTAGCATACCTTCTAGTTTTTGTATTCAATCTTGCTTTTTAATTTATTTAATACACATCAATTTTACACTTTTAAAATACAAAGCTAGGTTTTTTTTGCTCTTATCTGGGTTTTCTTGTATTTATTTCAATTTTTATCACGTACATTAAAACGCATTCGTGATATGGCTACTGCTCGTTCTACTCTTTTTACTCTCTACACTCTCAAAGCCGACCTTCTGAAAGCCTTCACACACGTAAGCAACAATTTAGATCAACATATCCGAAGGTTGGAAGAGGTCGTTCTCTACACAGACGGTTGGGTACAAGTCGGCAACACTGCGAATAATACCAACCGTACACCCGTGACTGTACAAAAGACACAGACACCGCATCCAGTCACAACTCAAAACAAATTTAGTGTTTTAGATTATGAAACAGATTTTCCTCGCCTTCCTGATTCCTACCACCCTTCTCTACCATCAACAAGTACATGCACAAACCAACGCAAACAGGCTAGGAAGCGCGTCAAAACCAAAACACGTAAAGTTGCGCATCCTAGCTCACTTGAAAACAAAGACATTCCTACTGAACCTAAAAAACAGGTACTTATTTTAGCTGACAGTCATGGCCGCCATCTTTCCTCAATTCTCAGTAGGAAGTTACCCTCCAATTTCTCAGTCTCATCTATTTTTAAACCTAACGGGAGGTTTGCAGATGTGACTGCAGAATTAGACACCCACACGAAAACACTGACCAATCAGGATACAGTCATTATCATAGGAGGACAGAATGACATTAACTTGGGCGGTAACTTTACACCTGAACAACATGTTAACAAATTACAATGTGCCGCCCAAAATACTAACATTGTAGTCTCGACTCTGCCCTTCTGGTACAACAGACCAACAATATGCAGCGAGATTAAGCACGCAAACCAACAATTGAAACTGCAGCTGAGAGAAACAAATGTCACACTTTTTAAATTAATTTCCTTTCAGCAAAACACTTCACCCGGCATGGTCTTCACATGAACCTTGCTGGAAAACATGCAGTCGGTAACAAGCTTGCACAATACATCATCAACTCCAGTCCTACGCAGTCTCCTGCCAAAAATCTATCCCTTTCACCTTCCTTACGTTCTCCACCCCCCACCCTTATTTCGAACCCTGTTGCCTCTTCCTCTGAACCTACTTCCGTTTCTCCCATTCCCACTACCAATTCGTCTACATCCGATGCCCCATCTTCCTCACAACCTGTCACTGCCGGGACTCACTACAACCTTCGACCACGCACTCGAGGTAAAAATGGAGTAAATATATAGCAACTACAGTCAGATGCAGCAGAAAAACATTCGTGTAGGTACTTGCAAAAAATAAACATTCTCCACCATAATGTTCAATCCCTTTTTTTTAATTTGTTGCGTCCACATCTTGTCGCAACGCGTCTCCAAGCCCCTTAAGGGGCGTTGAGCGCATTCTTTGGAGTAATCCTCCGTTAATTACTAAGTCAAGTCTCGTCACGTCGCAGTCAGTCAGTGCCTTTTATCCCTTCGGCCAGGGGCTCGACGACGTTAGATCCCGGGGTTCCTGGCCGGTCACCCAACCAAGAACCCGCGAGTCTCGAATTCGCTTAACCTTCGTGACTTCACGGAGCGTAGTAAACGAATTCGGCTAGCGCCGCCGCCCTTTCAAATAAAACTGAGTTTATCGAGGCAGCTCTACAGAGCGATCTAAATCAAACGGACGTTCTTTGCTTTACAGAACATTGGTTATCTCCTAATGAACTTAGCATTTTCCAAATTCCAAACTTTTACCTCGTAGGCTTTCATTGCAGAGAGAGAGAGAGAGAATCCCATAAAGGTCCTACGTATGGGGGTTCCTGTATTTACGTTAGAAATAATATTGATTCTATCCCCTTGGCGGAATTAAATGTGTACTTCATTGAAAATATTTTCGAAATTTCTGTTGTACATCTTACTTCACTAAAAGTGATAATACTTTGCATTTACAGACCTCCAACAAAGAGAACTGCTGATTATATTTTGTTCTTAGAAAACGTGGAGATAACACTTAACAAAGTCAGCAATCGCTCTTTTGAATCCATTGTTGTGTGCGGAGATTTTAACATTGGTTTTCTGGTCGAATCTTGCGAGAAAGAAAAGTTTCTCAATTTAATTAATTCCTTCAATTTAGACATTACAATTAATGTACCTACACGGATCACAAAACTTTCGATGAAGGCAATTGATCAAATTATAATTAACAAAACCACTACACGATATGAAGTTGAAACAAAAGATTTAGGATACAGTGACCACGATGCACAAATTCTTACCATTATAAGAAATGCGATCACTGACACAATAAATAATACACGTATGACTAGATTGTTTACTAAAAGTAAAATTAAATTATTCATTGATTACTTGATGCAGAAGTCATGGGAAACGGTTTATAATACTGCTGATACAAACGACAAATATAATTCTTTTTTTTTTCAACTCTTTCATTTCATTTTAACACTTGCTTTCCTCTTCAAAAACGAAAATCAAGGCCAAAATATGAAAAACGATCAGGATATTTTAAACTCAACCTTATCTACTTTAAAAAATACAAAACATTGTTACGAAAAGTCATAAGGCAGGCTAAAATCATGAAAAACGATCAGGATATTTTAAACTCAAATAATAAAACAAAAGCAATGTGGAATATAATAAAAAATACTACCAAATCAACTAGAAAACCCGGAGAGAATGTTGTTTTAAAATATAACGATATAAATGTGAACGATCCGGCAACAGTGGCTAATCTCTTTAACCAATACTTTTCGAGAATTGCTGCCGATCTCACTAAGGGTCTTCAGGCACAAAATTCAAAAACAGACAGTTCACCCAAAATTTTAGACACAATGTTCGTTTCCGAAACTTCTTCCTATGAAATTCTCAAAATAATCGGTAAACTAAAAAATAAATATTCGTCCGGTTTAGATGAATTCCCGGATTCTTTGTTAAAGACTTGTGCGTATGTCATTATACACCCGTTAACTCACATATTTAATGCATCTTTATGCACTGGAACGTTTCCAGATATTTTCAAAACAGCTAAAATTAAGCCGGTCTTCAAAAAAGGCAACAAAATTGAAATTCAAAATTATCGGCCCATTTCTCTTCTATCAGTTTTTTTCAAAAATATTAGAGAGACGTTTTTACGTACGAATAGAAACCATTCTCACTAAACACGACGCGCTTTCAGATTGCCAACATGGATTTAGAAAATCAAAATCAACGGAAACAGCTATATTTTCTTTTCTTAAAGATGTCGCCTCATCATTGGATGAAAACGAGGCACCTATTGGATAATTTTTAGATCTCTCAAAAGCTTTTGACGTCATTGAACATGACATTTTACTTTCCAAATTACCTTCATATAGAATTCGTGGTATTGCTCTAGATTGGTTATGTTCGTACCTTAAACAACGATCTCAGAGAGTAGAAATACCTTACTGGAATGATGGAACATTACGTATGCACCTTTCCGACTCTTTGCCCGTTGCATGTGGAGTTCCTCAAGGATCGATTTTAGGCCCTATTCTGTTCCTACTTTACGTAAACGATATGCCCTCGACGATTCGAAACGGAAGAACGGTTCTCTTTGCGGATGATACGAACATCCTTTGCAATAAAGAAACAGTAAATAGTACAATATCAGATGTTTCAAATTGGTTCCGAAATAATAAATTAATAGTAACCGAAAAGAAAACGGTTATAATGCAGTTTTCCATTTCAAATAAACAATTCTGTGCTCCATTGAAAATGAACGGTGTGCCATTGACTGATGTTAAGGCAACAAAATTTTTAGGTCTCTCAGTTCAGTCAAACCTTAAATGGAACGTCCATTTAAATGAATTGAACACACAATTAAGTTCATTATGCTACGCGTTCAGAATTCTTGCAAATTCAGTCAGCCTTCATACTGCTCGTTGTGTATACTTCGCGAATGTTCATTCCCGCCTGAGATATGGCAAAATATTCCGGGGAAATACATCTTATAGCTCCCAGACTTTTAGATTACAAAAACGAATTGTACGAATAATAACCAAATCCACCCACGTGATTCATGTAAGCCTCTCTTCATTAATCTAGGAATTCTACCATTACCGTGTCTTTTTATTTACGAATCAGTGGTTTTTGTAAAAAATGACTTGCTCAGGGGCGGGAATATATTTTCAGAAAATGCCGAAGTCTATTACTATAACACTCGACGTAGAAATCATATTCATCAGGTGACAGTATCAACAGCTCATTACAAAAAATTCACATACAATACATGTACATTATTTTACAACACTTTGCCAGATGACATTAAACGATTAAATTCAATAGAAAAGTTTAAATCCCAAGTGAAATCGTTTCTGCTGCATAACTGTTTCTATACTGTTACGTTTTTAGGTGGTGAATTAAAAGTCTCGTATTATTTTAACAAAAACTTTTATTTTGTTTCTTAACACAATCACTGAAAACACTTGATTATTTATTTACACTACACTTCTCTTTATTTACACTACACTTCTCTTGATTATTTATTTACACTACTCTTCTCTTGATTCATTTACACTGCATTTCTCTTGATTATTTATTTACACTATTCTTCTCTTACACACTCTCACAGTCCTCAGCACTGGCCACAGTTCACTGCACTGATCACAGTTCGATGCACTGGTCACAGTTCACGTCACCGACCACAGTACCGGTTCATTGAGCACAATCACTGCACAGCTATTCAACGCGATGCACACACTTCACAGTTCAGCTTCCACTGCGGACTCAAGACTGACTCGCGGTCGCCGGCCGTCGCGTATTTATACCTGTGAAGACAATCCAGAACCTTGCGGACACCGCGACTGTTCTGGAGTAATCCGCCGGCAGGTGATGCAACCCCCCGCTCACGGGCAGCTCGTGGTCGCCGGCAGATGACCCGCGATCACAGGCACCTCGGGGTGGCGCCGGGGATGACGCAATATTCGTTACAATACAATTAGAGACTATACTGAGCATCACAAGAAAAGTAACATTAATTTTAACAATGATACATAATGCATTATTTACCATTTGGACTGTATAAATGAGTATAAACCTGTAACAACTATTGTACTACAGCTTCCGGGTCAATGACCCCCATCTCGATCAGGTTTTTCGTCCAGTTTCCCTGATCCATTGAGCAAATGCTGAGATGGCCCCTTGTTTTGCTTCTGGACATAAATGTAACTTCATTTTCTGTGCACGTCTTCTAGAATTCAGTGGGAAATATAATTATTCACAATTATTCAAATTATCGTTTCCATGTTGTCGCGGCAGGAAGTAATAAGAGCCAAAATTTATTGCTTATTTATCCTTGAAAATAGATTTTATTACATGGGAGTTTTTTGGTTTTTTTTCTCCCTTTCAAAATTCAAACTTTATTGCTTATTTATCCTTGAAAATAGATTTTACTACATGGGAATTTTTGTTTTTTTCTCCCTTTCAAAATTCAAAATTTAAGTAGTATATGACTTAGTGTAGGGATCACAGAATTTTGAAAATATGCACACAATTCACTTTTCCCCATAGCACGTCATACGCAGTTTTTAACTGTTTTTAAGTAAAATAAATAAATAAATATATTTCAAGAAAGTCGTATATTTACTCTTAGTGAACGACATTTTACCAGTAGTGAAAGAGAAGCCTTAGGAATTGTATGGGCAACATAAAAGTTAAGAGCAGTGGCGGCTCCTAAACTTCAGACCAGGTAGGGCACAGAAACTTGTAAAAAAATAATGCAACATGCAAAGCATTGGAAAACATACCTCTAATTTTTATACAGCAATTCAATCCTCCTCTCCTTGGCTCTGGCAAACACTTCAATAACTTGACAATTAAAATCAACAATGCGACCCAGAATGTATCTATTTTTATGTACAAGTTCATTATGTTTACGCACAGAGATTCTATATGCGTCATCGAATTCTTGCCTGATACTAACTCTGCCAAGAACAGCTAAATTCATTTCATTGTTGACATGACTTTTTGAAATAGCGTGTTTTTTGCATTTATCCGGGAGATGCTTCAAATCTTTAATACCGTTCTTGGTCCACGTTTCGTCACCCCCAAATAGAATGCATGGGAAGCAAAACAATGCATTACTCACTGGACATCCACAAGTCCAATCCCATTTATCATACACTGGCTTATTAAATGTTCTGTTGTACGATCTATTATTATCATTAAAAGCTTGCTTGATGACCAGATCAGGCCTCGGTGGCCCTAATTCTTCCGCCAAAATCCTGTCTTCATAACCTAAATTTTTACTTCCTAAATACTTAACTTCATTTTAAATTTTTAGCGGTTTAAATTGAAAATCACTCGAAATCCCCCGTTGGTTTCTCATGTCAGCTGAACGAGAAGAGAAAACAATTCAATTGTAAACACGTAGACGCTCAAGAAAAACTTATTCACATTTCACAGCTGCTGATATTATCAAGGTTACAAGCGCCCTGAGCTGATTAGCATTTCATTTCTCAGACACTACGAGCGTTGTTTGTGCATCTAATAAGTGGCGCTTGCAGTGGCAGTCACAAAAAGCTTGTGACCCTGAAGGGCCTTAAGGGAGCATTACCCCCTCCCTTTTTTCCGCGCACTATGAGGGAAAGCTTTGCTAAATGGGAAGGAGCTGGTCACAAGAAGCTTGCGGACTTCGCCCTGTTGCCACAACTACCTCGAAGTCAGCGCAGAGAAATAGTATCGATATCGCCCATGAAAACCTTAATGTTATTTCTCTAGAAGTATTTACTCGATAACATGACAAGCATTTTAGTCCACTATTAATACGTTTCTTTACAAGAGGGAGGGCACGTGACCATGTGACCTTATGGTAGAGCCGCCACTGGTTAAGAGTAATATTAATTGGACAACCAGTCACCGTCATTACTGACCATAAAGCTTTAATTTTTCTGATGAGCCATTTAAATAACGACAGATTGTTAAGATGGCTTCAACAATTCAATTTTGACAGATTGTTAAGATGGCTTCAACAATTCAATTTTGATATCCAATATTGTAAAGGTCGCGATAATGTTTTACCTGATTATTTGTCAAGAATCAGGATATAGGAAAAGGAATATAGTCCAGGGCCAGAAGAAAACACTATACAATTAGTGGTGAAATGGACAAAGGTGGGATTAGCGAAAATTCAAAGGGAGGATCCTATGAGAAGGCGAATAATTGAAGATTTTTTAGCGGATGATAACAACCGACGACAGAATGATCCGAAATTTTTGATGTGGAAGATGTACGAGGGGATATTGTTACATCGGATTAAGAATCGAGGAACACAGTATCAAATTTGGATACCAGAAGCGCATAGACGAGAACTCATTCAATCTACGTATCAATATTTCGGCCCTTTCGGATGCAATAAAATTGAAATTATTCCCAGATCAAAATGTTATTGAAAGGGCATGGGGTGACAGATTCGCAAGCAAATTAGTGAGTGTGACATTTGTCAGAAAACTAAACAACCCAATAAAAAGTATGAGGGAAGTAGAGAAGCAGTAATACACTTGTCACCTAGGGAAATATACGTTGTGGATCTATATGGGCCGATGCCAAAATCTAAATTTGAAAATCGGTATCTATTCGTGATAATGGAATCTTTTCTAAAATTACGAAATTATATCCTATTAGACAGGTGAATGCACAGAGTTGCATTACGCAATCGCATGATTTTTTTGAAGAATTCGGTGTACCTAAGAAAATTTAGAAAACCGAAAAGTTGAGAAAATTTCAATAAAATCTATTTGGGTGGCGATAGTTGGCAGCTGGCAAGGGGCAAGATTGTAAAGCCAATCCACACCAATGAAATTATAAAACTTTACTTCAAGAAAGCCTGTGCCATTCTGTTGCACCACTAGATGTTAATTACAAAGAAAAAAATATTTTTACTTGTCTCTCACGTCTTTAGTATTTACATTAGCGGTGATTAGTTTGAATTATTGCATTTATGAGAACGTGCACTTAAATGATGTCTTATAAAGTTTATCGAAAACTCAAAACTTTTCTGTGAAAATGAGCTCAAAATTCCGCATTTTCAAAAAATCTCAAACGCCATTTTCTTAAAAACGGCTCCAAATTGTTTCTTCAAATTGTTTGTAGGGGTACTGCGAAATGCACTTTTTAAGATAACATAAGTAATTTTTCTGAATTTTTTATTTTTCAAAAATAATTCAAATATTTTTTTAATATGTATGACGCCGTTAACATGCACATTTGCGACAATTTGTATACAATAGTACATATGAAATACGTTTAATAGACCACTATGAGCTTCGTTTTCTTCACAATTATAAAATGTCGCCATGATATCAAATTTATATCACGCGCTGTGTTCGTTTGGTTCAACAAATTCCGAGCTTCAAGTGGTAATGTCAGTGAAACCAACATTACAGAATGACCAATCAAGGTGTTGCAGTTGGTACACATTCATTCACAGCAAAGGCGCGCGGCGGAATTCCACTTATTCCAACAAGATAAGACATGTCGTGATTTTGATCATTATTAATATTCTGATTTTTTTCCTGGCATCGTAGTAACAATGAGTTCTGCAGATAAATCATGTTCGTGTCCAGTGTGTTTTAAAGTATTTACGGATAGGGAGATTGAAGATCATGTAAATAAGTGTCTTTTCCTGAATTCTGAAAAAGAAGGATCACCGACGAACAAGAGATTCGATCATTTTCCTAGCCCACGTACAAAAAGACTAAAAATACCAGAGCCAAGTACAAGCAATTTTGAAATCCATTCAGATCAGGTAAAGCCTTGACTGATAGAATGTTTCAATATATCCAGTCAAATTGTAAACATAATACTTATGTTATAGCATGATGTGGCTACTACTGTTGGTCGTCCAGATTCTGCCCAAAACACTGATAACAACATTCCTCTTGCTGAACGTATGCGGCCCAAAGATCTGTCAAGTTTTGTTGGCCAAGAACACATATTAGGCCATGCAAAAGCTTTACGTACATTGCTTGAAAAGAGTGATGTTCCAAACATGATTTTGTGGGGACCTCCGGGATGTGGAAAAGTTTGTTCTTTAATTTTAAGGCTTAATTATTTTGATTGATCGGACATGCGACATGATGTATCCTTTCTTGTTTTTTAGACATCTCTGGCTCACATAATAGCCAATCAGTGTAAGCAAAATAGTAATAGATACAGATTCGCAAAATTATCAGCTACAATGGATGGTATTGATAAAGTAAAAGAGGTTGTTAAAATTGCAAAAAATGAACTGACATCTTTCAAACGGCGAACCCTTCTCTTTGTGGATGAAATTCATCGGTTTAATAAACTACAACAGGTGAACAGTATTTGTGATAATTTATTTTATTTTATTACTGATATATTACAGTTCATGTAGTCCCAGTTACTTTTATTACAGTTCATATTAATTTCTTATGATGCAGGATGTGTTTCTTCCTCATGTGGAGAATGGTGTTATTACTTTAATTGGTGCTACTACAGAAAATCCTTCCTTCAGTTTAAATAATGCTCTTTTGAGTAGATGTTGTGTTTATGTGATGAAGAAGCTTGAAACTGAAGATATAATGAAGATAATACAACGAGCCTTATCAGTTATCGGGGTAGCTGTAGCAAAAGCTGGAAAGAAAGAACAAAAAGTAGATCCACTATCTTGGTTAGTTCACTGGTTATTTGAATAATGTTGCATCCCTCTATTTCCTTGTTAAAGATTTGATAATTCAATTCAAATCATTGAAGGAGATAAAGGCATTGTGATTACATTTGTATTCTGTTTTTATGAAAATAGAACTCGTTGTATGACTAAATATTTCTAAGTTTTTTTGTAATGGAAATGTAAAATATTTAATGTAAATTAAAATCTTAAAAAAATAATGTACAAAAATATATCACTGTTGCACATTCTAATACTGGTGTGATCCCAGGGCTGTAATGGATGAGCCATCTATCTTATGGATGGCAGAGCTGTGTGATGGTGATGCTAGAATTGCTCTCAATAGTGTACAGCTTGCTCACAATATTTTGCGTCAACGAAAAGAAGAAAATTCTGGTATAGCATCTTTGTCTCTAGATGAAGTTAAAGATTGCATAAAGGTAATTTTTAAAAACCTAATGTTAGATTCTCGATTATATAATTAAATGGCCCGTAAATACAACATTCCTTATTTCAGCGCTCACATATTTTGTATGACAAAAAAGGAGATGAACATTACACCATTATATCAGCACTGCACAAGTCTATCCGTGCCTCTGACGATAACGCTGCCCTTTATTGGTTGACACGAATGTTGGCAGGAGGAGAGGATCCAATCTTTATTGCTAGGAGACTTGTAAGAGCAGCCGGGGAAGATATAGGTATTTTTTTGATTTGGGAGACTTGAAACAAATTTTTGATCGAGGGGAAAAAGAGTAGTTTAGTTATAGTAGTTCATGCTTCTCAAGGAAACTAGAAGTTTTAAGCCATATGTAATATGTAATGTTTAATATATCCTTTTAATAAAGTGTAATGGATTACGTTACTTCACATCGTTCATTCTGTATTTCTCATTTGATTTCTTTTTCTCTAGGTTTAGCAGACCCAAGTGCCCTCCCTCTTGCTGTGTCTACCATGCATGGATGCCAGCTGTTGGGTATGCCCGAGTGTGATGTTCTCCTAGCTGAATGTGCTGTTTACCTTGCCAGGTGTGATATAACAGTACTTTGTAAATATTAATTTATAATTGAAAGGCATTGATACATGATAAAAACATTCTAGAACTGTTGTAGTTGTAATTTTTTTCAGTTGGCATGTGTTGAAACGTAATGTGGCTGAGGAAGGATTTTGTGCAATTTTTAATTTTATTTATTTTAACTTTATTAGTATTGAAACAATCCTAAATTATCTCATAAATATTTAAATAATCTGTCCACATGTTGGGCAAACCATTTGAAAAGGGTTCCTTTATTTATATTAATTTTTTTCATATAATTAATTAGTATGCACATTATAAATAAGATTACCAATATTATCCATGTATTAATTCTTACTGAAAGCATCTGCAATTTTATCCTGCTACAGTTGTCCTGCAATGCTCATGTATCTATTTAATAATATAACACTCCTTTTATATTAATATTATCGTACTAGCGTTAATAATATTTATTCAAAATATTCCAACATATGAGGTTGACATATGACTAATACTTTCTTTGTCGTATGCAGACAGGCTATCCATATGTATCAGTGATTTCTGAAAACATTATCTACTGAAAGAATTGTTTCATTGATTGTAATCTACTATCCATTGATCAGCTTTTTTATGTCTTCACCGATGAATGAGTTTGTAAAAAATGTTCAGTGTTCCGTGATGTCTTCTATCTTCATATGTTGTATGCTATTACCTACTCCGCTGTGACTATTCAAAAATTCTTATCTGTAGAATATTACTAAATAGCAATAATTTATGATATTGCTAAGTTCTCAATAAAACCACTGAATGCTGTCTGAATAAAATGTTTAAAAATTTACTCCTACATTCCGGTAGATGCCTCATTGGGCTACTTCCTAAAATTTATAAATTAATCATTCAATCTTTATAATAACTACAAGCTGCTTCCTAATCTAAATTTAAATTGCCTATTATTTAAATGTGGAATTTATATATTGATGTTATTCTAATATTTATAATTATTCTCACACATCAAAAATAGCAATAAACAATACTGTTCCCCTCTTAAATTTGACATTACTTCCTTGCTACTTCATAACACCAATATCTGACATATCTAATGCAAAGACTAGAGTATGCCTACACGCATTGCGTTTAACATGACTTCCAGTGGCGTAAAGGACGGATTCTCTATTGTCCAGCCACAACCACGCCTTTCTACATACATAGTTTCTTTTATCTACCAGGGGCTTACCCTTCCCAATATGCAGACTATGGTATCTGTATACATTCACATTCTCCACAAGTATTGTTTATTTATATCTGCTTCCATAGCAATTTGTCCATTTCATCCATATCACCATTCTATATATGTAAATAAACTAAAATAAATGTGACATAGAAAGTTCATCTTTACGTCGGGGGTTCTTTTGGCTTATCTCTGTAAATTGTTAATGCGTTACTGAAATGCTAGTTGTTTTTTTAAACACAATGTCTCAAAAGCAATGAAATGACGACTAATGCAAATGATAAGTTATTATATTAAATCAAGTATCGCTACATTGCAAGACTGATGTTGATATTACTAGTATTCTTTCCAATCTGGTAGCTGAGATCATTAGAATAGGCCTTAGCCTAACTGCGTCTTGAACTGCAGGTTAAAATCCTGCCTCAGGCATGTTGCTCTCCCAACTACCCGACAGTATCACTTTGTCATCTTCCTTCCATTCCTTGTTGGCCTGCTCTTGGGAACTTGCGTTCAAGTACATGTTAAACCAAGGCAAAAGGCTTCAGGGTCACCTAAGGCAAGGACATTGTCTCCCACCCACTATGTAACATCTTTCAAATCCCCTTCCTTCCATTTCCAGATAGGTTCCGTCCCTCATATTGACTATATGCAGCTGAGATACGCCTCAGCATTACTGTAACCATAAGTGATTAAGATGGTCGAACAGACCACCTATGCCAGCTGAAGAGGGAGAGGGTCTCTCACAGCATTATTTAAAAGAAATATGAGATGGGTGGTCCTTGACACTCCTAGAGAACAGGAGGTTTATGGTAAGCTATGACTGTTGGTTTGACGAAAGAGCTGAAAGGTTAAAAAAAGATTTAATCAAAAATATAATATGATACAAGTATTCTACACGAGAAAAAGAGTGTATAACATAATAGGAATGGGTATATGTTAATTTGTCTCAATGCCATTATTATTCAGGGCTCCCAAGTCAACTGAAGTATATAAAGCATTGGGCAGAGCAAAAACATTAATCAGTGGACATAAAGGTGCTCAGCCAGCTGTGCCTCTTCATCTTCGTAATGCTCCTACACGGCTTATGAAAGATCTAGGTAAGTTAATCTCCAATGATTTTATAATGAAATAATTGTTTCTAATACAATGTTTGTTTGGCAAATGAAAAGTCAAAATCTTCAATAATTCAGCTGAAATATTATATCAATATGTAGGCAAGTTGCTATTTGAATTCATACATCAGCTACCAATTACTTAATATTCCTAACTAATTCTGTCCCATTTTCATGAATTGTCTGTTGTTGTTTTTTTAGGGTATGCAAAAGGTTATAACATGTTACACAAAGATGAGTCCAACTTGCAGTACATGCCTGAAGGATTGGAAGATGTGAACTTTTTTTAAGCTTCACTGATGGAGAGGGAAGGTCAGGGATATCATAGATTATTAATTATATGTATATATTTCAATATATGACTTGAAAAGTGTGTATAAATCAGAAATAAGTGTAAATTCATGTGCATTTCCTTAACAATATATTCAGTCAAAAATTCTCCTACAGCCATAACATACAAAGAAAAACAACAAATACATTTGTTAAAGTCACTTCACTTGAATCAAAGATTTGAGTTCTGTTTTCATTTGTGTAATTTGGGCCTCAGTCAGTGCAGTCAGAGGTGGACGAGGCCTCCCCACATTAATAGGTGTTATCACATTCATTGCAACTTTCATTGTTGCCACCCATCCACCTAAAATAACAAAAAATTAATATTTCTAAGCTTTGTACAGGTTGTCTCAAAAAGATGATGTTTTTATTTTGTTATTACCATTTCTTGTCATGATACGAATTAGCTCATTCAGCTTGATCTGCTGATCTCGTGCATCTTTATTACTATTATTCTTTATAGCAGCTAAAATTTTGAGAGATGGATCAGGTACCATATTTAAAGTTGTTGCTATTGCAGAATCAAAGCCTAGAACAAAAGCCCCTGCCAGAACCTGCAACCAGTGTGATAAATACATACGTTAATATAATTGCGAATATTAAACTATTGTAATCTATCAAAATAAACATCTGAAAATTATTTGAACAAATAATCCCCCTCCCCTTTTTAGAAAGTAATTTAAAAAGAAATCCAAGAGCAAAATTGACCTCATCACAGCCTAGAAACATGCTTATGTCTCCTCCATTCACTTTCAAGCAGCGGACACCTTCTTGCAGATCAGTGTGGGTGTACTTTGCCCCTGCAAATGATGGAATTTTGGCAGAAGCAGCTGCCAATACCTTTGACATTTCCACTGAAAAATTTTGAAATGTTATTAATTAGAGGAATAAACATATTACAAATTATTCATGTAGGACCACATTATTACAGTTAACTCCTGTGTATCCAGGTAGATGGTAATACAGCAATGGAGTATTTGGAGCAGCTGATGCTACTATTCCCAAATATGTAACCAATTCATCCACAGTGCCAGGCTTGTTAAAAAGATCAGGAAGGCAGAGGAGACTATCTACCCCATGTTCTTCACAATGTTTAGCCTGAAAATAATTTGAAATGTTGTCACAAAATAATATTAACAATTTGTACAGATTACATTTTATTGCAGAGCACAATGAATATGCAATAAACAGTAATGTTTGAAAAATATGTGGAATATTTACCAATTCTTGAACATCTTTGAGGCAAGCTCCTCCAACCTGTACCATAAGAGATTGTTTTGTTTCTTTAACTGCTTTTGCCCATACTTCTGTAACAGCCTTTCTCTCTGATACAGTCATAGACATTCCTTCCCCACTCGTTCCATTAACTGAAGTAGAAAGTTCAGGGAAAATGTGTAATTCATTTCATTTTACCAAACAACATTCGATGAAATAATTTGAAATAATTTTTCTCACCCAGAACTCCCAAAATTCCTATGCTTTTGAGATATTTGGCATATTCTGGAATAATACTCAAGTTGACACTCTGGTCCCTACGAAAATAGAATCAATTAGAATTACATTCGGGTTTTAAAATTATATAGAGGCGGGGATCACGGCCAAAACACTTTCACCTGTCATCGTGGAAGGGCGTGAGAACCGGTGCCATCAAACCACTGAACTTGAGTTTCTGTATCACAAAGTTATGAATTAATGTTTTTGTTTGTCATTTTATTTGTTCTTATTTAGAGAATGTGCATCTTACCATTTTGCTTCTCTCTGGTTTGGATGCGTGCTATTCGTCCCGCTAGCGACAAACTACTGAGAGGTTATGATTACCGATGAACGTTGAAAGATAATATCCAAGGTTGTTTGACTCCGCTCCCGCTCTTGACTTGTATTGAAGAACAAACATCATTAAATAATGTCACCTCAGTTGGCATATCAGTTAATTCTCATAAGGCAGATTTTAGCAAGTGTTATCGCAGTGCACGCTGATAGCGGGAGGCGTGTCTTTTTCGTCGGTACAGTCCGTCAAGCATTCATTTGAACTTAAGTATGTGCAGTGACACTGACACAGTGACAGTTTAACAGAAAATTAAATACTATTTTGCCACAACTTTCTCGTTCTAAAACGTTCATTGTACGTGACGGGGTGATTAATCCAAATAAGTACTGCCTAACGCTATCTGATTTATGATTATATTTGCAAAAGAACTATCAGAATTCTTAGTGCAAACGTAGCCGTTTTATTTGACGATTTTTTTAAACTCAAATTCGATTTTAATTGTTCAGTGAAAAGTGTATGAAAGTTTAATTAATTTGATTTTGGTATTAAAAAACTTTACCCTTTTAATAAACTAAAGTTCTTTTATAAAATATCCGTTAAAAACATTATTGAAAAAAGAGAGTTTGGAATCTTCATAAAATTATGAAACAATATTTTGAACTTTTTCATTTTTTTAAATGTACAAAAGAATAAAAATATTTTTGAAAACCTGGTATATGGAAGTTTACTTAATTGAAATGGATAAAACATTTATCAGTATTCATCCTTGGCTTTTCCTCTGTTAAGATGTTTTTCAATTTAGTAGCCATTTTGGTATATGTCATCAAAATATATGTTTCATTAAAAAATAAAGAGGAAAAAACAATGAAAATCACATTATCATTGCAGTTTTCTTACTTTGTTGATTCATCTCTGCATTTCTTATTTCTTGGTGTACAATTGGATTTTCCAATGTTGAGGTAATCTCCATATGTAGTGACTTGTATCCACTATGTATATACAATTGAACCTCCTTTATCCAGAGCCTGTTTCATAACAAAAATAATGAAATGAATGAATTGAAAAAATTGTTATTAACAGAAGAAAACTGCAGACTAAGCAGAATGATATAATTCAATTTATCTATTGATGGGTGTGAACTTGAAGTTGGCTACCAGAATCTTGACAGAAATTAGAAAATAAATACAAAATAAAAATAAATTTAAAAAAAAAATTCAGCAAATTGTAATATGAACTAAATTGAAGTGAATTACTTAATATGTACATTGTAAGCTATTATATACATTATTTTTTACATATATATTTTTAATTCACATACTTTTAATGATTACATTTGAACCAATAAAAAATTATTTTCATTCTGGAATTTTCAATGGACCTCATTCCCTGCCCTCAGATTATTGAGGCCCTACTATATTTCCGTTTCCCTTTTGCAACAACTCCCTTGTTACTTTCAAGTCAACTCTTCTTCATATTGTTTATATGTAAAACCGGGAGCGGTAGCTCAGTGCATCAATTGATGCCACTGCAGCACCTCTGACCGGGAGGTCCTAGGTTCGAGTCCTGATGGTGGCAGGATTTTCGACACTAGCTTTCCAGCTAGGTCGAATTCAGTCGCTGTCTGGAGGAGAATTCTAGCGGCCGGCTGCTCTGATAGGTAGGTTTCCGTGGTTTCTCCGATCAACACCAGGCGAATGCCGGAGCAGTACCCTATCAAATGGGCCACGGACCGCGCGCGATCTGTCCTTCCCATTCCTTGTCCTATCCTCTCCCCTTACACACACACTGACACTAACATGCACTACACTAGCACATATTCTGGGAGACCGGTCGAGAGCTTAGAGCTTGTCCCAGTTGGGGCGGTGCCTCGCTGGTGGGAGAGTCCTGGTTAGGGGGAAACCCCACTAGCCGACGGTAGGTCGGCGCCGGATCTCGCCATCGAGCGGAGGAAGATTACCGCCATCTCCCGAGAAAAAACATGCACTACACAAACGGGACTAATTACCAGAGCAGTTGACGCGCCCGGAAACACAAAAAAATCAATCAATTTATATGTAAAAGTTGAAATAGGAATCATCACATCAAAATCGGTAATCTTGTGGTTTGTAAGTGTAGACCTATGTTAGCATGTAATTAGTGAGTTAATTCATTGTGATGAGTAGGGAACGATTATCAGTGTAATTACATGTTTTTACAGGAACTACACTTCATACCTGTATTGAATAATATTTTTTAAAGTTTACGAGATATTCTAAGTGAATTAAAAACCTATTACTATATATTTCGTTACATTTTAATATATTTATACGTCGAAACGAAACATTTCAGATGCGCGTTTGCACTTTTATCTTGCGGAATCATCTTTCGTACAAATAACATGTAATTCTGCTGTGCTTCTATGAACACATCTTCGCCATAAATTGTCAACCCCCATCCTCCCCGTTCTGTGTATTTGGAGTAAAGGATGAGCGGACTTTTTATTAACAAAAGTAATTTCAATGTTCTTGCTGATGCTTCAAAAAGCACATTCCTTACTCGATCGAAAAATGTTTTTTTTACACAAAATTGTCTTACCGCGTAATTCGATTTGGAGGGGGGTATTTTGCCTTTAAGGCTAAATGTACCGAAAAATACTTGTAGGAAAAATCAATAGATCGCAGCACTATCACTGGAAATTTACTAGACCGATAACGTCCGAACAAATTTTCGATCTGTAAACGGTAGTGGACTCCTTTTTAAAACAGAATTTACGTTACGAAGCCGTTTTTTCAAAAAAGATTTCCAAAAAAATTTTGAAAACTTTTCTCGTAGTTCCGGGAAGAAATTCAAAAATGTGGGCTTATAGCGCGATGACGACGTGCTTCCTGAATCCAACGCCGTGTCAGTCATGCAAATCGGATGAATAGGAGCGGCGTAAAGTGAAATTTCGGGAAAAACTCCTCACCCCCCCCTTCCCACTCCACGCCGTTGCGTCATCCGACCCTTGTGGGCCCTCCCTCGATGCGGCCGAACGGCCAAACCCGGCGGCCTGCGGCGCGGGAGGCCGAACTTCCAGACAGGCAAGCCGGGCAGTCGGTTTATGCTTTCGTCCCTTTCAATCCCAATATATTTTTCTCCACTTATCAAACGAGTGATGCTCTAACACAACCAAACGGTCTCGTATCATCTGTAATAGTCGTATAAAACTATATATCTTGTTCACATATTTCCGTCGTCCTTCGAATACCATCAAAAAATGATTTGGTGCATTACTCAAAACATCGATTCCGATTTGGAAACTGATTTCAAAAAGAAAATTTAACTAATTGAGTAGATATCACCAAATTCCATGTCCTAATATCTTATTTTACCTACATTTGACTTCCAAATCTTCCGTTATCATTCCACTACCAGAAAAAATGAGCCGAGATTACGCACGAGCTCTTTTATCCCGCGACTTAAGTTTTGATCTCAAAACGGCGTTTGTCTCCGTGATAGATTTCACCTGATGAACCTGTTTTCCCAAGTAAAATCGCCGAAGCCAATTTTAAAACTGTTTTCGTACTTTCGGACAAATTTGAAGAAGTGGTAAAATAGCACGCTGGCGAGATGTCTTCAGAATCCAACGCCATATCATACACTGAAATAGGATAAATAGAATTATATAGACAAATGTAGAAAACAGAAAATCTTCAGAAATGTCAAAATTCTCTTTCGCCGCACTGCCCCAAGATCTCATGGCTACAGTCCGGATTCTAATGTAATTACACGTTTCTATGTACTGTACTGAAATTTGTGATCTTGGCGAATTGTTGAAATCCTAACAAATATCTAATTTTTTCGTCACATATTTCGTACAGTAATATGTATTTTACACATTTTGCTGATTTTACAATTTTTTACAAATCTACCAAATTTCTTCAAATTCTTTCCAATAACATATTTGATTAATTTTGAAAAAAGGTTTCTATTAAAAATTTGTTGTGATTTCTTTTAGCAATAACCATATTTTTTTTTGTACTAATTCAGAAATGCCTCACGTAAAGATATTGAAGAGAGTGCTTCAAAGATTCTGCTCGTCCTTGAGTTTTCCAGGTACGTACCATTGATGCCACTGAGATAAATACATCCTCTTACACAAACAGTAGGCAGAGTAAGTATTTATTTTTAAATTCGATTTAATGAATATTTTATTAATGGAATTTCAAATTGTGAACATTTTACTTTCTTCCTCTTCTCAATCTAAGAAAAGAAAGTTATGTAATCGTGCACCGGAAAACTCTTATTGCCGGGCCCCAGTAACGTAAAAGTGGATAAATTCTTTTGCAATATAAAAAAGTTACTTCTAACCGTGGTGTAGTGAAAAAAACATGTTTTATAGGTCCTTGATACCTAAAAATCGATTGACGCCCAAACGAGTCTGTTAGTTTGTGGTCAACACTAACGTCTAAATCGATATGCCGATTTTCTCCAAAAGTGATATTCCCTAATCTACCTGAAAGAATTAATAATGCTAGTTTCTCCCGAAACATAATACTTTCGTATTATACGTTGTTTACGAGGAGCCGGAGCTCAAGTGAATAGTACCGTATAGCCTGTGATAGAAGGGGGTAAAGGGAGCATACTCCCACCCCAACTCCAGAAAAGGGATAAGACAATGATCTGATTTTTTTATCGAGTTACGCATGGGGCCTAGGAAACACGAGTAAGCACGTGGTTGAAGTTCCTTCTGCTTCACATACTACATCCGCTCATCGTTGATCCCGACTACGCCGTTTCCAAGAAACATTGGGGCGGGGGGAGATACGTTTGGCAATTAATAGCGATTGTCCGGCGTTAATACAAGCGCATTGCGTATTTTTTAAGTATTTCAATAACTAAGTTAGTTTTCGAGTAACATATATTTTGAACATCACAAGTGAAATGTTCATTTTCGACCTATAAATATATTAAAATGTAACGAAATATGTAGCTATAGATAAAATGTGTCATACCAAAATATGTAAAATATAAATGGTTCCAATTAGTTCAGAATGTCGTGTTAAGTGTAAAAAATATTAGTGAATGCAGGTATCTTGTCCCTGTAAAAATATGTATTTACATGAAAATCCGTTCCCTAGTCATAAGTGAAAGTTCCTTGTATCCACGGTGGGCGAGTACATTGCGCGCCTGGTGCACGCGCCCTATCGGAGACAGCAACCCCTTCATGTAAAAATAAGTTGTTTATATTTAAGATTTTTTTTTAAATTCAGAAATTTAAAATTATCCTAATAGAGAGTTTGTACACACCATAGCGGAGAACGTTATCGAATCTTTTGCGCATGCTCAACTTGAAGTTTCGCACCACTTTAGTGCATCTCCGCATGCGCAGATCGATATGGCGTGCACAAACTCTCTAATGTGTTTCCCTGCGTTATGTATCGTATAGGACACGACAAGTTGGTATACACGTACCAGTTTGTCGGGCCAATCAGCTTGTACGCTTTGCTATACACGGCCAAACCAGAACCCAATTTATCAATCGTGCTTGAAATTTTCTCAAGGAAGGTGTTCTCGCATGTGTGATTTGGAATAAAGACGTCGCTAAGCAGATATCAAAAGATTAGACGAGGTATAGCCGCGTGTGTTTTAACGGAAGAGGATGAGTCGAGGAAAAAGTTTGGTGCAAACGAAAGTGGCTTTTGCAATGAAAGAGATTTTCACACGTGAACCTGGTTAAAGAATTAGATACGATTGACTTCACAAATTGTATGAGAATGGACGAATCGTGTTTCTGTGAATTGCTGGACATGGTTCGTCCATTTATTGAAAAAAGGAACACGGTAATGAAAATAGCCGTGAGTGAGGCTACATTGTGGCTTGAGTATAAGCCCGTTTATAAATTCCCAAGAGGGTCATGTATGCGGAGTTCCTAATATCCTTATTGGAATATTATAGGCTCGAAGAGTCCTACAAACAATCCGAAGCCTCAAACTGCTCCAAGAACTCCGAAATAACGGCCTTTTGTAGTTCGTTCTCCATGTGTGTTCTGAGTCACCTAACCTAGCATTAATAATAAAGGAATAAAACTCAAAAACTAAACCACGAATGAATTATTCTCCTAAAACCGAGGTAATAATCGAGCACGATGAAGCACGTGGTTTGGCATGACGAAATCTGCGGAAATTAGTGAAAACTTCAGCGCTGTCGTCGGCTGTTGGCCCAACAACGCTACACAATTTGTAGGGCTGTGTGGAGGGGGAATCGGCTGTCGGGTGGTCGGTGCCAACCAACCACCCGACCAAAATTTCTGTTGGACGACTTGCCTCCACACGATACAATTTGGTGAATTGGCTGGCCGGTTGGATCGACAAATCGGCCTTATGATATGATATTAGAGAGTTCGTGCACCCTCGAACGTTAGAGCACTATCGATCTTCTGCACATGCGCAGTGTAAGTTTCGCATCACTTTTGTACATTATGCGCATGAGCATAAGATCGATAGTGCGTTCCGCTAAGGCAAGCACAAACTCTATTTCACACGCCCCCCCCCCTCCCGTTTTAGAACAGCCAGGCAAACTGCTGAGAACAAGTGAGTTCGGGGAAGTCAGATGTGGATCCCCCGAGTACTGTAAATTATGACCCGCGAATAATTAAAGGTTTTAGTTGATGCCTTAAGGCCTTGCAAGTCATACGCAGTTTTTAACTGTTTTTTTGACGTAAAATAAATAAATAAATAAAAGTTCGACACCCCTGTTCTACCTCGTTGGCCTAATCGCAATTCATTTGATATTTCAGTATGATATGAATATGGCAGTTTACCGCCAAACTTTTCACTGAATATGCGAAGTCGATTGGTTTTTGGTTGGTTGATTAGTGATTCCGGGCGCATCAACAGAGGTCGTTAGTCCCGTTAATGTAGTGCATGTATTTTCGTCCGGAGACGGTGATCTTCCCCAGCTGGATGGCGAGATCCGACGCCAATCTGGCGGGGTTTCGCCCTAACCAGGACTCTCCCACCAGCAGGGCGCCGCCCCAGCCGGGACAAACTCTAAATTCCCAACCGGTCTCCCGGAATATGTGGTAGTGTAGTGCATGTTAGTGTGTGTTTAAGGAGAGAAGATAGGACAAGGAAAAGGAAAGATTGTGCGCGATCCATGGCCCATTTGTTATGGTACTGCTCCGGCATTCGCCTGATGTTGATCGGAGAAACCACGGAAAACTACCGATCAAAGAAGCCGGCCGTTTGAATTCTCCTCCCGACAGCGACTGAATTCGATCTAGCTGTAAAGCTAGTGTCGAAAATCCTGACTCGAATCTAGGACCTCCCGATCAGAGGCGCTGCAGTGACATCGGTCGTTGCACTGAGCTCGTGGTGCGAAGTTGATTGGGATCTAGCTATTTTTGCATTGTTAGAAATCTATTTATCTTTCATCAGACGCTTCCTAAGAACATTCCCTTGTGTCACCAGATATTCAGTCCCGCACTTCATGGTGTTTCTTTAACAGTTGAAAACGCAAATTCGCACTCGCCGAGCTTCGAACTGAGGTTGCGCCCGGGCTCGTCGATTCCGCATCGTGTACCAAAATCTCTACATTCATTTTCAAGTTATGTTTCATTTGATACAATGCCATTCGTGTGATATTCTCTCTTAACCGGTCCAATAAAAAACGGCCTGCGAATGCGCGGTGTCTGCCGACCGTGAATATAATTGTATTCTTGGGTTTTCGTGACGTGGCGGATGACATTAGGCCATTTTTACACCCCGCCTTATAAATCTTTTTAATTAATTTGCGAACGCCCTTCTCAACGGGGGTCATAGCCTCAAACATGTGCTTATCACTGTTAAAGATTCATTTTATAAGGCAGGTGTAAAAATGACCTACTGTCATGCGCCACGTTACGAAAACCGAAGTAAACATAAGCGCGATATTCCAATCGTCTTGTTTGTTGCGCCAACATTTACAAGTTTCGTGACATGGAATGGCAGTGTAAAAACTTTAACGCTAACCGACCGAGCTTAACCTGCGAATAGAAGACGACCCCGCATTTTTTCGACATTCAGGGACATTGACCCCCCCCCGCCGTTTTATTGAATTAATTGATGGTGAAAAATTGAGAATAATGATACAGTAGCAAAATTTCCAAACATATCAAATTGAAGAATATACTTTCCAGTTCGCTGTAAAGTTGCAAGAGCAACCCTTATTCTGCAAATATTCAGTATGTTCACAACATGCGAGTGTTATCATACTGTGTTCTTTCAGTTTTTTTCTTTTATTTGTCACATTTATATATGGAAAATTATAAAGCTTCAGTTGATGCTGCTGGAAGTACTTATGTTTTTGCCCATACTCTAATTAATGGCACAAATACGACTTTTCAACAATTTAAATTGGTTGATACTTTTAAAGTTCATTCCTCCTCTTAAGTGTGCTTGATATTTTCTCCTGGAAAATTGTGGATGAGAAAGTTGCTATGTGAATGAGCTGCCTCCTGAACAAGTACAAAACATTTTAGAATGTTGTTCTTGAAAGTGACCAAAATGTATTTGAAAGAAATGTGTCTCTTCATCAACAATCTCTTCAAAATAACTGGAGGTATGACTGCTAGATTGAATAGTGTAATGTGGATCAGTCAAAAAAGATCTCTGTAGAAAACTACAAAATTCTTTGAAATATGTTCCAAGGTTTTGGTTAAATTATTCACTGTACTTGGGAAATTCTGACTGAATATATTGGTATTAAAAAAAACCTGCCACATCAGTATTTTTCATTAAATATTCGCATAGAATAAACATTGAAATAAAATTTATTTATCATAAGAACCAATTTAAAAACAATAACAGTTCAATTGCATCACAGAAAGCTGGATTCATTGGACAAAAAAATTATCCTATAGCACATAAAATTTATGCACTAAGCTTTTCATTAAATACACAAGATTGCATACGAAATAACAATACAACTTTTACACACACTAGTCAACAATCACAATCACACTTTCACTGATAAATGATAACTATCTTATTTCACAAACAAAAGAGTCTACTATCCGTATTTATACAAGACATTGCTTGTGGTACAATTAAGCATTTACTCAATGACATAAAAAAACAAAAAAACAATGGCCATGAGCAACAGCCCAGTTAACCATCTATATTAGTTTTATCTTGCACCTGGCTAATGTTTGCCATATGTCAAAAGACAAGTGGGACACTTGTGTCAAATATATGAGATGAAATATGTGGCTATGCTTTAACTTCTTTTGCAGGAGGGCCATCTCCTGCATTGTCTGCCTTTCTCTTCCTATTTTGGTTGTAGCCACCTCTTCCGCCACGGCCCCCTGTAAATGTAGAAATTACAATTTATGGAAATGTATTATTTTATGGAAATGTTTGCAACAAAGTATTTTTTTTTTAAGAATGTATACATTTTCTACATACATTAATATTATTATGTCAGCTTTCTACAAGATTTTAATTAAATTGCATTTGTTGGACAGTGGTATCTTCCAAACCATATTTCTCACGGGTCCACAAATGTCAAAAAAAGGAGAGAAAATTGGGTATTGAATAACACAAGATTCATCATTTTCCTCTCCAACACACATTAATAGGGAGTTAGAAATTAAATTAATGGAAATACTGTGTTTAGTCACAAATCGACATAGAAATTAATTTAATTGCAAATATAAAAACACAAAAAGCAAATCAACAAAAATCTAGCATCCTCTCTCACTAACAAATTAAAGAAAAATGTGGAATCAAAACATAACACACAGAAATGAGATTGTGGTGATACATTAAAATATGTTTCTGTGGAAAGCATGGTCACCAGATACTTTACTGTCTGGGAGACACTGGGTCCCTAGGCACAGTTGTCCATGGGATATGAAGGTCGACTTTGCCCTGAGGAAGGTCATGGTACAGCCAAAACATTGCCAACTGTACCCAGGACCCAGCATTTCCCAGACAGCCATGTACCTATGAACTTTTCTGTGGCTCTGGATTCACAATGAAATGGTCTGAAAAGATTTTGAATACATTCTCCCTCTATCCCTCTATATTGGTACCCTTAAGTTCCCTGGAAACATCACACGTTGAACCCTGCTGCTGCAGTGAAAAATGTATAAATTGAAAAACTGGTTACTGACAATCTTTAAACTTGCTGAATGGGATTGTTCAATGTGTAAACAAGTGATTAAATGGCATGGGAACCGAAAGAAGGGAACTTGAAAATATGACTTCCTACATTGGAAAACTTAACAAGAAATTAACAAAATTCCATTGCACTAGTATTTCACAGGTTTTGTTACTTCTTGATAACTTATTCCCCCATCTAATTGTTTAAATTGTTTTCTTTGAACTTGACACCTTAGGTACACCTGTAATTAGCTTTTGTTATAAAGGCCTCTTTCTTGGGTTATTGAATTGATAATTACATCAGAAACCTTCACATTCTTGTCCATGTTCTTTGGAAATTGAACAGAAAAGAAACAATATTCCTTGAGCATGGTATCTGTGCTCAGAAACTGTATAGACTATTAAAATTAAAAATCTATTCCTGAATCTTCAAAGACAATACAGTAAACCCTGGTTATAGTGAACTTAGGTCACTGTCCTGTTTCACTACAAATTAGCACAAGAAAATTTGGCTATAGTGAAAATAGGAAATACATCCTGGAAACAATTTATCGCTTCAGTGCGAACATTATGCAGCTTGGAAAAAACATTGTCGGTCAAAGGTCATAGAGTTCAAAGGTCATAAAGTTACTCTGAGGTCGCGAACCCAGAACGGGGTCCTTACTAATGACCTTGTGCCAACCAGCTTGTACGCTTTTCCTTTGTAGTTTTGCTGCAGAAACAAAGGCTGTGTTCTGTTTAATTTTGAAATTGATATAATGAACCTAAGATGTAGTGAACCAAAAATGTTAGAACCCAGAACTTCACTTCAACTGGAGTCAACTGTATAAAAAATTGAACATTAGAAATGTAGAACAGGGCAGAAAAATAGTACTTTAACTCTAATTTCCAATAATTTCATGTTACCTACCCCATTAACAATTACTGCCTTCTCAACCTTAGCATGATTCCCTTCTTGAATTCAGAGCTAACAATTTTTATTTAAATATTTTTCAAGGCCACTTCCTACTCACCTCCACGGCCTCCTCTTCTTCCTCTGAAGTTTTGCCTTGCAGCATTCCGTCGTTTTAACATTTCTGACATAGCGTCCTTCAGGAAAGTCTCTTCCTCTTCTCCCTCTACTATACGAACTTCTACAGAACCTTCTTCCAGCACCAATTTATTATCTTCTAGCTTCTCTACAAGCTAAACGGGAGAGAAAAAACAAGCAACATTGAATTGAAAAATTGCATTAGAAATATACTTTATTACCTCCACAAACAAGAGAAGTTTCAGTCCATATTCATTTGAGATTTGAATAACAACTCAATTACAGAATTAAAACTGTTGATTTCTTGTGAAAGAATTTTAATTCTCTTACCGATTTTGCAGCATTCTCCTCTTGCATCCGAACCCAGCCTTCTTCTTCACCTTTAGTGAAATTAATAAATGCAACTTTATCTCCCTTTTCTTCCAGCACTGCCTTCAATGCATCCCTTTCTATATTTCCAAAGTTGCCTTTAAGGTGCAACACTGTACCTCGTGGAAAACTTTTGGCCTCTTGCTCCTAAACAATGGAATTTATTGACATTAACATTCAATACTACCAATCTAAATCAATGATAACACAATTGCGTTAATGTAGCAAAATACCTGCTCTTCCTGTTTGACTCCTTCCTTCTGTGGCTTTGGTTTTCGTTCTGATCTTTTCTTCTCCAAGTAGTCAGCTCTAAAACAAAATTTTATTAAATTATTAGAATCAATGATATCAGCCTTGTGAGACTAATATTATTGAAGTTCTTTAGTATTATCCCAAAATATCTTACCTAATTCCAAAATTATTTCCTATTTTTTAATTTAATAGACATTTTAATTATTTCCCCTGGAAAATGTATTCTTAAAACTCACTTCATTTACATGTATTTGATGTTCTTTTTAATTACTATATTAAACCATAAACATGGAATAGTGAATGTGAATCTAATCAAATTCTTAATTTCAAAAGTAAATTAAATATAAATATTTCTAATTTTTGTAGATATGTTAATGAGATTTTTGAAAAAATTACTCCATCAATTTGAACACGTTTGAAATCATTGAACTTACTGCCATAGCCTTAAAAGAGGAGTTTCCCCATACTTTACTTCCTCCATCTTTAAGAAGTCTTCTGCCTTTTCTCTGGTTGAAAATATAATAAAGGCAGATCCCTTGAAATTGGAAGTTTTTGTCTTCTTGTCATGGTAGTATCTCATCTGTCAGACAAAAAACAATGGTAATTCAGAAATGTATAAGAATATTTTGAAGGCTTGAAGGAGGCTTCTACTTACAATGACAGAATCCACTTTCCCATATTTCTGAAAATACTCAAGCAGATTGTCCAGTGTAGAGTCTTGAGGAAATCCTTTACAATAGACTGTCTGAGACATTAACTCCTTTTTCCTTTCCTCTGTCTGCTGAGGGAGTACTTTGTCTGGACTCCGTCTGATTTTCTTCCTATCTTCACTAACCTATTAAATAAGACCAGAAACAAAAATCATTACTACACCAAAACAAAATTAAAATTCTGGAGGAATTTCTAAAGAGAATTCAAGAGTAATAGAGGACAGGACATTGCAAAGATCTGGAACAATTTTTTTCTCACAAACATGGTCAAACCGTCATGTTAACATACCTCAATCAAGCCACTGTCAGATTTGCTAATTGCTGTTACAATAACATCCAAATCTTTGCTCAAATTTGCTAATCTTTGAAATTTCAGCATTACTTCCAGAGGAATCCAACCATCATCCAATTTTATCTGATCTTGAAGGAACTTGTCTCTTGGCAAGTTGATGTCTCCAAAGTAGTACTAAAAAAGTTAATTTAACATTTTAATAAAGTATTCAAAAAATTATATTCCAACAGTACTTATTGTAGAAACTAATAAATATTTCTAAATCCAAAAAGGCACTGCAGTACTCAATTAGAGCAATTCGGTATTTTGATGTCCATAGCGGAGTATACAACATTGACAAAAATCAGTACATCATGTATTAACTGAGGGTGTCTAGTATCTCCTGCTCTTTTATAATATTCACATGAAAGATACTTCAAGGCAAAACAGGACAGCCACTTTCTCTGCTTTTCGTTGCTCTTCCCTAATGAAATTGTCTGTTATTGCTTAACCTGTGCAAGAAATAATGTACCAAAGAGATTGAAGGATTAATTCACATCAATGATATAATTGTCTCAAGAATTTCCCTCTTATAAAAGTTTTCTAAAATGCATTTATTGAGGTTTAGAAGTCCTTTAACTACTAGTCATATAGGCTTCATGATTTTGTGAATAGCAATAATGATGAATGTGAATGATTGACAACTGTTGGAATAAGAGGCAGAGAAAATCGTAAGAAAACAGTTTGCTTTATCCACAAATTTCACATGGGCTGGCCAGGGATTGAATCCAGATCCCAACAAAGATGTATGCACCAGGAATTATGTCCCCCACCTAAAGAAATGCAGATAAATGAAATTCTCCAACATCCTGTTTATTAAAGGAGTATTTTACCTGGAAAATGCTCAACAGTTTATTATTTTCTGGGCTCAAAAGTAGCTAATTCTGAAGAACATCCACAAACAGTATTCTCTCTCTCTCCGAAACAATGACTATGAATACAATATGACAATATCCACTACAGACAACCGAACTTGCCTTTCCTGGAGAAGATACTACAAAGAGTCAAAATTATAATTAATAATAAAAACTTGGAACAAGTTAATCATTTTAATTATTTAGTATGCCGTATCTCCTGCTATAATTCAAATGAATTGGAATAGAAGCTGCACAAATGCTGCCAAATTATTGGTACATTAAGGCTGGTATTAGGCACTTAAGTTGAAACAGATGCTGTTATGACAACCTTTGACACTAATAATCCTACAGCGACTTTGATATGGCTCCGGAACCTGGACCCCCTCAAAATAAAATATGCATAGAATAGACCTGAAAGTCCATTGTCATGTTTTAAACTAGTAGATATAAGAAGTTAAAAAATCCATGGAAATTGGAAATCTCATCAATGTGTGAAATAATAAATGAACATTTGCAAAATTCTTCTTCCGTGTTTAAAAAGGCCATGCCCAAACAGGACATAAAACAATTACACAATAGAAATACATAAAATAAGGATTCTCTCACTATGAACTTACTTCAATTTGTCTGATTATCTGTTTCTCTAAATTACTGGCTTCTTTGAGGTCTTCTGTTTTAACATTATTGCCTTCTTTGGGATCTTCAGTTTTAACATTACTGGCTTCTTTGGAGTCTTCCGTTTTAATTGCCGCTGGCTCTGCCTCAGCAGTTGATTTTTCTTCCATTTCTACATCCTATGGAAAAATCAGTACCTCTCATTAAATGCAACCAAGGTAATTTGAACATTTACCACTCTTAACTGAAAAAGCTACCCTACATGCAGTAGTAATTCATCAAAATAACTTACATTGCTTATTTTTTTAGGTGAAACTTCGGACACCTCTTCAGATTCTTTCTTCACAGCACCATTTACTTCAACTTCAGCCATCCTACAACACACCACACACAAACTATAAAACGGCAAAATTGTAGCGCGACTAAATATCATATTACGTTTGTAACTGCAAGTTAGAATCACTTTACTATGGAGAAGGTAACCGGCTAACCACAAATTGAAGTATTCTATATTCACCCTTTACAAAATTTAAAATACTTAAAACATTCGTGTGTAAAACTGTGCTGACTATTATTTTGTTTTGAAATATAACACGAACTATCAGACAGACGGAAGATATCGGCAATGAAAAAACGTGGTGGTTACAGCATCCAAGTTCCCGCTTTCGTAACTATTAATAGCTGATGATAATATTGGTACTATAATCCTGAAAGAAAGCAAGTCTAGCAACAAATACGCAGTTCGTACTACAAGCCTTACTCACCTTAATAACTTCCTTCTGATGTTTACGGCACGTGGTTCACTACCGCTAACTCTCCGGGACAGCTCAGGAACTTCTCTGGACCAACTTCAGCGTGTGGTCTGTGGCCAGTCTGTGGCCAACGCCAACGCCACCAATGCGACCAACGCGACGAATGAATCCTGTCGCCGCCAAAATAGTCATGGAGTAAGCAAGACAGACTTTCCTGAAAACAAAGAAATTTTAACAACATACCTTTCAGTTGGTAACACGATACAGTTGTACCAAACCCTTGGCCAAAACTTCTCCGGTACAAACAATAAATTATCACGTGAGTGCAGACAAATACTATAAAGACATAATTTAAATAGTATTAAATACTGTAAAGTGTCTCCATAGTATTTGTTGCAGATCGGCGTGGATGTAGTATACTTGTGAGATTCGAATTAGTCGATGCGTAATCAAAAACAGGAAGAGTGAAGTTTTTTGTTAAGTTAACCGTCATATAATTCGTTTTAATTAATTGAAACAAGTGGATACTGACCTGTAATATTTCTTGTTAAAGAGTTTTTCATTTTTGGATATGTTGCAACCTATAAAGCAAATTCTAGATTCACAGCGAATTGTTCTAGCTAGTACTTCTCCCAGAAGGAAAGAGATTTTGACCAATCTTGTAAGTACTGATAAATAGTACGTAAGAAACGTTCCCTTTCAGTTTTTATATTTATAATAAGGTTTCTTTCAGGGCTTGAAATTTGAGGTATGTCCATCATTGTATGATGAGAAAAATTTAGATCCCAGCAACTATCTGAGTCCTTCAGCATTTGTAGTTGACACTGCATTTCATAAAGTAGAAGAAGTGGCAAGAAGACTTGGTAATAGTAATAATTCTTCTGCTCCTGATTTAATAATTGGAGCAGATACTGTTGTGTCATTAGAAGGAATAGTCTTTGGGAAACCTGACAATGAAGATACAGCATTTAAAATGTTGAAACAGTAAGACAATTTTTGTTGTTTACTAAATTAGGATGTTACATTATTTTGTTTATAAATGCTTTAAAACTTTTCATTTTGTTAGAATTTTTTATCAAACGTTTTTGTGATTGTTAGACTAAGTGGAAGACATCATGAAGTGTATACTGGAGTAACTCTTGTGTACAGACAGAAAACTGTGAAGTTCTTTGATACCACTAAAGTATATTTTTCTTTAATGAGTGATGAAACTATACAAAAATACATTGAAACAGGAGAGCCATTGTAAGTATTATTAAATTTTTTGTAATGTAAATATTTCAAAACAGTCATAAATATTTTAATAGGGATAAAGCAGGTGGCTACGGTATTCAAGGACCAGGTGGCAGCTTAATTGAGAAGATAGATGGAGACTTTTATACAGTTATGGGACTTCCACTTCATAAGCTATGTAGGCATATTTTAGAGTTGTATAATTCTTAATTGTTGTTATCAATATCATTGTATTTATGTTGATGGTAATTTATACTTGGATACTAACGGAGTTAGAATTCTTAATGTTTCTAAAAATCTTCACCATATACATTTTTGTGTGTAAATTTGATTGAATGTGTTATGTGCATTATCCAGAGGTCAGAAATTGAATGCCTACTGTATTTAATGTTTGTGTTGGCTATTTGCACATATCAATTATTTTCAAATTTTTCATTATAAGACATACAAGACATACAACTCGTGAGACTGTCCCTAAGAACAATAATTCCAATTTTTTTCCTTGAAGATCAAGGAATAATTCTATTTTGCATGAATATGTTGCGCTCAATGCCCAACAAAGGTTAAGAGATGTGTTGCGTCAACAATGACGCAACAAATGAAAAATGAAATAAAATAAAAAAGATCCTCCCAATAACGTGGGCTGGAACTAATGTGTAAAAGTTTACAATGAGTGACCTGAACTCTCTAGAAAGCATAAAAGCAAGGTTCTTGAAAAGGGCAGTAGGCATATCGAAACTGCACCATCCAGACTAGTGTAAGAGCTGGGAGCAGAAATCCTTCCTCCTTGATAACCTAAGATTCCATACTTTTCCTGCTAAGTGCATTTTGATTAATTCCATTAAGCTCCAATTGATATTTTGTTCATACCTAACACTTTCTCAAAAATCTTCATATTCATTTGTATTCATTTTGGCAATGCACATTGCATGTAAGAACTGCAGAGCAGTGGTGCCAGCAGAGTATGGTCAAAACAGGAGCAGATGAGGCATGTCAGGAAGAGGTGAGAAGCAATGTAAATAAAATTTTTTCATTTTTATTATTAATTTTTGAATGAATAGGTGAATAGTGCATACTGCATTTCACTGGAGAGTTTTAAAAGCTGAGTGTGGCATTCTCTCATACAGTTTTGCAGCAAGTTTTAAGTAAAAAATTATTTTATCATGATAGTCTATTTACAGGATAGCAACTTTCTGGAAAATGAAGGAAAAGTTGTGCAATTTCATTTATTTATTTTATTCATTGATTTGGAAAAGTCAGGTAAATCAGGGATTTTTTTAGAAGAATCAAACATTGGTACAGTGTTGCTGCATTTAACTCGACATTGTAAACAGTTATTTTTGTCTCTATTCCTTCATCTTGCAATTCCACAAGATTTCCCCTGAATTCATGAAAGTGGTATTTTCAATCTAGTGAAGTCTTATTGTTGGGAATTTGTCATTAAGCAAATTCTCAACTCGTTTTTTTTAAGGGCGAAATCAGAGCTATCAGTTTGGAGGTGGACCAAGAGTATTTATTTTCTTTAAATAGTGTTTATTTCTCCACAGTTTTCAGGGAAAAAGTGAACTGGAAAACTAAGAAAAGTCATTCTCAAGGTGTCAGTCACTGATTTAAAAGCTTAGGTTCAAAAATGAAAATAATTTGTATGTTATCTATTGTGGTTTATGTTCAAAGTTTAAATATGGGAAGAATTCTTGAGCTTGCTAGTGATTGCCAAGTGTTGGGTCTATGGAAATTAATTTTAATTTAGAGAAGCAAAAAATTTTAAGTACTGAAATATTGGTAATTTTTTGTTTTTGAAATAAATACTTACTTACGGTTGAAGATGGTGCCTGTCATACAAAAAATATTAGTAAATCTGCTATGATATCAATGTAGTTGTGTTTTCACAGTACAAATTTGTTCAAATTATTAGACTACTTATTACGATATTTTTATTTCTTTGTAATTTACGAGATAAAAAATGAATCCTATCTGAAAATAATTTCGTTTCTAATAAGTTTAATTTTTTGCATCAAATTTATTAAATTGTCACGTGTGAACAAATATTCATTTTCCTTTTAACAATTCCTCACTAATTCTTCATTGTATTCATTTGTGAACTATTTTAAATCCGAGTTAGATCATATGCTTTTGCTGCAATTAACGAGTTACTATTAGCCAAAAATATTGTAAATATATGTTCATTCTTGATCATAGCTTTCTGATAATGGTTACCTAATCATGAAAATTTAATTTGACAAAATTGTGAGTTATAAATGTGTACCCCAAACTTAATATTGATCATGCATTATCTAATTAACTAATAAAATACGTGGAAATTTATTGTCGATCACGACTTTGAACGCGTAGTTTTCCCAAACGCCGAGAGAGTGCACCGTTTAATGTCGGAATGTTTCTAGTAGATGGCAGCACTAGTAACACTCATTACAGCGTGTTCCTTTTAAACAAGCTGTTTAGAAGGAATTTTGCACGCCTTGGCGGACTGTAATCTCGATCTGCGCATGAGCAGATGTACAAAAGTGATGCGAAACTTAGGATATACGTTGTAATTTCCAAAATTCAGAAAATACTTTATAATAAAGCCTCAGCTAGTCATGTAAATTAATTAAAACTGGGCAATAGAGTTTATTTTTAAACACTTTTATGCGTTGTATCCGTGGCAAGTTTGTTCGCCTCCCGCGCATATGGTTCTGGCTTTGATTTCCAGCGGACCCTCAAATTTTTGTATTATAGTTTTGCATTCCGACAATTGCCAGTCCGGAATTGCGGCCGGACCCCCTCCGTTCTGTGGCTGGTTGCGGTGCGAATACATTTAGGAACCTCTATTGAAGCATAGGGCCAAAAGTAAGCGCAGTAAAAGTGCTTAAGAGCTTATGGTTCACAGCCTTGGAGAACACCAGAAGCCGGTGTGAGCGCTCCTTGATTTCATAATCATTTATCGACTTTGTTCGAATATCTTCAGTATTGAATGGCACTAAAAGCAAAAGTATATACTTAACAAATAAAATGTTTTTCGATTATCTGGGTATTGTGTAATTTAAGCACGAGCCGCCAGTTTCAAAATATTTGGGGCACAACAATTTAAAAAAATGCAGAATGTATTTTAATCAAACAATAAAAATATCGATGGTACAAAAAACGAAATGTAAACCATTGCGTGAATTGAAATGTTCTCTAAATATTGTGTCATAGCCATTCGTGAAAAGGTTGTAAATATGAAGGAATATGTGCATATTTCGCGTCTTAATGCGCTTATATGATGGTAAGTGGATGCCTGGTATTGAGTTCCCATGTTAAGAGTTGTCGTAATCAATATGTTTGTTTTGACAAGATCAAATTTTCAGAGATTCAGTAAATATGTTGTATTTCTCCACTTCGGCTTTTTATTTATATTTATCTTTACTACTTCTCTTTGTTTACTTTTTACCTGTAAAGGTATTTCTAACTATTACACCCTTTTACTTCGTCACACCTGAATGTGACGAGTTGGGGCCAAGCGAAACACTTCAGATAATTTGTTTTAGCGTGAGCCATGCGAATCTCGCCATATGGGGAACGTGGGCTCTATGTGTCTTCCTCACGGAGAGATGATAAGGTCTCTTAACTACTTCACTACAGGACTCAAAACCCTCAGATATCAGAGAATAAAACATTGAATTGATTATTTATTTCCTTTTTAGGCATCGGCACCAATGCAAAGACAACAGCATCATCTATTGACAGAAAAAATATAGAGCTCTACTACGAAAACAAAACCCACAAGAAATAGCTGACATATTCAATGAACACTTTTCAAAAATTGGTGAAAAATTAATCTCTTAACACTCTGTAAACAATAAAAGACACCAACCAAACACTCAGGGCTGGATTTGGGTATTGCGGGGCCCCCAAATATAACATTTTGTTGCCCTTCGTAAAAATAGCTCCATCTTGTATTCAGATATTTCTTTTATTTAATAGAGTACTTTCTATACAAATAAAAGCTAATAATTTTTTTTAATATAATGTCCTCACAATTGTACAGCATAGCTTCAGGAGATCCAACGACACAGTCAACTCCTTTTTAATTACATACTTATTACACTAAATCAGAATCATATACACCAGCCAGATAAAAAATCATGAAAGCCTGATCCGAAGAAAAATTCTCACAACATTTGCTCATAAATTATAATCGTATAATGATATTTCAAGAAACAACCTTCCTCGGTCTGTCACTCCAAGAAAATCTAAATTGGAATGCTCACATTTCAAATCGTATCGTATGCAATTACCCCTAAAATGTGCAATAATATGCTGGGGAAATACCTCTCAAAGCTCTCGCACATTTCTTATCCAAAAGAGAATACTGCGAACAATGACCAGCACTCATAAACTGGAGTCTTGCGAAACCTTGATCAAAAAACTGAGGATTCTACCTGTACCATACATGCAGTGGCATCCGGTACGAAATTCTATTGGTAGTGAAAAATTAGTGATGTGACATCGAAAAACAAAACATCGATCAAAAACCATCCATATTTTTAAACATAAATAGGATGTTTTAAGGCTTAATCTCTAAAATAAAATTCGTTGGGCAACAAAATTTAATTTTATAGTTACCGTATTCATTATTGTATAATAAAGATTAAACTAATAATAATAATAATCATAATAAATAGTCAGCCTGAGCGCCAACAGAAATCTCAAGAGCTCAGAGCGTCCTGGAGTTTGCCGAAGAAGGGTGAGAGGAGAGGCCTTACGCCCATTACGTACATCGCCGCTGTCCATGTGCGAAATACCAGGGCACCAGTCATCTTGAGCAACAGATAGTCTGCTCGATGAAGATAGTGCCGTTGGTGCACTCTGAGGAACAGAATGTAAACTACGGCACCAGTTCGATATTGGCTCCGTCTTACTCATAAGGGGCGACCACAAACCAACACGGCGTTCTTTATACAGCGTTAAATGGACAGAGGCAGTGCAATTCCCTAGGTTCAGAAAGAGACTGGTGGATAGCACTCCGCCCTGGCCGTTTGAAGAGAGAATTGGCAGAGCATCGAAAGACTAAACGCTCGTTCAAATGAATTACTATAAAAAAAATAATTGAAGAGACGATATTTTATACATCTATTTGTGGTGAAAATTTTATATTCCTTCCGTTTTGTTGCTATGGCACACTGGCACTACCCAAGCCGCCACTGCATGCATGCATGCAGTATATATTTGAAATAATGGTAGTGGCCTTCACAAAGAGGATTGTCATTGAAGTCAAAGACACTTCTTTTGTAAATTCTTATGTATACAACTACGACACTCGTCAAAAGGAGATCGTACGTGTTGAAACGACACTTTATCAAAAAAGTAGCCTAATACAGAGCATTACTCTTTACATGAAATGGCCATGATATTAAAGACATTAACACAATACATCCATTTAAAAATAAATCAAAAGCTTTTCTGCTTAACTACGTGAAGGAATACACAAACCACAACACTACTTTCTTAAAAAATAAATAAATAAATAAAATGTCATATCCCATTGGACTTTCTGTTTCATGTTGACCGTTTCGAGCCGAAGCAAAGAAAAAACTGACATACCCTGTCCTGCATCTGACTGATAAAGAGGCAGAATGCCTGACCAATATTTTATTTCCTTCACCCTGGATTTACTAGATGCATTAGGAATTGTTAACTAATATTCTTAATTAATATTATTATTATTATAACTGGAATTATTATTGTTATTACTATAGTAGTAACAAGTATTGTAAATAAGTTGTCAAAGTCAATGACACCACCTCGATCAGGGTTTTCGCCGTTTCCCTTGATCCTTTGAACAAATGAGCTGAGATGACTCCTTGCTTTGATTTTTGGACAGTACATGTAACTTCACTCTCTGGACAAGTTGTCTTGAGCTCCCTTCTACTAGACACAAGAGGAGTGGACGGTTAATTATTTGTTAGCAGTATATTCTAAATCAAATATGAATGTCGCTTGCTGTTCTGACATTGAGGTGAACATTTCTTATAATAAAATGTCGTTTCTACCTTTTCTCATTAGTGTGTTTTGAGCGAGAGTAGGAAATCTGGAACTCAGGAAGAAATGTGCTCCCGCATCACGGTGTTTCTTACACAGCGACCAGCTTAAATTTATTTATTTATTTTTATTTTTTACGTCGAAAACAGTTAAAAACTGTGGGTGTCGTGCTACAGGGAGAAGTGAATGCTGTGCACGTTTTCATAATTCTGTGATCCCTACCCTAAGCCATATACTACGTGAATGTTGAATACAGAAAGAAAGAGCGTTTTTTTTGCAAGGATTATTAACAAAAATATTCGCTCCGATGTAACAAAATATATTTTCAAGGGTAAATCAGCTATAAATTTGGGCTCTTATCATGTCCTTCGTCAAGGAATAATACTTCCCGACGCGACAACATGAAGAACGATAATTTCAATACATATATTTCCCTCTAAATTCTAGAAGACGAGCACAGGTAATGAAGTTACAATTATGTCCTGAAGCAAAACAAGGAGCCATCTCAGTATTTGCCCAAAGTATCAGGGAAACTGGACGAGAAACCTGATCGAGATAGGGGTCATTGATCCAGAAGGTGCGGTACAACACTTGTTACAGGTTGTTTACAATTATACAGCGCAAATGATAAATAATACATTAAATATCACTGTTAAAATTAATGTTACTTTCTTTTTGATGCCCAGTATAGTCTCTAATTGCATAAAAACCGTTATGCAGCAAAATGATTTTACTGTGGATTTAAACTTTTCTATTGAATTTAATCGTTTAATATCATGTGGCAAAGTGTAAAGTAATGTACATGTATTGTATGTGAATTTCTTGTAGTGAGCTGTTGATACTGTCACCTGATGAATATGATTACTACGTCGAGTGTTATAGTTATAGACATCGGCGTTTTCTGAAAATATATTCTCGCCCTTAAGCAAGTAATTTTTGACAAAAACCACTGATTCGTAAATTAACAGACAAGGTAATGGTAAAATTCCTAGACTAATAAAGAGAGGTTTACAAGAATCACATGGGTGAGATTTGCTTATTATTCGTACAATTCTTTTTGTAATCTAAAAGTCTGGGAGCTATAAGATGTATTTCCCCAGAATATTATGCCATATCTCAGGCGGGAATGAACATTCGCGAAATATACACAACGAGCAGTATGAAGGCTGACTGAATTTGAAAGAATTCTGAACGCATAGCATAATGAACATAATGTTGTGTTCAATTCATTTAAAATAGACGTTCCATGTGGGGTCTGGCTATATTGAGAGACCTAAATATTTTGTTACTTTAACATCAGTCAATGGCACACCGTTCATTTTCAATGGTGTACAGAATTGTTTATTTGAGATGGAAAACTGCATTGAAACCGTTTTCTTTTCGTTTACTATTAATTTGTTATTACGGAACCAATTTGAAAGTATGATATTGTACTATTTACGGTTTCTTAATTGCAAAGAATATTCTATCATCCGCGAAGAGAACTGTCCTTCCGTTTCGAATCGAGGGTATATCCTTTACGTTTAGTAGGAAGAGAATAGGGTCTAAAATCAGTCCCTGCGGAACTCAATTGTAATTGACAAAGAGTCGGAAAGATGTGTACATCGTGTTCCATCATTCCAGTAAGGTATTTCTACTCTCAGATATCGTTGTTTGAGGTAGGAACATAACCAGACTACAACAATACTACGGTTTCCATATGAAGGTAATTTTGAAAGTAAAATGTTATGATCAGTGACGTCAAAAGTGTTTGAAAGGTCTACAAAAAATCCAAGGAAAGAAAATATGGCTGTTTCCGTACATTTTTATTTTCGAAATCCTATCATATTTCACTTGTCATGTATACGATTTAAATTTTACATGTGACAATAAAGATTATTATTTATCAATGTAAGAAAATTTTGAGCATGATCAATTATTTACATTGGTTTTTAGGTCTCGCCAGCATGTAAAAAGAGTGTTACCTCTTGAGATAATACAAAATAATGATTTCTTAAACCTATTTCCATAATAAGTTACATTGTTTATTGCAATCTGCGCCTTACGGCCTTTTCTCTTTGTAATGTCGATGACAATATAATCTACCTGTTTTTTAGGAAAAAAAGAACGTGTAAACTATCTATTCGCATTTACATAAAAGCACAATTCAATCTGCTTCCTCTGAAGGCTTTATACAGACTCACACACGTCCGCTAGTGAAAGACCAATGCCCTAGGGCGCCGTTATTTCGCCTTCCATCAAAATAAACAAGTCTGGAAGTTAAGATTTGATCTACTTCCCTAGACGTAGGTTCACCCCAAGGTTAAAGAAATTTCATTACCAAAATATCCACATTGTAAAATCCATACTAGCCTTTCATGATTATCCTAAAAAATAATCTAATAATTTGTTAAAAGAAGACTTTCTTATCTCAAAGTAAAACATTATACAGTTTCAAAATCTGCTGATTATAAAAATATTGTTATTCTTTACATTCCTAAATTTACCCATACATTCATAAAACAACTTTCCCTTGGACACAATTATAGATTTAATTGTACACGTGGTTCTGAACAAAAAAGAACTTCATTAAAAGTAACAAAGATAAGATTACCCAAGTAGTTAATTCATTTTTGAATTTACGGAAAGTATTTGAATGTTTTAGACCCGCTGGTAGTTTATTCCAGGCTCGGATATCTGTAATAGTCAATGATCTACTGACAGAAGGGTTGCGACGTGGTATACAAAGCAGAACTGAACGAGCTCGATTTAATTTCAAAGGATTCAAGTTACTTATGAGTAGCGCACAGAAGTTTGGCAAAATGACTTTTTGTAATTGTTACTATTTCATGGCTTTTTACAATAGAAATCACTTAATTGTGCTTTTGGCGTTGTTTAAGTAGATTTTCATTTTGCCTATTTTAGCTTCTGATGCCTATATTTTTGCCTCTTTCTGACTTTTACGTCATTTTTTTTTTGCTTTTTTCCTTCTGGCAGAAAATTCGATCAAACTAGATATGTACCTGCAAGCCTAGGCAACACGAAGACAGGTCGTATTTTGTCATTCTGTGGAAGCAGAGTCTGTATTAAAAGGTGTTTGTTTTTCTCATTGTTGTCGACAGGCTTGAATCGCTCATGAACAATCCCGTCCTACTTTTAAGCATGGTCTCGAATACCTTTTTAAGAACAGCCCTCTGTTTATGATATACCCTTCTCAGTACTGGCGATTATACAAGTGCGAAGAACGAAACATGTAACCCTGTTTTCACTGACGCCATTTAAAGATTCAAACGGGAGCCCACAATATCATTTCGAAGAGACAGCTTCGTGAATACAAGAAATTCGTAGCCATCATACCGCATGGTCAGGTAGCATCAAGATTACAAAGAAGATCGTTTCCTTTCACGTTAAGAGCTAATGTAAATTTTAGAGATAGGATAAAAATATGAATCATCTTAATTATTCATTTTTTACAATAATTCCTTTTGAATGTGATTTTTATTTGTTTACACGCCTTTTGGCACCCATACTTTAGCTAGAATAAATGCATTTTTTCATGCTTATTTTAGTAAAAATTAGATGCCTTTTGCCTGCCTATTGTAGGTCAAATAAATGCCTGAACTTCCGGGCTCAACTTTGAAGGCGTGTTACATGAGAATCGTATATAATTTTATAAATAAGTAGAGAGTGGGGTAACCATCTTTTGTCTTGAGCGAGCATATGAAGTCTGTCACAAAAATGCTATACATTATTTTTGGATCATACTCGTATTTTCTTGGATCAAAAATACGCATCGTACGCATGAGTTCTGTGCTACTTGAAGTTCACGTTGTAATTTAGATGTCATGTTGGTCAGAAGAAAGTCGCCATAGTGAAAATGTGGCATAATAAGTGATTTTATGGTTTACTAGTTCATTGCTGTGTGTTTACGGACCTCAAACAAAACACTTAACGGTTTTGTTAATAGCCTTGTGGGCCTTCCTAATTCTTTATGCCCACGGGCCTTCTGATTACATTATGGCCCGCTCTAATACCAACAGAACAGATACAACACTTTTATGGATTCTATTTAATAAATAGAAATAAGAATTATTGAATAGAATAAAGTTACGATGAAATAAAATACAATAAATAAATGGCATAATGCTCAAACAAGTAAAATAACTCGTTATAAACCTTATTTTCCTTAATTGATATGAAAATTGAAATTTTGGAATGTTCTCGTGAATATACAATTACTAACAATAACTCATATTTCACTGTTACGTGTGACCTTTGTTTTAAGACATAGTATGTGCTTCTTGAATAGCAGTACTACTCGAAGTAATAAGATGTATAAGGCACATCACCTAACATCTTCGATTTTTTTTTTTTTTTTTTTTTTTTGACATATTCTAAATTCCTCTTGGTAATAGAAGCAAATAACCTAAAATACCGTTTCATCAACGCAATTTCATTGTTATTCACACTGTTATATAACTTTCAAGTACACCATAAACATTTTCATATATTTTTCGAATTTTACTGGAAACCACTGTCAGTGGTTTTGTTAGCTTTTGCGAGAATTTCCGCGGGAACTTGACAATATTCTTTCATTTTGAACGAACAAATCAATCCAATAACGATTATGCAATAGTAATTAGATACATACTCTGTTTTGTTTATCTGACTTCATATTGACAAATAACTATTACAATGCATTTTTTCAATTTTGACACAATAAAAATTATAAAATGTTTCGAATTCTCGTTTAATTCAGAAACGAACTAGTAAGCTATAAAGTTCTGTATGCACCACGGGCGTTACTTGATTTTTTGCCCCTCAGGCCACACGCTCTCGTTTTGTCTGAAATTGTTTAAAATTATTTTCAAAAATGCCTTGTTTACTTCTTTGTATCGAATAGTATCAAAGCAACCGTTACTGGAAAGAAGAGCAATAGCAAAAACGAAATGTGAAGATATTTCAGAACGTAAACATCTTCAGAAATATTATTAATTGTGTTCATGTATCATACAAATTTATTTATGCAATGATTTTAAGGTATCATTGTGTTTATAACATTTAGCGAATCCATATTGTGCGTCTTAAAGTACTAGAGCAATACATTGACCAACATGCCCTAAAACTTTGAGATCTTCGATTAAGTCTTAGTGATATAAAAAATAGTTTAGTGAACTATTTTGAATTATTTAGTGTTTTTCGCAGTTGTATGCATATTTAAGTTTCTCCACAAAACCAAAAAAGTGAACTTATGTGAAAGTTGTTTTTAAAATATTTCATAACAAAGTTTATTATGCAAGCGTAGTAATTTAGAAGCACAAGAGAAATATTTCGCAAAATGGTATCATAGCAAAGAATGCGAGAGACGAACACAGGGATGATTTTTACGAGATCGTAAAGTTTGAACGAAGAATGTTTACACGAATTTTTATCGCCAGGTCTATCGTCATGTGGGAGTTACAGGGCATAATATATCTTACGATCCTCAAATATACTATAGCTTTCTCATAACTTGGCGACGCTTGTGGAAAAAGAACCTATTAGCATCGAGTAGAAGCACTTGGCAGAAGCCGTGAATCATCCGGTGTTGAAAGCTGCTGGCTCTGTATTCATAGCCAATGGGACGCGCAAAGGAGCAGATGCCCCTCGCCCCAGCTGCTCGGAGTTTCAGGAAGACGGCTCCACACATTCGGCATTCGCCGAGCAGCGAGCAGTGCTCGCCCAATCCCGAGCAGCTGACGTGTTCGGCGAATGTTCGCTCCCTTTGATGTGTCCAAAAGAGCGACACGCGGCGGGTAGGCCGAACCCCGAATGTTCGTCACTCGGCAAATTGCAAGCAACTCATCCACACTACTCGGGATTCGGCGATCGGTTGCTCGCTGTTCGCCAAATACCGAATATGTGGAGCCGCCTGGAGGTTCGCAGCGTTGACGAACGCGGTCATCCCTTCTGCTCAGTGCCAGATTACTGAACAGGCTGAGGAGACTGCAGCCTGGGGCGCGCAATTTCTGGGGGTGAACGAATTTCAGCAGATACAAAATTTCATAAGGCGAACATTTGAATTTTTTCTACAGAAATATCTCTTTCCATGTTTGTAACAAAAGGAAGTGTTAAATAATCAAATGTATTTCTATTGATGTATACAGATAAAATAAATACAAAAATATCGTATATTCATTACATCGATATCGTGTCGAGAATTATTTATACGTATACGTATAATCAAGTATTTATATATACACAATATTTGCGTCGGTTACAAATATCTTACAATAGTTGTTTTATTCAAAATATTATAAATAGCTTTAACTTTTTTAAAAAAAATTAAGAGGGTGCTAAGTCATTTGACAGCCTAGGGCGCACGTAAATCAAAGTCAGACACTGCTTCTGCGCTCACTTAGGAAAGTCTACATATACCCACTTTTAGGAAATTCAGTCTCCTGGTTTAGGGTAAAATCTATTTTTGCACTCGCTCATACGAATCTCTGTGATCATAGTTCGGAGATTCAGTCTCCTCGATCGTTGTAAAATCTGTTTTGCTCTGTCCCATAGGAAGCTATGCGAACACTTTTCGGAAATTCTATCTCCTCGTTCATGGGTGAAATCTATGATTGCTCTCGTCCTCTCCGTGATCAACTTTCAGACATTTCAAGTCTCCTTTCTCGGTGAAGTAATTCTCAATGATCAGATCATTTTTTGGTGTTTCTCTCTCCTTACGTATAGAAAAGTCTTTTGATAGGAAATGTTACAATGGTTACTGTAGTATTCGCGCAAGTGTGCTTGACGTCTGTGCTTCTTGGACCTCAACCAGCCGACCAAAAACCTCATTCGGAATTTCAAAATATGGTAATGTTGTTAGGGTTGCTTGTCGTTACTTTCAATTGAATTCAGTTCTCGCGTTTTCGCTGTCCCTTACTGTGCTTTATTTGTTAATTTATAGAATGCGTTTTGCGCCCTTCTTGATTTTACAATTTGTATTTTCAGATCTGATTGCATATGAACTCGAGGCAGTTCGACAAAAAGACTAATTGATAAAATTGTGGGTTCCAGCAATGGCAACAGAAATATCATATGATCAATTAATATTTGAAACTAAGACCTCTCAGGCAATTTATCTTAAGCAAATGAACGCTCAGAATGGGAAAAATGTTTGAACATTCTAGTTTTGTCCAACTTCTCCCCTGATCTAATGTTGTAATGGAGAATATTTCCTACCATTCCAGATGAACTGAGAGAACCCTAACGGAGTACAACACGAAACTTGCAATAGATAAACTCGTACCGACCCGAAGAATGGGAAAGGGAGGATTGACTCAGCGACTGTGATGGAAGAAAATTCGTCACTTTTGCCATAACACTTTTGTGAGTCGATCCCGTATTTTATAATAGCATTATTTTCTATCTGTTCAATTCACTGATTTTACAGAGATTCACATGAGTTATCACTGTATCTGGGTTAGGGCATAGGGAGGCGGGGAGTTCATTTATTCGTAACTCCCTCTTACTTTGTTTTTTTCTCTTCATTTAGTGTGGTTTTTAAAATTTTTTTGTGATATTTTTGTTTAATTTTATGTTTGTATTTTTAATGGTTCTGTATATTCAATTTCCTCAATTTTTTGGTAGTTCCCCCAAAAAATTTACTGATAGTCTTCCAGTGTAAGTATTTAAGTTTTCTATTTTCAATTCGTTTCTAATTGTTAAGTGGCTATTTATGAGTGGATATAGTTTTTCTATTTTCACGTATGTTTTATTATCTCAAGACCTCAGGTGTGCGAAGCTTCAGTTGCCGCCCTGCAACTACATACGCTGAGCAAACGACGTAGGTACACATTAGCCCACTTATTACAGTCTCCCACTGAGTGACTAGCTCCAAGGCAGGGTATGTCACGCAGGCAGCCGCTATGCGAGGCGAGTCGAGTACCAAGAGCTCATTACTATGAAAATTGCGCTCTACTTCTGTCACGCTATCGCTCCTTGAGAACAAGTGTCTGCGATAACTGAAGTCACATTGCGTTGAGCTTCTCACACGCAATCGGCACCTTGACTTCAGCACCTGTTCTCCGCGGAAAGCCATAGAACTTGTTCGCTGCAACCTCTCTTTGTGGTATATTATTTGTTGCTCTTGTGTCAGTCCTTTAGAATGTATTCGACGTTGAATCAGGGCAAGTCCTTGCACCGACGCTAGATAACATCCACATGATCCGTTCCGTAAACAAACAAAATCAACGCGTTGCTGGAGGCAATGGATGTAGAGGTATGCCGTCCTTGAAATAAAAATAAAAATACATACTTGTGATCAAGTACGAAGGTCATTCAAATATGAAACGGAATTCTGTAACACAGCCTTATTGGTGATACTTAAAAATACAAATGGAGTTCCTTATTTTTCACCATAGTTTCCCTCAACAGAAATACATTTTCTCCATCTTATAGGAAATTTTCAGATTCCTTCATGAAAAAAAAGAAGACGGCTGCCGCGGTAGCAAATTGCGCCCGTACTGTTTGACAGCGGCGGCGTCTTCAAACTTGTCTCCACCTATTGCCTCCTTCAGTGAACCAAACACATGGTAGTCACATGGGAACAAGTCCGATCAGTAAAGTGAGTATTATAGAAGTAGCCAGGGCAATTTTGTGAATTTAAGTGTCAAAGCTACTATATACGATGGTGTATTGTCACGCAGGATGAGATCGTGAATCGGTAGCCGCCTTTTGATCCATCTGCCGTCAGTCGCCGGTAGTTACCGTCCGAAAACATGATATGGATACTTACAACCATCTTTGATGCAATATGGGCAATAGCAATGTGGCGATCGCCTTCAAGAAACTCATGCACTGCTTGAATATTGCCTTTAATGAACGCTGGTCGACGGACGCCATTTATGGCATTCATTTTCCACTTTATCACGACCATTTCGACACTTCTGGTACCAATCGAACACTTGATGTTTACTCAGAGAAGCATGACCGAACTGTATTTAAGTCTCTTCAAAATTCCATTCAATTTCACTCTTATTTTTTGCGAGAAAACGTGTTAGTATAATTAAGCTTAGCGCAACAGACACTGATATTTTCTGTTCATTCTAGTGATACTGAAATGGCAGACGTGAGTATGAGGGCCGTGTGCATGGCTATCTCGTCTCTATGTCCCCATCACAGATTCACGGGGACGTCGCGCTGATCATGTAAATAAGCAAGACAAATAAACGAGGTTTCGGTTTATTTTCGTATCTTAACTTTAGAACATTGTTACGAAGTAAAAAGTATTGAAGTGATTTTGTGAATGGGGGTGTTGGTTATACGATAATAAGTTGTTTTTTGCGCAAAATCTCTGTTCTAAAAAAGCAACTTAAGAGTCGTATGTGGATCATACATTTTTTGTGTCGTCGTTGTTTTTAAGGTTTATTCTGTGAACATAATTTATTGTGTGCCTCATTCAGTTTTGTTTTTTTTATTTTTTAGAATTGGTTAAGAGCTTAAACCAATCATCCTCATATGCGATCCAAAGATTGACGCTTGAGCACTTTCTCAGACATTGAAACTCCGTGTGAAGAGATATTACTGGAGATATTCGAGATGTCATTCGGAAACTCGGATTCGACTGATGATAGTAATTTAATGGTGATGAATCATTGATAGTTCCAACTATTCATTTCCTTACACCGAATATTTTTCTATTATTAGGAGGACATGAGATCAGCAAATTTACTGTCATAGAAACTTCCTGGTGATCATAGTTTTAATATAAATATAATCATTCCTTCTTTGGAATCGTTCCTGAGAAGAACAACTTTTTATTTAAAAAAATAGAAAATCGCCTTTCCTTCCTCTTGAATAAATTATATTGTCTCAAAATTATTTAAATGCAATTTAAAATGGTTTGAAAAGTTTTAATGGAAAACGTAACGTGATATTTAGAAGTTTCTCTGACTAGCACACATGTTTGTCTTCTGGTTTCTCTGAAGATTTAAAACAAAGAAAAAGCATTTCACATTGTGTTGTGCATGGGAGTGTTCATGCAAGTAAACGTAAATCTCTGACACATTTTCTCTTCGTCTGCATTATTTCACATTCTCTTTTAGATCACTCATTTTGATACAAGAGGTTGTTGCACTAAACGCGGTGCAGTAAGTACACGGGGGAAATATTTAATTATTATCTCTCTTGGGTTCACGCCAAACAGGGCGGACAGAACGTTGAAGATCACGGTGTGTGGTCAAGAAGAAACTAGTGGGGTGCAATACAAGAACGCAAGGGAATGAATGCTAGTTCGCCTATAAATTTCTGCGTCCCACAGAGGTGAAAGTTGGGCGCATGTAATGTCTTTTATGTGCCTCTCTGCTCAGCATAGGTGGTCGGCGGAAGACGTTTCTCTTATTTTGTGCACTTCGCTATTCTCAGGAAATAGATACGAGATAGATATTAAAGAAACTGTGAAGATCTATTGGGACTGTTTCTCGTTTACTTCAAGTTTTATAGAGATATCTATAATTATAAGAAGAATAATTCAGAAGTTTATGTGGAAGAAAATCCAAATGTGTCACTGGATGTGATTTAGGAAATGCAATACTCTTTCAAAATGATCCCATCGTCGTATTTTTTTGGTGCTAGTAAAGGACATATATTTCTAGGAGTTGAGATACTTGGTTAAAGGAAAGCTTACAATTAAAATGTTCGGTTAGTGTCTGTTGTTGCCGATTGATTGCTCTTAAAAGTAGGTCCACCTGATTCCTCGATTCATGTTTACAGTTTAAGGATCTCTCGAATTAAATCTCAAAATTTGTCCTTGAATATCTTGATTTCGTAACCTTCGTACTTCGGCAATATAATTCACCTCTAATACTATGGAAAAGTGCACAGAAATATCCTTTTAGAATTGCCAAATTCAGAGATATTTCGAAGAAGAAACTTCTATGAAATGATATTGATAACTGGAAAAGCTTCCATTTTTTACACCGATCTTCTCTGCGCTAGGCATGATTTTAAAAAAGTAGAACAAAATAGGTATACAAGTAATATTGCCATACTAATTCAAAATGCACTTTAAACAGGAAATTCTTATAATTTAAGAACATTAAAAAAGACGTTTTGCGACCAAATTCCTTATCGTTAATTCCTTGCACACTCCCTAATATTGATTGATAAGCGACTGCGGGCGCGTCAACTGCTAAAATCATTAGTCCTGTAAACATTTTTAAGTGATGACAATAGAAACCGGACGAAAACTCATTTCCTGTTGAAGATGGACTGGTCCATATTTTTACAGTAATACTTTAATGACGTCACTTGTACAAGTACAATGGATATGTTTTGAATTGCACTTCGTCAGAGGCGTCATCAATAAGGTTTCGGATCTGCACATCTCTAAAATATTTCTTTAACAAAACCAGAAATATAATTTTATCCTTGTAGTGTATGAAAAAAAACTATATAGTGTTTTTAGGTTATGAATACATGTTGTTTTTACAGTTATGTTTTATTTCTTTCTCCTGTAACGTTCTGTTTCTTGCAACCTTTAAAAAAACACGATTTAGGTGTAGACATTTTGTACTATACTTCCAAAACCGAACGCATACGACACAAGTAGAGTATTTTTCGATGTAGAAGTCGCACCCAATTTTTAAATATAAATTTGCGAACAAATAAATCTGGTTTTTATGAGACGTAACCGTGTTACAGGAATAAAAAAAGACTAGCGTACCCTCTTCCTTAACTTTCCATTTCCATATTAAGAAGGGAAAGTGGTAAACGAAATGTGTTTATTTGTTTGAAAAATGTATAAAGGTTACTTACAGGATACAAAATAAAAATACTTACAGCATAAAAAATGCAATAGATTCTTGAAGCATATTTTCAATTAAGGTTTATTCAGTATTACACATAGATGTTCGTCCATCAATTTACAACACTTCCATAAAAACAAATGTAATTATGTATTCTTCCTTGACAATTTCCTTTCCACTTTCTTGATTATCACAAACAATTAGAAAAGCTTTCCAGGTTTTAAGGCCGTAGAACGCTCCCGTTTGGAGTTACATAACTTAAAAAACATAGATTTCAAGAATGCTGCCCGAGTGCATTGATATGAATATTTAAACGCGTTTTTTCAACAAATTCTTTATTTATTAAAAGATATAATGCAATTCGTCAAGTTTTCGTGATATTCTCTTTCTTTAGAGTCCTCAGATTCGTTGGTTCGAAAGATTCGAACCAATTTGAAAGACTGGTTGCGTGAGATTGCCGCAAAACTCAACTATACTTCATTTATTTGAATTGCAATTGGGTATGGTCCGGTGGCAGTTAATTACAATAATAATAATAATAATAATAATAATAATAATAATAATAATAATAATAATAATAATAATAATAATAATAATAATAATAATAATAATAATAATAATAATAATGCCGGTCCGGATAGCCGAGACCGCTAAGGCAGTAGTGCCGTAGCGATCTCGGACGGAAGGATCGCGGGTTCGAGTCCCGCCTCGGGCATGGGTGTGTTTGTGTATGTCTGTTTGTGTGTGCCGTCCATTCATCCTTCATTATCATTATCATTTCATCTTCCATCCCCAGCCCAGGACTAACAACCCTGGGGTATAAAAATCGGATTCAGGCTAATGCTGAGTCCCCCTAATTAGTTACATGCAAGACTTGCAAAGTGATAAAATGATACTGAGCCCGTGCAAGTGCATGTCCTGCGTGGTCCAAAATGGCCTATTCGCGAGCAAAAAAATAAAAAAAAATAAGAATAAGAAAAATACAAAGAGTACAGCATAAGACGAGGAAAAAATATAGTATAGTAGAGACTGAAAGAATATAGGAGAGGATGCTTCTTATACTCCCCACAACTAATAGGGTACGTATATCACACGAGCTCACGTGTGAGGAACCGGAGCGTCTGGCTGGCGGGCGCCGACGTGTACTTCCTCCCCGCCAGCCTCTGCGCCTCTTCCCGCGCCGCGCCGCCTGCTCCGGCAGCTGCGCCGCCGCGCCGTCCGGCCGCGGGGCTTCGGCGCGGGCGTGTACCCGCCCGGGCCCCGCCTTCCGCTCCATTAGACTGGCTGGCTCCACGCACTGCACATGGCGCTTCCGCGGCGGGGCCTCGCCACGCCAGGCTGTGCCACGCGCCCCGGCGCGCGCCTGCGGTCGGAGCACCGCTTCCCCTCGGCCGGGAGAGCTTTGCGTTTGATCCACGAGGGGCGCATGCGTGCGTTGGGAATATTACCAGACCCTTACCAGACACATTTAGGGTGTTGGGTTTTTGGGGGGATCGGGGAGCAGTTTGATCCTTGTTGCAAGTGACCGCCATGTCTCTAGGGGTCTGACGTTTTCTCTCAAATACATACTGGGACGGTACTTGGCCTGTTGTAATATTAAAATTATCTTATCGTACTAATATTTTAGGAATACCCCTTCCATGTCCATAGGTTTGGAGGACCTTTTAGTTTCTCTGAGAACCAGTTGGGAAAGCGGCGTACTTGAACTAGAAGCCTGCGTTTTTGTTGTTGTTGTAGGCCATTTTGGCTTGTATAACTTACGACTCTTGCAAAGTTGTATAGGGCCAAACATTTCGTCTTTTGTTGCATTAATTAAATTTCTCTAGACAAGAAAGCAAGACTCGAAAAAAACGTAGCCAAATACCTTTCTACAAGGGGAGGGGAATGGTTTTAACCCAATTTCATGAAATTTCTCTCCCGTAACCCAAAATGTAGTTCGGCACCGGATCTCACCATCCAATGAGGGAGGAACACTGCCTCATTCTGGAATAAAACATTCATTACTAGAGCCAGGAAGTTTGGCAGAATGTCTTTCTGCTATTGCCACTATTTTACTACTTTTAACAAGAAAGATCACTTAATTGTATTTCTGGAGTTATTTTAGTTTTTTTAGTGATTTTTATTTTGCTTCTTTTGCCTATTTTAGCTTCTGATTCCTATTTTTGCCATGTCTTATTTTGCCTTGTACGTCATTATTTTGCATCCCCCTCCTTGACCGATCTTGATGAAGCTGGATATATACTTGCAAACCTAGACAACACGAAGGCACGGCCGTATTTTGTCTTTCTGAGGAAGTAGAGGATGTGTTAAACTAAATGCAAAATGAAGACGAAACCAATCAAGATTTTTTTCTTTTTTCTTTGATGCTGACTGGCTTTGTTCGCTCACACGGAACCCCATCCTACTTTTGAGTACGGTCTCCGATCCATTTCGAGGACTGCTCTTTGTGTAGGACATACCTTCTCAGTGCTGGCGATTACGCAAGTGCGAAGAACAAAAAACATAATTCAGTTTTCACTGATGCTATTTCAAGATTCAAAAGGGAGACCAAAATATATTTTCAAAAGGATAGTTTCAAGTGAAAAAATTCCTAGCCATCATATTGAATTGTTTGGAATCAAACTACAAAAAATATCGTTCCCTTCATGTTAGTTTCAGAGTTAGCATAAAAATGCGAATAATTTTAATAATTTTTACAATAATCCCTCTTCAATGTAATTTTTCGTTCTTTCAATGCCTTTTTGCATGCCTATTTTAGGTAAAATAAATGCTTGCAATTTCGGGCTCTATTCATTACACATACATTCATATACCAACAGGAATAATGAGCATAGAGGTTGACGTGCCCGGAAACATTAATTAATCAATCAACCTATAAGGAGGTAACCCACACTAATAAGAGAGGAAAATCAGCACACTCGCAAAATAGGCAGCGTCTCCATCAGGGGCTCGTATTTTGCCTTCAGAGTTTCGCTGAAAATATTATGTACAGAATCTGAAAGATACCACCAAGAGAAGTAGTGCAGCTGTAGTGGTAGAACTAGTCCCGTAGTATAGGGAGGAAAATTCATTCTCAGATACTGATAGTTACTGAGGATAGAATTAAAAAAACAAAACAAAATTGTAATAAGAGTGTCTTGCTCATGTTTAGCGGTCATCGTTTCATCATTACTTGAATGGGATTCCAATACCTCTTCGGGATCACTCAACAAATGCATACACAAATTTTCGGCTTTTCAAACGAAGTGCCCGAGCTACAGTCACAAGGTTCGTGAAGGGTCTGTTTCTGCACAGAATGAACAAAAGGCGGTGCGTTAGAGCAGCTCACCTGTGTTTGCAATCATGGTCTCAAGTGCCTCACTTTCCAACCTTATGTCTTTCCTGACCTGTATTATATTTAATGTTACAGATCAACCCTAGATCTCCGCAAGGGTAGGATGGCTACAATACAAGGAAGTCTAGCGGCTATGTCCCATTCGCCCTAACGGAACTGTGGTGAATAGTGATGGCAAATTTTTGTAAAACATCGATACTTCGACACATCACCAAAAGGTTTTCGATGTCGATAAAAACATTGACAAAACGCATTGATGTTTAAAATATCGATGTTTTAAATATGATGGAACATTTTGAAGTCGTGTCTCGGATCTATTGTGATACATAACACGTCAAAATTAGTTTAAAGTATATTCTGCCTTAAACTGACTGTCATCTTAATATTCTAATTAATGTTCTATGTAGTCAAGGTTCAAATTGCAGTTTAACGATATTATCACTTCAAAATAGTTACAACACTGGAGAAAGGTTGAGAATAGCAAACGCTGTCGTGCCGCCTGGAGATTGACAACAGTGAGAGTTGTCAATGGCTTTTTGATTGCGAACGATCCCAAAAATAGATACTAGAAATTTTTATTTATATGATGATAAATTTTTTAAACATATATGTGTACGAACAAATCTATTGATCTGTAGAAAACATGGAAAGCAAAACATCGATTTTTAATATTGATGTTTTAAAAACATTTTTTTACTATCTGCAGCGGCGTATGGCGATGACCGTCTAGCTCACTCACGAAGCGCAAGTGGGCAGTCGCATGAGCGGACGCGGTTTGGGCCCCCGGACGCCCGCTCACCCGCCCACCCGGAAGGCTGCGCTCGCAATTAGGCTTCTGACGCGCCGCCCCGCCCTCCCCCACCCCGCCCCGCCCCGCCCCCCCCCCCGCCGCCCGCCCCGTCCCCTCGGCCGCCGCCCCCCCGCCCGCACTGCCGTCCCGCCCCCTGCCCTCCCCCGCCCGCCCTGCCCACTTTCCTCGTTTGTGCGCCGTCTTTTCGTGCCGACGTGATAACACCCCCAGAGATATCTGCGTCAGCACTTGTCTTCTTCCTGCGCGCCCGCTGCAGCCCGTAATCGGTATCTCCTTCCTCCGCCGGGCTTTCACTCTCATTTCTTTCATTTGCGTGACTGTTCATTGCTGCTAATTTCATTTGGGTTTACCTTGTAATGGGAGTGCTCTCTATCTGCTCTTCGGATTGCGATGGAATCGAGTGTGTTCGTTTTCTATCCGTCGAAATCAATTCGTTTATTTCGGGAGGCGGAATTTGTGTCCGTTCTGGGGCAATGGCCTTTAGATCGATGATTCTTTGTTGGTTAGATACTCGAATCTTAGGATATAACTTCGGTCGTCACAACTCACACGAGTCGTAAATAAATTCAATCGGGTTGAATAAACATTTGCCGTATGTTAACTATCATTTTTGTCTAATATAGACTATTTTACGCTATTTCCTTCCCTATTTTCACGCTCTTCAAGGTACTTGCTTCTGCTTTGTTGCTGCCGGTGGATCTAGACAATAAAGTGTGTGCGTGTGAGAGGCGATGCAAGTCACTATCTTGTCGTTATCGAACATAACAATATATTCTTTATTATAGAAGGATTTTCATAAGGATGAGCCAAAGTGACAGTTCGCGAAAACAAGTGAACATCACATGTATTTCTGAGAAGTATCCCTTCGCCGCGACATCTGTTCATCCCCTTCGTAAAGTGTTTGGTTATGGCTCCTGAGAAGACATCACTATCCAGAAGTCTAAGAGTTTCGCTAGGTATATGCACGTACGCGAGTCCGGGAAATAATTAAATTTAATTACATATGTGGAAAATCTCTTAACATGTTCTCACAACCAGTAAAAGAAAACTACCACGAATGTAAATAGAATGCTCTCAATAACAGCTCGCCACACAACAGCACAAAGGCCGAAACCACGTGCATCGGTACGCATCTCGCATTCAAGTCTCAGGTTTAAAATAAACATAATATTTATTACACAAAAAGTAAATTCAATGTAATATATAAAGGAAAAAATAATTTTTACAGAAGAGCACATGAGACTGCACTTCCTAATTGCAATTATTTCTCGTGGCGCACTATATTTTTGTCAGACAAGGATACGACAAAAGGAAGTGTCGAAGCCATTTACAAGTTAGCCAACTACGAACGAACAAATGCAGAAAGGGAGTCTATTGGGCTCGAGGGCACGATGACCACAGAACCTTCAATTATGTTGCCAGCACTAGATGTCACTTTGGCTCATCCTTAGGAAAATCGCTCTATAGAAAACATATCGGTTTGATGTAATACTGTGATACCAGTACACCTTAAAAGGATTGCGTACTATCACAAATAATATTCAAATTATTAAGTCCGTACAAACCGTTTCGGACAAAGGCCTCCCGAATGTCAGGGATAACCTCTGAGTAGTCACCGGGGCAGTCACTTCTCCTGTTATGAGTTGATAGTACCTGTTAATCTTAATAAAAATATTTGAACTTGTGTTAGCTATAAGTTTGCACCAATAATTTTTTGCAATATGACTAATAATTAATAAATAATAATTAAAATTATTTTAAAATGCAATCACAAATAATGCAATTATATAATACTTTTTTGGATCTTCCCCCTCACCAGGCCTGTGTGCCTGTGGGGCACCGCCGCAGTCGGAAATCAATGATGTTGAAACAATACGTACTTTCTCACCCGTACTTTCACGCAAAATTACGCGAAAAATACTCAAATTTTCGAAAAATTGTACATGACTTTATTTCAAAATCTACCTTCAAGGATCAGATTTCATTAAGAGAAAAAATATTTATCTTTTATATTTCAGTTGTAGGAAGATTCTGGAAAAATTTTAAAGTTTTGCGATTTTCGAAAAATAAGAATTTTCAACGAACATGAGACCTGTACCACCCTCTTAAACGTCCTTCACACTATCCAACAACAAACTTTAATCAAAACGGACATCAGCCAGATCGTTTGGGGAATATCAATTTTGGAGAAAATCGGCTGAACGGTTTTGCCGCTAGCGTTGACGGACGGATGGAAACAGACGTTTTGCCAACATTCAATTTTTCGGTATCAAGGATTCACAAAAGATGGATTAGGAGGATTTTTAAGAGGATTTTTTCTTAATTTAGCAACTGGATTTATCCACTTTTTCGTTACCAGATCCCTGTAAAAAGAGTTTTTCTGCCGAAAATACGTCGTTTTCTCGCGCTGTATTAAATAATTTTCTCTCTACTCCGTAGCGAGAAAGTAAAAAGTTGCTATTGGTCTCTCAACATTATGGTTTCCGATGAGAACATGTGACAGCTAGAATTTTTAATAAGACATTATCGACCAGCTTGTTTAGATGGTTGATCGTGGTGAAAATCCTTCATCGTCGTCTCGAATTTACTCACTCCCGCTCTGAATCTTAATTATGTACTTCGATCTCGCTAGTACATAATTAAGTTAATGTTAAAGTTAACATACTATTGGCATTGCAGTTAAGTTAAAATTAATATAGTAAGGTTATCGTAGCGGGAACTTCACTCTGTTTGTGTGTATATTTTGTTTTTCGTTTCCCAAAATAACATTGATATTTTTCAACAAAGTTTTGGGGAAATCCATGACCCCTACAAACCCCCTTGGGTCCCGTTAACTAATTTTCCCCCTCTTCTGTTATTTGCCGTATGGCATGCGCCCGTTACTTAATTGGTCCTTCCTCCCTGCCTTGCGGAACGCCCGGAGTTATGTGAGGTGCGGGGCCGCCCCGCGCCGCGCCTTTTGTCCCGCGTGCTCGCGCATCTCGTTTGCCCCGCCCCCGGAGCACCTGCCGCCGCATTCCGTCCTGAGCGGGGCTTCCTGCGGCGCGGGCCGCCAACAAAGCCCCTCGCACGCCCGCGGCTTTGTTCCGCCCGGCCGCAGGACGTGTCCGAGGGCGGTCACGCGGATGATGCTTTATATCCGGGCGCACACGAACCCCTGCATGATGCGAGACTTCTAAGATCCGTTCTGATGAGGAGTTAAATGCAGGGAAAGTCCTTTCAGAAGCACAGGTAAGGGTTTAAAGATGCTGGAAGGAGGGTTTTGTCATTCAGAGGCGAAAATGGGGAATTATTTAGAGAATAAAAGCTGTTTTTCTTGGTAATTTATGAACCACAAAAACATTGATTTTAAAAAGTCTTTGTCTAAAAGTTAAAGAAATAATGTTGTAGTAAATGGCATTGTCAATGTGAATGCTGTGCATCTTAAAAAAATGAGATCGAAAAGACACTTTTTCGACATCGACATGAAAGTGAGTGATGCAATATTTGCTCTTCTATTAAATTATACTGAGTAGTTCTACAGTTTATGCTAAAAGACTATTTTTAATTTTTCTATGAAAATAAGGAAAAGTGAATGGAGCGGAATGGAATAAAGAAAAGAATTTGGAGAGGAAAACACTAAGGATCCTACTCAAACGATGGGAGAGGCCAAGTACAATCGCATTTCTACAGAAACAGCATCGTTGAACGAGCAGCGTTTCTCAAAATCCGTTTCACCATCCAATTTTCTTCTCGTCGGTGATGCGAGCTGTGGAGACTTCCGTGTCGTCGCAGCTGATGAGATGCTCGAGGGCGCCGTGTGTAGCTGGAAGGTTGCGAGTCGCTCCAGCTACTACACACGTCTTCGGGCGTCGCACGAAGCACGGAAGCAGCTCGTGTGGCGCGCGCGTGGCGCCGCGAGCGACGTCGCTTCCGCGCTCGCGCAACACCCCCGCACCCGCGGCCCCTCCCCTCCCCTCCCCCGCCGCCGCAACCACGCCTGCGCCTGCTGCTGCTCACGGGCCCCTCTACCTCCCAGGCCATGCGCGGGTCGATCGGTTGTTAGTGACTCCGGGCACGTCAACTACTGAGGTCATTAGTACAGTCAACAGTAGTGCATATTTTTCATCGGGAGTTGGGGGTGATCTTTCCTCACTGAGTGGCGCCGACGAGTTTTCCCCAACCGGGTATCTAAGTCTAGTTCTAAGACAAGTTCTAAGTCCCCGACCGGTCTCCCGGCATGTGTGATAGTGTAGTGCGTGTTCGTGTAAGGGGTGAGGATAGGACAAGGAAGTGGAAGGAAAGATCGCGCGCGGTTCCGTGACCCTGTTTGTTAGGGTACTGCTCCGGCCTTCGCCTCTGTTGAAACCATGGAAGACTCGAAGAAACCACGGAAAACTATCAGGGCAGCCGACTACTAGAATTCTCCCCCAGACGACGACTGAATTCGACTCAGCTGAAAAGCTAGTATCGAAAACCCTGTCACCGTCGGGACTCGAACCTAGGACCTCCTGGGCAGAGGCACTGCAGCCACATCAATTGATGCACTGAGCCACCGATCCCGATGCGCGCGGGTGGACCTCTACCCACCTGCCTCTTATCTTTCCCACCAGCCGAGGTGGCTCAGAGATTCGATTGATGGCACTGCAGTGCTAGTGACCGGGACTCCTACGGTTCGACTCTCGGCTCGCCACTACTTGCCCCCGTCCATCTCTGTTCTTTTCCTCTGACCGGGAGGTCCTACAGTTCGAGTCCCGACGGTGGCAGGATTTTCGATGCTAGCTAATAGCTACATAGCTAGATCGTATTCAGCCGCTGTCTGGAGGAGAATTCTAGTAGCCGGCTGCCCTGATAGTTATCCGTGGTTTCTCCGATCATAAGTAGGCGAATGCCAGAGCAGTACCCGGACAGCGCGCGATCTTTCCTTTCTATTCCTTGTCCTATCCTCACCCCTTACTTGCACACACCTACGCTCACATACATTACACTTGTCGGGAATCCAGTCGGGAGATGATAGCTTGTCCCTGCTGGGGCGGTACCTTTCTGGTTGGGGAAAAGCCAACATAGGTTGTCGCCGGATCCCGCCATCCACCAGGAGAAGTTCACTGCTACCTCCCGCGATAAAAACTTTCAACTACACTTACAGTACTAATGCCTTTTGCAGTTGACGCGCCCGGAATCATCAATCAATCTGTCCTTCCTTCCTCGTCACCGGACCGGGAGCGGTAGTTCAATGCATCAACTGATTTCACTGCAGCGCCTCTGACCGGGAGGTCCTAGGTTCGAGTCCTGATAGCGGCAGGATTTTCGACACTAGCTTTTCAGCTAGGTCGACTTCAGTCGCTGTCTGGAGGAGAATTCTAGCGGTCGGCTGCTCTGATCGGTAGTTTTCCGTGGTTTCTCCGATCAACACCAGGCGAATGCCGGAGCAGTACCCTACCAAACGGGCCACGGACCACGCGCGATCTGTCCTTCCTCTTCCTTGTCCTATCCTCTCCCCTTACACATACACACTTACACTAACATGCACTACATTACCACATATTCGGGAGGCCGGTCGGGAGCTTAGAGCTTGTCCCGGCTGGGGCGGTGCCTCCACTGGTGGGAGAGTCCTGGTTAGTGGGAAACCCCACTAGCCGACGGTAAGTCGGCACCGGATCTCGCCATCCGGCGGGGGAAGATCACCGCCATCTCCCGAGAAAAAAACATTCTCTACACTAACGGGACTAATGACCAAAGCAGTTGACGTGCCCGGGAACACGAAAAAATCAAATCAAATCAAATCTCCTCACCGGTTAACCACCGTCCGTGCCATCTCATCTCCGACAGATCACCTGCCGTCGTCCACGGCCATAACACCCGCCCTGCCACTTTGACACGTCCGTCTCTGGTCGCCCCCACCTGTTTAGGCCCGCCTGCGCCCGTCAGCGTTTACCCCTGGCTAACCGCCGTACGCTCTGTCGCTTCGCTTCCGCTGCCCTCAACCCTCAACTCGAAAGTGACTCGCATTGTTTTTGCAATCTCTCCCCTCTTCTGTCGGCTGCAAGAATGTTCTCGGTGGTGCCCGCAGGTTCTAATGAGACGCAAAAATTGCACAATATAACTATGTAATTGTCTTTCAAACAAGATACTTCTTTTAATGTCAATACATTTTGAATGGAATATTTAATTCTTCGTGGAACTATAAATGTGACACGAACCATGGGGCTTGAGTAATTGTTCTGAAGTATTTATTTTGAACGATTTGGATTTTGTTTAAATTGGTCCTTGAAGCATTTAACCAGATGGGACAGGCATAGGTCATAATAGATCGGACATAATGTTTGTATAGGGCTATTGCGTTGTTTAGAGTGATTTTACTTTTGTAATTAATGAGTGGTTTTAGTTGGAGGATCTTCATTTTTGTTTGATGCGGTTTTCAGTTTTGGTCTTTCCATTAAAGCTTCGTATCAAGATTTAGTCCCAGGTATTTGATGTTTTGATTGCGTGGAGTTCAAAGAATTAGTGTATTATTGATTTGGAGGGGAAGTGAAAATTTGTCTGAGTGTAAAGATTTTTGCATTGGGTTTTTCAGCATTGAGTTTTTTCCATTTTATGGACCATTCATCTATTTTGTCAATGTGTCTTTGTATCGTATTTCTTACGATATTGCATGAATCACTGAACCCGTGTATAATTGCTGCTACCGGGACCATCAGCATTGCCTGCACCTCGTTGGCGCTTTCCTTCCGTGGAATCGAACTCGCTGCGTGCGGGAGACACGATGGCAATCTCCTCGCGCCGCTTGCTTCTCACACTTTTCATTTCCGCGCTGCTTCAAGCATGAACTCAATATCTGCCCCAATCGCTGTTTTGGGTTGAGGCGTTATCGAGGCCCGCGCCATCAAAGATATTTAACTTTACCGTAATTTGAACGTCTTC